>VXBT01002720.1:1024423-1542614 GCA_013400235.1 Oriolus oriolus
TTTTTTAAATCATTTTTTAAGTAAAATTGATTTCTGTAGAGAATTGGTTATAATGTGTGTCTTCACCCTTTTTTTTTTGAACCTGGTGATTAATTATATTCCACTGTTTAAATAATATTTTCCCTGTTTCATATTTTCTTTCTTTTCAAAAATAAAAGGGCTATATTTTTCTCTTCTTACACCTACACTTCAAGTACATTTTGGCAGGATATATGGATTTGAAATGTGAAGCAAATTTTCTGAACTGTGTGGCTAGCTAATAGCAATGCAAATTGGTTACCTAATGAGGAAAAACATTAGAAGATTTTTGTTGAAGGGTCTACTGGAAGAAAAGCATCATCCTAAATCTCAGCAATGTCAGCCTAAATACATCTTACAGCATGTCTGTTCTCTGCAGGATCTTAGATTACTTAGCTCAGGAGATCAGAGAGAGATGCTTTGAATTTTTGTTTTCCTCTCTTGTTTTTTTTCAGTGCGTACTTGACACCATATTAGGTTTAATTTTATGAATGGCTTGGAAGGGCAGGCCTCATTGATTTCCTGTGGTAATGGAGCTTGTAAAGCATTAGGCCCTTCTGGAAGTGTTCCCTGTTGGTGGGGTGTCTGCAGCGCTTCCCCAGCACGGCCAGCGCGGCTCTGCCTCCGCGGGGAGGTTTGGCTGCGGCTGCCTCGTGCTGAGAGGGGAGAGGCTGCTCTGGTTCGTGCCCTCCAAGGCATGGCAGGGGACCAGGCCGCAGCACTGGCAGCTTGCTGTGCTGGGTTCTGCCCTTCACATGGTGCTGTCCTGCTTCTCTGCTCTCTGCTGAGATGGCCCAAGCACAGTGAAGGAATTAGTATGGTTATAATTGCGTGGGCTTGTGTCTCGGTGTTCCTCTCAGCTGACAAGGCTCATCAGCTGCTCCTTCAGAACCAGTTTTAAGGTGATTCCTAATATAACACAGGATTTTTTCCTATGTTAGGATGCCATATTATTTTGGGGTGAAGGAGTTTCATCCCAGCAGAAGTTTCTTAAGGAAGGAGTGCTTGTCTCAGGATGACGAACTGTACTCCCACCAAGATATTGCCTCCTCACCTCCAGGTCTTTAGCACAAGTCCTTGGGAAGCCCAGCACAGGGCTGGAGTCACAGGATGTCCTTCTCCTCACTTCGTCTACCATGTGGCAGAGAGAAGAAGGCAGAGCTCCTGCCTTTTGCCACGGAAAGCAAGTAACTTCCCAAGTTCATAGAAATCCAATACCTTCTCATCTTAGGTGCTACTCTGTAGACTTAATTACATTTATTTTTTAGCATCTTCCTTACTAGTGCAAATGTGGTGCTTTCATTCTGAAAGTGATGCTGATTTATCTGTCTGTTAGCAAATCCTCTTGCGTTCCCCGCTCCAGAGGGAGGAGAGACAGGTTCTAATCTTGTATCTTTAGTCTACCAGTCTAGGAATGTATCTCCAGTTTTTCCTTAAATACAAACAAATAATTATTTATGTATTTCTCCAAAGCTGGTATCTTCAAGGTATTTCCATCCCCTGGCTAACATAAAACCTGTTGTGCACCTATAATAAATTGTGGTGAACAGCGTGAGATGTAAGCTCTTCAAAACTATAAACTCTGAATATTAAATGTTTCATCTTGTGTTTACCATGAAAAACTTAGTTGCAAAAGCTCTGGTTGAAACACTTTTAGGCATTTCTAATAGCTGTTCATGTCAGCACTAACATATGCATATGTGCTAAATATAGAATGCAAATTACCTGTTCCATGCTGCAATCATTTTTTCTAGTTATTGTATTCTTAGAGCTTCATTTATTGTGGTTTCTAGGCAATCAAGTACAGAAAAATAGGAGTGAGGACTTGGAAGAAAATGTGGCTTTCATCGCTACTTTTTGATACATTTATATTTGCTTGTTATTTTGTGTCTGCAAAGAATCAGATGCAAACCTACCCTTTTTAGTTTGGTGCGTTTGCATTTCTGGTTCCTGTTGGATCTAATGAAAAGGGAACGGCCGTTTAGCAGCAGAGCAGGTTTTAGTGTATGACTCAGGCAAAGTGTGTGAGCCCAGAGAAGCCAGTTGCTTCTAAGAAATGCAAATTCCATGTAAAACGGGAAGGAATAGAAATGCACCATTGGAAATGTGCTATTTTAAAATTAAAATGTGATTAGAGACAGTGTGAAATTGTGTTAACGTTGACAACTGTGGGTCTGTTCTCAGGAACAGTCACTGCAGCTTGGAGGGCTGAGCCTTTTCAGCTGCTGGGTTTCTTGCTCAGGGCTCATTGCTGCACATGGCTGTGGCTTTTGTAGCCAAGTGGCAAAGCTGTGAGCCTTCCAATACTTATTCCTCCTGCTTTGTTTCCTGCACAAGCCATTCTTCCTTCACGGGCTAGTTGTACTGATGCCTTGATGGGCCTGCCTGAAAACAGAGGCTAGACAAAATTTTGTAAGTTTGGTCCATTTGCGTATCAGGGTTAATTCTCCAATTACAATTTCAGGTAATGAAGTCATTATCCCAAGTTTGTTCCTCCCCTTTAGAGGGTTTGTTTACGCATTTCGGGGCCTGAGACAGTGAGGTGTCCTTGAAGTCCAGGCCTAGAGAGGGTTTGTTTTGTCTAATGGGAGAACAGTAGCTAACAGGCTGTATGGAGTCTTAGAGTTACACACTAAAGCATTACAGGGTATGAAAGATACAAAAGCTAAAATCCTAAGGCATCAGTATCCATTTGGCTTGCATTGTTGTACCTATTTGGCTCCAGACATGGAGTATCTTATGGATGTCCTTGGGCTGGTAATGCACTGTAGCAAGTGGACAGGCAGTGCTTGAGGTGTAGGGCTTAGGCAAGGCTGCCCCTTTCTGAGTTCTGAGCTGCTTTTCTCAGGCCCTGCACTATAGGACTCCTGTGCTTTTAGCAAACTGGAAGGAGTCCCACTGAAATCAGTGTGGCTAGACTGGCCATGCCTGGGGCATTTGGGACCATCCACACTCGGGTCAAAAGATGTGCACGGCCAGGTAAACAAAAGTCAGCTCATGAATTAAGTAGAGACAAATACCCATTTATATTAAGGGCTGGAGTTCCCTGTCTGGTTTACTGCTTTTATTTTCAGGTAGAGATGAAAAATGTTGCATTGGGCAGTAATCCAGCCACTTGATTCATAACAGTGTCAAGCAGTCATCAGTTTGATTTTGCTTGTGATAGACTGAATGCATTTTACTGAGTGAGTTGCTGATGAAAATATGCACTTCTCCCCTGTTTAATGTCCTTGAAGTAACCTCTGTGCTTGAAGGATGAAATTCGTTTATACTCACTTTTTCTTTCCTGATCTGAATAAAGTAGAATCTAACTAATGTTAGTGGTTCCTTCCTGCTCTAATCATGACCTTCTTTTTGGCACCATCTCATAAAATGAACACATACCCATTTGTAATGTGTAAATAACAAGGTTTGTGGCTTTAGTCTTGAAACAAAGATGTCATCTTTAAGATTCATGATGGGTTTTTGTATTTTTTTTCCATTTTGTGTAATTATCCAAGCCTTATAATTAACCTTTTCATTTAGATGAAATAAGTCACTTAAGTAGGCATATTGTTGCAATCATCTAATGTGTGTTTATTATAATAAGAATTAAATATCAAAGTTATGAAATGTCTTTAAATTCATCTTACTATTTTCTTTTCCTCTGACCTAAATTATTCTTTTGGTTGCAGGCTGAAAATGTTTGTACTTAACAGCAATGACAAGAAAAACTAAAAATTGTATGCCTTTATTTCTGACTACTTTTTCCACTTTAGCAATTTATAGTGGCAGTGGGTATTTTACTAAATGGAAAAAGTGTTCTGGAAGAGATAACAACTTAGTTCCACACTAAGATTCACACTTTGTTTCTTATGCTCAGCATTATGGTTTGATTTTTTGTGATGAATAGATATGTTTATGTGAGGCAACTGAACCTTAATTTGGTGGTAGCATTTGTCCAAAGCCTGGTTGTTGCTTCTTGTAGAGGATTCCTTTTAGCTAAAATGTTTGTTATCCACTATGGTTGTTAATTTCTTAAGTTTCCTTTTCTTGTGTGCTTCTAATTCTGTGTTTATGAAAAAAAAAATATTTAAAAAAATCAGACAGTCCCTGCTACCATCCACTGTACTGGAAGCAGGTGGAAGACAGATGGAGGTTGCTGGGGAGTCCCAGTATGCAGCAATTTGGTTCTGTAAAGCTCCAACAGGACTTGCTTATAAATGCTGTTAAACCCAGTATCTTTAAAACAGTCAAAAAAGCTCTTGCCTGGCCCCTGAATTCTTGAAAGAGTACATTGTAAAGTAATTTGCTGTAAAGATCTCTTGAAATAATTTCAGCATATTCACTGTTGGTTGCTCTTTCTAAACCAATCCTATGATCAGGATGTGAATTTGATGTATGGACAAGGCTCAAATTAGGTTCAGGACTGAATTTTTGTCTTTTCACTGCATGCTTTAGATATTCAGACAGTGCTTTATCAATCATGGTTTTATGAAAGTGAAAATTACTTCTTTATTGTTTTCTTCAAGGGTGTTAGTTTTTTACTACCTGAGCAGTCCTTAGCTTGCCACATCACCTCTTAATAATAATTTCCCTTTTAGATGTATCCAGGCAACTCACCATTTTAGATTCACAAATAGCTCTCTATTAACTTTTACTAAATCTATTGCATAATCTTCTG
Organism: Oriolus oriolus; assembly: GCA_013400235.1. Lineage (NCBI taxonomy): Eukaryota > Metazoa > Chordata > Aves > Passeriformes > Corvidae > Oriolus > Oriolus oriolus. The sequence continues at coordinate 1,029,105 of VXBT01002720.1, forward strand.
CCTAATACAGGGGTATTGATCACTAAAAAGATTAAGTAGATCTTTATGTTTTCAGACAGTTTCAAAAATTATTTGGTCAAGTTAGTGAGACTGAAACTGTAGTACAATTTATCATCTGAAATTGCAAAAAATCATTCAAAGTTAAGGATGTAACATCCCTGAATGTATTTTATGAGATTCTTTTAATCAGTGGCTGTGCCAGTGGCTTCCTGTGGGTCAGCAGTGATTTTATTTCATGACAGGTTTTAGCTCTTTAAAAAAAAAATGGTTGCCAATCTGCATTATCCTTCTTGCTTTAAAAAAGTGGTGATTCATATTATCCACTCTTAAGATATCTCTTAGGATTTGCTGTGACTGTGGGAGGAGTTCAGCTGAGAGAGTCCTTCAGACGGAAACCGCCAGAGCTTGCTACTTTAATCATTATTCCTAGTGCAAGTTACAGGCTTAAGCCTATTATTAGCTTGCATACAAAAAGCCCCCCTAAATATATAATTTGACAACCAACTCCTACAAATTACCCATTATCCATTTCTTTAAAAACTGTGAGCACTTCTGTATTCAGGCCAGTTTCATGCTTGCTCTTAGTCACTGTCATGGGGCTCTGTGTTAATTTGACTGGAGCTGGCAGATGCAGGGTGTGCTGCTTAACGTGCTCGCCAGAACCTCATCAGAGGTTAGTTTGCAAAGAAATAATACAGGATTTGTTTTCAGAGAAGCAGACTTTGGGTTCAAGTGTTTTCCTTTCTTTGCATTCATTGAATGGCCAGCTGCACAAGTGTCTCTCCAATTTTAGGGCTGTACTTCTGTTTGGATCTTCAGGTTTAAACCTGAGCCTACAAGCTGAAATGCCTGACTGTGGTTTCAAAACCCACTAAAAAACAGGAGTAAGTTTTTTCTTTGTTTTTCCATTCTTCAGTACAGCCTATTCTGTCAGAAGTTCGTGTGTGGTATGGGGCGGCTGTTTTATTCAGAAAGTCCCTATCTGACAGAACTGAATTGAGTCTGGGGACAAAGAGAGTTACTTTCCTCTGTCCAAGGAAAGTGAAGTAATACTTTCAAGTGTTTCTTCTTTTGTTTTCCTGCATAATGGTATAAAGGCTTTCTTTTACGACCCATGGATTGAGTTCAAGGCTGCTCAATAGCATGTCTGGCTCTGGCCTTTCATGTTTTTGAACATAGATCCACAAAGGAAACGAGAAGGAAGCAAGGGATGCTTCCTTCTGCAAGTCAGTCCAAACCCAAGAGCTGGATGCTCAGAATTCAGCAGGCTGGTGTGAGAGACTCCAGGTCACGAGGCTGGGACAGTGTCATGCTGGGACAGGTCACAGTGAAAGAGGCTGTGACTCAGTGATACTACTGAAGGGCTGGGTCTCCTTCCATGTAAAGCTCTCCTAGACGATCCCATTTTGGGGTCATGGCTTTTCTTTATCAGCAGAGGCTGGCTGGCTGTGTCTGATATCTGAATGGCAGCGTGGTTCAGACCCTGAGCTACGTTACTCGTCCTTATGGGGAGCACAAGGTAGGAGCCACTGGATGAGCTTCCTGGTTACACAGCAGACACCAGCTGAAAGATAAGTGGTAAAAAGCAGTGAATAGTGGAGTGTGCTCAGGTTCAGAAGGTTCAGTTTTTCTTCAGTTTCCCATGTTGGAGAAAAGAAAGGTGTGAACCAAGCTCACTGTACTGGAAGTAGCTGCCTGGTGCGTGATTGAGCTGCTCAGAGGTAAGAAAAGAGTGGTCAGAGGTCGAGGGGATGGCAAGCCTGTAGCAAGGGTTGAAAGATATAAAAGGTCCTGGTAGCACTTACTCTCTTGAAAGGAGAAGATTAAGTCCTGACATTGACATTGGCTGGATCACTGGAAACACTGAACACGTTTTGAGATGCCACCTGCTTTAAGAGGGAACTTCTGTGTTCCTTTCTTAGACAGTGTTTGCATTTATTTCAAGTGCTGACTGTAATGGCTGAGAAAGCCATAGAAAATTTGTGCCTAACAGAGCAAATAATTGCATAAGGATCAAGCCTGTAATCACTCTGAATAGAAACTGGAACATTTGAACATGAAAACACAGACTTCTGCTTGTAAAATATCTCCGTACTTAATGATCATTGACATTAGCATTGGATTATAAAGACTCTTACATTTCTCTCTGATAATTTTTTGTCCCCTTCCCTGCTGCAGAGGTAGTGGGTAGAATCAAGTAATGCAAGGAGCAAGAACTGACCAGCGAAAGTCCCTTTTCAGCATGTATTCCTGATGGAAAATAATGGTACAATCAAGTAATGCAAGGAGCAAGAACTGACCAGCGAAAGTCCCTTTTCAGCATGTATTCCTGATGGAAAATAATGGTGTCCAGAAGCAGGCTAGGATGATTTCTAGAGATCGGCTTCATTTTTCTGTGGATTTGAACAAATTAAGAAAAAAACTCATTCCAGGTGTCACCATTAGGATTGTAAAGGGAGCAGGATCCTACTGTGTTTAACCATGTGAATGAACTAAGCTTTTATTTCTTCCCTGATTAAAAGGCCCTGAGCTTCTGATTTTGGCACTGGCCTTTTTTTTTTTTTTTTTAGCAGAACAGCTAGAGTAGAATGGAAGAAAAATTGAAATGTGAAAGCATGGGTGATGCACATACTCCAGTTTCCATCCCAGGCTTTGCCCAGCAGCAGTTACGTGCTCACTCTCTGCAGCAGGTATTATAGTGAGACAGTGCCTTTGAAATAGCAAAATAAGTTAGATATAGACTTGCATCTAACTTACTGTATTTAGTTGGAGAGCAGTAATGAGGTGAGAAAGGATCAGCAGTAGTGCAGACACTGCAGAGGTACTGCCTGTTTGTACCAAATAATTGAAGTGCCATGGTGAGAAGGAGTCAGCTGGTCTCATAGAGTACCTAACATCCAGTGCACTGTGCTGGTTCCTTTCCCATGCAATCCCCAACTGTTGTCCTTAGTCCTGGCCTTTGTGTGGGGAAGTACTATCTGTTGAAGCAATTTTGTAAAAAAAGTCAGTTAAACTGGGTCAGAATTACAATGAAATTTTTATAATCCATTTACTCCTGATTTATTACATGGTTAAGCGAAAAAGTAACCCAACACATCATGTCCTCGAGAGCTTTGTCATTAAAACCTGAATAAAATGTTAAATTTTAAAGCACTTGAGAATTTTTTCCCCAGTTACATTACTGGCCCTAATAGAAAAATGAAAAGCTGAAATAAAAACATTAAGGCGTTTTGTTGAAGAGGAATCATACTCTGGTTTATGCTGCAAAATGAACTGCTGGTGGTTTACCTTGTATTTGGGAAGGAATTGGGGTTGGAATATAGCTTTAAACTGCGTCAGTGGAGTCTTGGACTCTATTGGAATGGCTGTCACCAAATATGACACTTGTGTCCCATTTTAATTTTGCTGAAAAACGGGTTGTGGATGTAAGACAAACCTTTCAGTTTGACCTCCTTTTTTGATCTTTGGGAGACTTCAGAGAAAAACTGAAAGTAAGACTATAAATTAGAGCGAACCTTGCTAATGAGACCTGGTTAATTACATTCATTTGCATGCCTTCAGTGTGGGGTGAAATTTACTTAAACTCTGAATTCTCTCCTTATGTGAAGGCCTTTCATTTTATCTTTCATATCCAAGGCCACAGCATGGATCATGGGTTGACATTTTTAATAGTTTGTAAAACACAGTATTTTAATTTCTGGTATTATCCTAATTTGTCTTCACTTGCTTTTAAAGGCTCAGTTGACAAGCAAAGTAGGGTGACAGTCTCTAGGAATTTATTGTTGTTACCGTATTTTGTTTAATGCAAAGAAGCTCCAGTGTATTTGACTTTCACAGTTAGCGAAAATCTTTTTTTTGTGTACTGTTCACACTGGGTACAAGTCAGGAAATGTGCTTTGGACACTTCCAGACTAGAGGTATTCTTTCCACCTGATTTGAAGAGTGGTGTATCTTATTCAGAAAGCCCTCTGCCATTAAAGGATCACACTCAATATTGTTCACTCATATGACTTACATGTCATCAATTGTTTTGCAGCCTCAAGGCCCTTTTACACATGGTTGGACAGTTAAATGTTTAAAATGATTTTGGGAAGGGCCAGGAGCTATAAGAGTGATTGGATTTCTTACTGTTGTGCTTGAAATGTTACAAGCAGCAGTTGTGTCCTGTGCATCTGAGGAATGTGGGTAGGTCGGATAATCCAGCCAAGGGCGGAGGGGCGGTTTTGCAGTTCCTCTGTGACAAAACCTCATTAGCAATACACAGTTCAGCCTTGGTTAAGCCTGGTGGCAAATGTGCCATCTGCTTGCAAACAGTCTTGGATCCTGCCAGACCTGTGTTCAAAGACATCCCTTAGATCTGTCCGAGCATCCAAGTCCTGAGAACGCGCTCAGGGAGGTGACAGTTGTGATCACAGGGAGCGTCACACAGGGATCATCGAGGTGTGGATAAACTCAACAAAAAAAGCAGGAAAACCCACACACAATATAAAATTAATCTGCGAGTTCTGTGAAGTTATTCCAAGAAAACATATGTACAACATAGTAGCACTCAGGTGAAGTAAGCAAAAAGAAGCTTCAATTATAGCAAGTGAAGTAAGTGGTGGGGATTACGGATATATACTCTCAATGCCTGGGAACTGAGACTAGTTGAAAATAAATGAGTTTTATGAAGAAACTTCTCCAAGAGCAGATTATTGTGCAGTGGTTTCCTGGAGCTTCGCTACAGCTTTAATGTTTATAAGTCCCTGTTGTCAGGGATGGGATATTGAACCGAATAGCTGACTAGTCCAATCTGATATTCCATATCTATTTTGGAAAAAAAAAGGAGGCTGAGCAGAAGGATGCTGCAGTCTAAATCGTGATAGCAGAAAATTGTGTTTAATGAAAAAGTTATTTAGGATTCATTTAGGAAGAACATGGAATGGAGCATTTTTATTGCAGATAAGAAAATGCATAAAGCAAAAAAAGCATTGTTTAACTGTGTGGAAGATTGAAGTTGAGCAATTTGAGATTTTAATGAGTCAGGAATATGGAGCACAAATACACTGATATTTCAGCTTGGAAATGTTTTGCTGCTTTCTTTCTTTGGCTGAAATGCTGTGCCGTATGTGAATCCTAAAAATACCACTCTGAAGTCCTGTTGTCAAAATAGTTTTCTTTTCCTTTAAAACAGCACATAACAAACCGGCATTTTCACTATCCAAAATTATGTTTGTGTGTAATTATGCATTTTAACTATGCAACTGAAGTTATGTTAAGAACCATGAAAGGTAGGTTTGCACAGTGCAGCCAGTCTGTCTGCAGGGCTGTGCTCAGCTCTGCTCACCTGCTTTGCATTAATAGGGGCTGCTCCCCTTGTGGTGATGTTGCACTCTGAGCAGAGGCTGTCTGTGTAATGCTAGGGACAGAAATAGGAATGAAGTTGGAAAATTTAGAACTAATGGTATTTTAGGGTGAGTTTTTTTTTGTTTTACTTTACAGTCATTTCATGTGTGGAAACTTTGGAAACTTAGTGGTGTTGTTGATGGTGGTGGTTTGGGGTGTGTTTGTGGAAAGTTGGTTGTCCCCCTCTTTGATGCAGAGCTATGGCCCTGTGTGTAAGTCTTTGGTTTTCCCAATTGCTAACTGAGGCCTTGTACACACTGGAGGGATCAGTGCTGTGTTCTGGGCTTGTAGGGATGAGCTTTGTGACAGCAAGTTACGACCAGAGAGAGAATATTTCTACCCAATTATTCTCCAATGGTGAATTTCCTATAAAAATATCACAGGGATAATTTTTTCTTTACCTGTGTGTAAAGAAAATCGACATGTCTATATTAAAAAATATATTTATAAGGAAAAAATCCCCTCTCTGCTTATAGAGGGTTTTTAGGTGAGAGACTGTAACCCCCTTTTTATGTTTCAGGTCCAGTTATTTCTTTCTCTTCGTTTTAAAATTGAGTAATCTGCACTGTCACACCTAATTCTGTACAACAATGCAGGTCCTGTTTCAATCCTATTTAGAACAATAAGATATCCAATTTGCTGCTAAATGGCTTGACAGACTGTTTAGTTCTCCATGAGCTCCGGGTGAGTGTCAGACCTTCCAACGTGGTATTTGTATGTCAGCTGCAATTTTATAGATACTCTTTACTCCTCTAAGTATATAAAGACATTAGATGGCAAAGAGAAAGTGTTTGTTGGTATTGTCTTCTGGAAAGAAAGGCAATTCAATGTTTACAAAACTCTCATGTCAGTAAGACAGAGTTATTAATGTTTTATTTTTCTGAAGAGAGATTTGAAATTGTTTCAGCTTCAGAATAGAAGAATTGCATCATAAAATCCTGACACTAAATTAGGAAAGGATTATGCTGAAGAGAAAGCCCCATTCATTGCTCAGAAATCCTATCATAGACAGAGGGAGAGGACCTTCACTGTTGGCTGAAGGGACTGGAGATTTTGTGCATGATGTATTGCACCGTTTTATGACAGATGCTCATTGTTTAATGACTTTTATACTTCAGCAAAATTTGTACAGCTTACTTTGCTAACAAAGACTAATTATTAGACTTAACATGCCATCAGCAATACACATTATAGGCTTACTGGATTTGAAAGCTTATTTAACACTTTCAAGAAAACCAAAGCCTTTTATTGAAATAGGTATATTTTCCTTTTTTCCACCTTCAAAATAATAAGCAAACAAATCTGAAAATGCAGAAAGAGGGAAATTGGCAAACTCATTCGTTGAAAAGAAATCAGATTGTTTGCAACTTGTACAGCTACTGTCTAACACTGTGCCTGATGATCATAATTGGTTTTTCAAACAATATATACAAATTAATTGACATTTCTATCTGGCATTCATCTAAGATGTAAATATGGGCTTTGATTACAATTCAAATTAGCCTGAAATTTAATATCTGGTTATAATCAGAATTGCTAAAGATGTCTAGCTAATTTAATTGACATAATTGTTATAACATCTCTAATTTTATGTTGATGTCTGAGGTAATGACTGCTGAGTCACCTCCGCCTTGGCAGGGTTTTAAAATAAAAATAAGGGTACACAGGATTCAGTTGAAAACATGTGTAAAAAAAGAGAGTTTATATCAGTTTTTCTCTCTCTTTTGGTAGGTTGCTGGAGGGGAATGAATGAAATCTGGAGGTGTACAGTGGTATACCAGCCCTATCATTCTCTAGTAAAGATCAGCATGAAAAAGCAAGTGGCTCATTTATTGGACTGAATCATTGTTACTTATTTACAGGACCAAAATAGTTTCCTTCATGTAAAAAAGCCTTCAGCAAGTTCTCCTCAGATAGGAGGATTTATTTATGAAGTCTCTCTGGGATAATGTGGGATGATTCACTGTTTTTGCTATTTGCCAAAAATGACTCTAGCAGATTAGTAGAATTTAGGCTATTGTGAGTACTGGATAACTTGTTAAAGTAAGCCAGGGACCTAATTCAGCTGAAAGTGCCGAAGGACAGTTAAAAATCTACCTGATGGAGACAGCTTGCTGGTGGTGGGGTGTGCTGGTTGGCCGCTGACATCCCTGTGTTGCCACAACCAGTCCAAGCTACTTGGGTGGGAGTGACTTTCCAGTGCAGAAATGAGGACGCTGTCATTCCCTGGCCTTCTGTCTGATGCAAAAGCTTAAAAATTTTCTTAAGTCGGCTGGAGTAGAGCTGAACATCGGTTTGTGAGCTAAAAGTATCTTGATTACTTGGCCGTGGAGATCAGTCTCCTGACTTTGACTTCACCCCATGTCTCCAGCTGAGGACAAATGCGTGATTGTGTGTGGAAGATGAGAAACCAAACTGGCTGCTTAATTCAGGATGTGCTGACAGACGGACCCTGTTCCTGATTTGGGGAGGAGGGGAGCGGAGGGAAGCTGGAGAAGCAGTAGGAAGAGAGGAGCTGTCGGCAGTTGTGCAGCCGAGCAGCTCTGGGGGCTGTGGGCACTGCAGGCTGTGCACAGACCAGTGCTCAGGAGGCAGCCGCCTATCTGACTAAAACTGGGGTATTATTGCCTTCAGTTCTATGAGTGTATTATGTTTTACCCCCAGAAAGGTAAAGGTTCAATACAGAGGTGGTGATTGCCAAGATTTATTTTATCCATGCTCTGTGTCTGTCTGGATTCCATTTGCAGAAGGTTTCTCATTTCTAGTGGACTACTTGAGTTTAGGCCTAATGTGCTCTTCTCAAAATTCAGATGTTCTCTATCAACATAATGCTTGTCTAACAAGCTATCCATCCTGCTGCTCCTGGATTTTCAGTAAGCTTTTCAAATGTCTGAGAAGCTAAAGCTTTCCTTAGAACAGAAATTATCTTCCTTGCTCTAGTCAGGTGCCCTTTTTTCTTTCTGATTTCGCAAGTGCCAGCAGATGGTATCAGATGTGAGAAGATCCATTCACTACCTTGTCAAAGATGTAAGGTTTTTGCAAACAGTAGGATATATCCAGGCTGCCCTGCAGCAGTGGTTTGGATCACCTCTGGCCATGTCAGAGGGGGTGGTCACAATGTTTGTGGGCAAACCATCCCACCTTCATGCTTTGGTAGGCGCTACGGAGGGGCAGTATGTCATGTATTGTTTGAATATTGTTTTAAAATGGGACGAGTGGATTAATATTCCCCAGAAAATAGCAGGGGGTCTGCTGATGTCTCCATCTGCTCATGTCCCTCCCTGAGAGATGAACCTTGTCGTGCTCAGGAGCAGTGTTTTCACAGAGTTAACCATCATTGCTCTGACATCAGGTGTCTAATAATAACTCCCCGGCAAGTCATCCTCTCTTCTGCTTCACCCACTCTTAGTCACTATACCAGTTTCTGTAGGCTACAAGTAGTAGGCTATTTATTAAAAGCAGTAACTAGTGAAAAATGGTTTTCTTAATCAAGTTTCTCCTGCCAAGAATGTAAAATCAGTGAGACCAATTTTAGGTGCCTTGAATCTTCTCCAAGCCAGATTACTTGGCAGTTCGTGTTACCTCAGCTGCTTCCATACCTTCCATTCACATTCCAGGTGCTGAGGAGCACTATTTGAAAATTTGTGGTTATAAAAACTAATGCTTTAAAATTCTTTGTAAGGGAATAAATGTATTTGGGTAGCATCCTCCCTGTGTCCCATCCACATCTGGCACTGCATTGCATGGTAGAGGGTTTTCATTTACTCTGAAAGAGAGGGTCAAGGTTATCTGAGAATAAATCACCCACTTCCTTATCCCTCTCACCTCAGCATTACCCATGGGGTCATGCCTGGAAATGCCAAAGGGAAGCATGAGGCTGCTGAAAGCCTGCCTGTAGGCACAGGGGTTTGTGGTTTTTCTGACCTTGTTGACTTAACAGGCCAGTAGCTGTGCCTATCCCAGTTTTCTAGGTAAGCTCACTTGTCTCCAAGTTCTTGCAGGAATGTGACATTTCACTTCCTTTTTATAATCTGTCACTGATTGACAAGCCCTTTGCATGGTGGAGCTATTCTGACAGCAGGGGAGCAGCAAAGCCAAGCGCCCTCTCCTTCCCACACAGGCTGGAGCTTGTCCTGCCTTCCGGGAAGGACGGAAAACTGGGAATGCCCTGGAGAACTGCCTTGAATGGGATCCAGAAATGTGGGTTTGTAGCAAAAAATACCTTTCTAATTTAGTTTGTTCAATTTATAGGTCAATATCTTGGTAACAAAAAAGAAAAAGAATTGTATGGATTGGGAGTTTCCCCATGGAAAATTATTTGTGGATAGAAAAGCTTATGCTACTGTAACTCATTGCTCAGAAGCAATGACAATTTTTGACACCACATGGCAATTTAAAGTGGAAGCTGTCTAATGCCCTGGAGACTCCACCACATTGTCATTTTACTTCATCTTATCTACATAGGTTTGTCAGTGTGCTAATTTATGGGAATATTCCTCTTTAACTTTTGCACCATCCTTTTCCTGTATTCATTTTTCTATTTTGGGTATGAACTCATGTTTTTATGGAGTATAACACGAGAGGGAGCACAAATTAAAATTTTTAAATTTTAGAGTTTTTCCTCCAAGTTGGTTTATGCTCTGTGTTTCTGGGCCAACTCCTTAGTTCCTTGTGTTTTAAAACAGAAGAGTAGACTTGCTGTTCCCATGAAGATCATAATTTTATTGGTCTTTCTCTTAGGTACATGACATTTTAAAAATAATTGTATTATCAAAGTTATTTCTGGAGTATTTCTCTTTTTGTCAGGGCATTTTGTGCCTCAGTGCACAGTTAGATTTTTTCCTTCCAACTTACCATTTTTTGTTCATTCCAACTATATTGCTAAAGTGTTTCTGCTCACACATTAGAAGAAAGAAGTATCATTAATTAGTCTTAGAAAGATGCTAGTGTTGAGCTTTGAAACAATCTTATACTACTGGAAAAATACTGATACTTGGCTGAAGCTGGGGAAGAGGAGGGTTGGAGTTAAGGGTTTGGATTAGCCATTTTGCCATGTGCCTTCTTTCAGCCACCTTTTGTACCTCTGAGATTCAGGGCTGCTCTTTGGCACAGAATGGGTGTGTTTGACTGATGAGCTGGCTGGTTAGGGGAATGTGGTTTTAAAAACTATCTGCACTGAAACAGCTGGAAAACATCTTTCTCAGTCCAGCTTCAAGAAAGAGTAATAGATGTGTTTGACAGCATTGATATTTCACTACTAGTTGCCATTAATCATTAAAATTAATGCAAAAAACGGTGCAGGGAAGCGCCGGGACATAAATGGGACTTAAGTGTCCATGGAAGAGACAGACAAGAGAGGGGGTGCTTGTGGCTGTGTGAGCGTGCTTGGATAAAGGACTGTGATGGAGAATCTGGGTCTGCTGGTCTGAGTGCCTGGAGGGTACTGAGTTGGTTTATATTTTATTTATTTAATTGCTTTTCTGAAAGGGCCGATGTATTTTTATATTGTGTGGTATTGCGGGGCTGCATTATAAATATTTTATTGGAGGAGTAAAATATCATATAGCAGCAATTTCATCTTTCTGTGTTGAATAGTCTGTCTTCTGAGGATGTTAAAAGTTGTTGCTGGTGTTTGATTATTTTACTTTAATAGATCATCTGGAGTATTAAATATCTTATGAGACCTGGTGTAAGTTTTCTGCCTGAGAGAGAGTTTGCTGCTCCCTTCCTCCCTTACAGCCCCACTGCTTTGCAGCTGCTCAGCCTCAGTGGTGCTTGCTGGTGGATTAGATGGCCAGACAGACTGCAGTGATCAGACAGCTGAGGCAGGCACCTAAGGCCACTGTCTTTTTAGTCCAGGATCAGGCAGTGAAGCTTTATTTTTACTTCTTTTTAGGTTTTCTGAATTTTGACTTCTGTCTGTGAAATGAGGAAGGTGAGGCTGACCTGATGGGGGAATAAAGAAGCTGGAGCCAGGCTCTTCTCATGGTATCCAGTGATAGGACAAGAGGCAATGGGCACAAACTGAAATACAGGAAATTCTGCTAAAGCACAGTAAATAAAAGTAGAAATGTCTCCATCCTTAGGGCTATTCAAAACCCAACTGGTCACAGTCCTGTGCAATTTGCTCTGAGCAGTTCTGCTTTGGGTAGAGGATTGGACTAGGTGGTCCCCAAAAGTCCCCGCTGACCCCAATTCCTTTGTGATTCAGTGAATTGATACAAAGAGCTGATATGGGGGCTACCAGATGCTGGTATATGTCAATGCAGCATTCAGTTAGATCTCTGAGCAAATCAGTTGCAAGGATGTTAGTGAGTCAGTTGGCAGCATGGCTTGGTACTGCCTATTTGTATGGACATCCCAAAAAGCATTCTACTTACTGTCCGTGACTTTGGGACGTGTTCATACAAGTTTGAGAAACTCAGCTTAAGCAGGTGTAGGGAAAATTCTTTCCTGTGTTTCAGGATGGGAATCATCTTGCACTGCCCAAAATTAGGAAGATGCTCCACCCATAGAAATATTTTTGAATCTATATCCATTCGGTGGTTTTGTACTTAAACAAATGGGCTGAATGCAGAGCCCTGTGAAGGGCCAGGCAGGCCTTTCTAACCCTTTGGTTGTTCACACATCACCACACAGGTTAATGTTATATATTAAAAACACGGAGGGGAAAATCGTGCACCAGGACTGAATAAAGTGAAAATTTTCAGTGCTTTGAGCTGCAGACTCCTTGTTGCTGTTTTCATTCACAGGAAGAGCTGTATTGGATCCGACAAGCCCAGCATGTTCCTGGCCAGCACAGACAGTGTTAGGCAGGGGTAAGCACAGGGCAGTGCTTCCCTGGTGAATCCCCTGAACTTCCCGCAGTTGGCCAGCCGGAGGCTTTCCGAGCTGTTAGCTTGGTCATCTTGGTCAATAGTCAGCAATGAACTTACTTGCCCTGAATTTTTTCCATAAAAGCATTTATACTTTTGGCCTCTGCAGCATAGTTTCACAATTTAATGGTTTTGTTTGTGTGGAAAGGTCCTTCCTTTTGCTTTAGTTTGATTCTTTTTTAACCCACTGGATGATAATTTCTGTGAATCCCCGTGAGTTTTTTGTGTTTACAAGAGAGGGAATAATAATTCCAAAAGTTAGATAAAATACGAAACTGCTAGAGAAAATATCCTCAATCAGATGGACCTTTGGCTTCATCCTGTGTAACAGTTCATTCATTCCTGTAAATAATTAGGTGAAATTCCTGTAAAATCCTGTAAGCAGTTCTTAAGGAAAATGATATTCCAGGCAACTGGGCAGCTCCAGTTTTTGCATTGACTTCCTGTCTCTCTGAGAGTACATTAGTATTTGTTGGGTTTTTGCCTTTTAACCACTCTTCAGCATTCAAATGAAGTGTGTCAGTAGGCAACAGCATCCAGGAATAAGGAAAAACCAGCACATAACCAGAAGAGTTGTACAGTTTCAGGAACTCAGTACATCCATATCTGAAGGATTCAAGCTACATATGAACAATAGGGAATTAAAATGTTCTCGATTTTCTGTGTATTGTTTCTCTCTTCAGCTTTCTACAGTGACTTTGAGATGTGAAGAGGTGGAGTGAGAAATTAATGCAGTTAAAAAATATCTCATAGGTTAAAAAACTGAAATATGTATTCGTGGCTATTTCTGTTCTGACTCCAAAATGACTGAATAAAGTGAGAACAAGAGATTAGGAAATGGCATGTACGAGCAGATTCATCCGAAAAAGGGAGCTGAAAATTTCGCAGTTTGCTTTCTCTTGTCTGGGATGTTTTAATAGAGAATATGCATTCCTGTTCCCCATGCTTTTAACAGGTATTATATCACTGTACTTTTTACAGAGGTCTTGCAAATTTAAGAAGAAAATTGCGGTGTGAAAACTAATGAGATCTTTTAGAGGGTCGCACTCAGAAACTGCTTTAATAGCCAGATACCAGGTGGAGTTCAGCAGCAATGGCAGCAGGAAGGGAATTCATCTGGGTCCTACTGCAACTAGTTTTCAAGCAGGTGATTTTTTTTTTTTATATTATAAATATCCAGGATTTTGTTTATCATTAAAAAATATCCAGGCTTATGTGGAGTGAGTAGGGTATTTTGGTGATGAGGGTTTGAAAAATTTGGAAGACTATTCATCATCTTGACAAAACAAAGAAACCTCACACTTGATGGAGTAGCTCTGTTATACCAAAGGTGTCTTAGTTTATGGTTATCTGATCATAAGCAAATACAATTGTCCTAGTTTTTGGTTTTGACTCGGGATGGAAAAACTGATGAAAGTCTGTGAGAGAAAAGATAACTCTCCTTTTCCAGCCTCCCATCATTCTCCCACCCACAGCCCTACAAGTGTGATTTTTTCAGGGTTAGCTGAGTCTATTGTTATGTGTAGTACTTGTGTTTACCTTACTGTAGAATAGTGGGAAAAAGAAATACACAGTGTTTGAACTGTGTCTGTTGTCTTTTCAAATTCGATTATACTGTGTAATTTCTTTCAGCTAGCCAGTTTGTTAATGAAGGCTTCAAGTGAGGTTATTTACAGCTGTGATACAGAGGGATGTTTAAGGTAGCATTCTCCTACATTGATTTGAGTTGGTGCTGGACTTCACATGGCTCAGCTGTTGCAGTGTTGCAATGTACACAGCTTTAGAGATGTGTATGTTGTAATGCATTCATTATCTCTGGCCACTGGATCTCATTCTTTTAATTTAACACTGCTGCTGCTTTCTCCTAAGGAATAACCAGTGTTTATGTTGCAACTTCTTCCTGTGTAATTAATTGTAGGGTTTTCGTATTGACTCCAGGGAGTCTAAATGGCAAAACAGAAGACCAAAAGGAAAAACATGCTTGATAAGGTGGTTACCAGAGGTGGAATTACACTACTGCTATTAGGAAAAAAATAGTGTAAAAAAAGGTGCATCATGTCAGTGTATGCACAGTCAGGAGAACCCTATTTGTGAGATAGCTTTGGTTACTGCTTCCATACACTATGGAAATGTGGTATCTAAAAAGTGAAGTTACGTTTTCAAGATTGTTTTGAGGCATGGGATTAAGCAGCAAGATTAATTCTGTATAGGATCATTTCACAAGGTTAACATGAACCAACTGGATTTTCTAAACCAAATGTATTTATCCGCTAGATACAATTTCAGGATTGTGTATTTTCGCAGACCCTTTGCAATTAGATTTTTAACTCCTAATTGCACTGCTTTTCCATACAGCTTGCCACTGAGACTCTAAAATGTGTCACGAGAAAAGATTTGAGCTAAATATAGCATGTCCTCTTCATTTGAAAATGAAGGCACAGGAACTTAAATGTGTAAATGACTACCGTGATGCGGAGCAGGAGAGTTACTGAATGTCTGCTCTTCCTCCCTCCTCTCTCCCTTCTGAGCTGTCTTGCTGCCTCTTTGGCTTGTGCACTGTGAGTCACGCTGATGTCATTCCCCACGCTGGCAAAGCAAAATTTGGCAGGTCCGTGACTCTTTCTATTTTGGGATTTACAGATTTGGGGTTTGGTAGCATTGTATACGTTTGAATACAGGAGTAGCAGTTTTACTGTTGTGTTACCCCCCCCATGACTTTGTATGTCACACAAGTGATGTCTTTCCTGTCTGTAACACCTGAATGATACCATTTTCTTGAAGTTTTTCCTCTTCCCCTGCCTTATTAACACTTTTCATTAGCAGTGATAAAGCTTTATCAGTTAAGAACTGTCAATACAACAGAGCAGTCCAAAGCCTGGAGGCTGCTGTTCTAGAGGCTCCTGTGCAGTGTGAGAACTCCAACCCCTGCTGTGTTTCTCCCTGCAAGGATCATTTTTTTATTGAAATGGTGATGATCCCAATGCAACTGGAGATTTCTGTTTCAAATACCTTTTCTGTGGAGGTTTGTCATACTGTGCTGCTTTCTGAAAGTGAAATTGGACGTATTACTAGCTGTGTTGAAAATGAGAATGTGAATTGCTGAAGCCTAAAATTATTCACCGTGATGAAAAAAGAATTTTTATTAAAGGAAAACAGTGCTATTTCTTTTGTAGTGAGCAAGGTTTAATGACTGATGCATCAGCTATGAAAAACCTTCAGTATCCAGGTCTGCTGGAAAAAGACGGGCATATTGCAGTTGGCCTAGATGATCCTTCCCAATGAACTATCCTATCCTGTCCTGTCTTGTCCTATTACTCCTCTTTTATTGTTGTAACTAAAGATATTGCAAACCACTTTTTACTTTAAACTAACCACCTTTTCAGCTATCAGTTGGTTGCCATAATTGTCATTTATTTTCCCCCAAGTAGTAGGAATGTAAATTCTGTGTAACATTGCCAAAGGAGGAATATCTCTTCTTTTTCCTTCTTGGATTTTATTGAAGTGCTGGGTGTCTGTCAAGCTCACTTTTGCTAAAAGTGTCTAAAATTCTTTGAGCCCTCTGCTTTGCCCTGTGTAAGCCCGACCACAGCAGGACCCTTCAGGGATTAGTTTACTCACAACACACAATAAAGTAGGTTGCGATTACACCTGAATGTTAATGGCAGCTGTAATAAAACATTGGCATTTCACAGTTAATAAAGACCTTTCCAATAGCTTGGGGATGTAAATAATTGTATATATATGCTGTATTAAAAATATTGCTGCCTTCTACTTTTTGATCATGTCATACAAGTCATGAAATGGTGTAATCTGCAACCAAAGATAATGTAACTAAGTAGTTCTTGTATTTTAAGGTCATAACTTATGGAGGCATAAAAAGTTTAGTCTTTTGAATATTACTTCTTACACATTGGAAATGGAAAAATTTACTGAAGATAATGTGGCTAAAATTATCTAAAGCATGTGGCATGCACTGTAAGAGAAAAGGAGTTAATTAACCAAAAGATTTCAACAGGGTCTATATATGGCATTTAAACTTTTATAAGCTCTGAATTTTTGATGCTGTTTAGTGTGCGCCTAATTAATTTTCATTCAGTGAAGGTAAAATTCAGTGTTTATTGCAGTAATCTTGTAATAAGAGCATAACTACAGACAGAACTGATCAGTATTTAAGGAATATGCTCTTAATCCACTGTGTAGGTTGAAAGATTAAGGTTGGTTTGGAAAGTTAGAGTCAATAGCTCAGATGACAAAATGCTTTCTGATTGCTGCCTCCTTTTTGGTCTTAGTTAGAATTTTGAAATTACACTGTCTGTTGTAATTTAGATCAGTGACAGGAAATCCAGGGAAGATCTGTGGCGATGAGTTTAAATCGACCTCATTATTGCTCCTCAGGCATGGCATTGCTGCTGCACTCTGATGGGGAAACTTGGTCTTGCAAAATTGTGGCCATTCTTTCCTTAGTTACATTTGTACAGGACCACACGATTGATGCCTTGAATTTGGGATTGTACTTGTACTTGGGATTATTCAAGTGTAGGTGGTTGTAATGAGAGTTGAATTCTCTGTCTTTTGCAAAGCAGAAGGCTTGGTGCGGTGAGATGTAACAGTGTCAAAAGTCTCCTTGTTATCCAAAGTAAATGAAACTGATTTTCTTGTTAAGAACAGAAATGTCAGCATTAGAACCAACATGTTTACTGTGTGATTAAGAAGTTTCTCAAGAAAAGTTTTGTTCCTGCTTAATGAAAGGACCTTCACAGTGGATTAATAGCATTAAAACTAAGGCTGTGGAAAACAGTTTTAATACCAAAATAATTGCTTAAATAGGGACTTAATTACAGTGATTAGTGTAGTTCTTATTGAGTGATAATACATTCCAGCTTAAAATTTTAACTGGGTTTTAAGTATTACTGTGTAACTGCACAGTAAGGGTTACTTTATTTGAAAACAACATTTTGTGGTAAGAAAGTAAAAGACTAATTTGATTTATATGTATCTGGTGTTTTTGTTTCATACAAGTTACCTCGAGAATGGGATACCCAGTGGTGTTCACAGGGTCATTTCCCTGCCAGTCCAGAATTGAAGGAAGAATGACTTTCACTTTATTTCTGTTTATGACTACTGCTCACTCAGTGTTTTCTGGGTAATGTTACAGTTTTTATTTCTTCAGGGCAGGTTGCTTTCCAGAATTGGAGGCTTTTAGGTGCTTCTTAAAGGGTCAAGTTTTGCATATTGCATGGCAATGGATTATGGTTTGAGCAAGTCTTTCCTTCCATACTCTGCGTATCTGTTGTTAATAAACACTGTGGTAGCTGTGATAGAGACAGAGGTGTCCTTTCAGTCACAAGTACCAGTGTGTTCCCAGTGGGGTGGTTTGTTACTCTTCATCCTTGCCAGTTTTAAATACTTCCTAAATTCCTTGGCCAGTTGCTCCTGACCTCTATTTTGCTTCTATAACTGCATTTTTTAATGGAGTGGGCCCCATGTAACAAGTCTTAAGAATATGTTCACTACAGGGTTTAAATAACAATGTTTGAGAGGAAGACATTGACTTTTTTCCATGCAAATCACTGGAATAATTTTGTGCATTGAAAAAAGTCTTGGGCCTAAAAGCCATGGTGTCTAGTGTGGGTTGAGTTTAAGGCTGTGACCAGCAGGCTGCAATGATGGCCAGTTTTGCCAGAAATAAAAAATTTAACATGGTTTTTTTTTGTGTGTTTGTGATTTGATTTATGTTCTGACTATTACATGTGAACAGCTAAGCCGTGATTCTGCTTAAATTTAAACTTGCAAGTATTCCCACTGGTTGAAATGAGGCTGCCCATGCTTGAGTGAAATGTAGGCATTTTTGTTCCCAGAGCTGGAAGACAGTGGAAAATGCTCTCCTGTATTTGTAGTTTTATGCTGAAAAGGGGAGGATGGTCTCAAAAATGTAACCAGTGCACTAACAGCTGCAGTATATTTAATTTTAGAGTGAACATAACCATCTCACTCAAGTAATACTGTATATTTAATTAAGTTGATTGCAACAATTTATGGCACAAACTATAACTGTTGGACACTGCAGATTAAATGCTGCATTTTAGAATGGGGCATTTGATAATAATTTGTAGTCCTTTGTTGTAAACAGTCATGAAATTTCTGGTTATATGTATATATATTTAATTCAGAAGTGTGTATATAATCTCCTGTCTTTTACTTTATGCTGTGCATAAATATTTTGGCTTCTGTATGTTAGGAGGTAAGCTTGTCCTCCTTCAGTTTCACACTATTTAAACTTTTAGAAGAGTTCAGAATTTAGGAATAACATTTTGCACAATGGTTTCAAAAGAAAGCTTGGAAAACCTTGGTTGAGTAAAGTTCGAATATGAAAAAAGCAGGAGATCTGACAAGTTATTGATCTTGGCAATGCTTTTTTGAAGAACTGAGTGCTGCAAAACCTAATTAGTGATCTGGAAAATAAGTGGCAATTAAGAATGGTCAGAGCTCCTCAAGCAGAGAAATGGAAGTTTATATTCAGCAATTGAGTCAAACCGAATGGGAGCTTGGCCTGGGTGGCTGCTCTGTTTCCTGGTTAATGCCTGAAGGGAACAGATGAGGCAGCGTGGCTCACAGCTGCACATGCAGCTTTAGGCTGGGTTTCCTTAGCTTTCCTTCCTTAGAAAGAATGTCTTAGCTAAAGGCAAGTCAGAAAATATACCCTCAGATCAGAGCTGCTTTATCCTGATAGATAATTTTAGTAGCAGGACCTAGATATGTCTTTCTCTTTCTCATGGATGTTGTAGTTGTGAGATGAAGAAATACTTAATACCATAAATAGTGGTAAAAGCTCTTCACAGAATCCCCAGTATACAGTTGTATTTTATTTAAATACACCTGGGAACTGTCATTGTATATGTTTTTGTGAAAACTATTTTAATAAGAACTGTATTTGAGAATAATAACCTCAAAATTATTAACCTCCAAATAACCTCATTGTCATCTGAGATGACAGCTTATGCCCTAATGTATTTTTTCAGACCTTCCAACTGTGGAAAAAGAAGTATCTCCAAAGCCTAATATATACAGTTGCTGGTGTGCCTGGGGGGTTGCAATGCATAGTGCCCTAGTGGATTAACGTTTGTAGTTCAAATTCTCGTTATTGTTAACTTGCCAAAAATTTAGCATTTCTGTATCATTAACAATGGGACAGGTGATTTGCATATTGGCACAAGGTTATGGTCTTGGGCCAGACTGTACAGCTGAGAAGCTTGTCTGGTCTCAGTGGCATTGGTAATTGAGATGTTACAGAGTTTCACAGATAAGAGCTGTCTGGATCCACACAATGGAACCTGAAACATATTTTGTAAAGAGTAATTTTTACCTCTTTGATCATTGGGGCAATTAAACCTCTGATTTTACAGTTATAAATAGTTAGCTGTGCGATTTTTGACATCTGTGTTATGTCCATTGTTGCAAGGGGCCCTTGTGTTTTACCAAGCTTGTTTGACTACATCCTTGTCATGAAACATGATGTCTTTTTTGAAATAATTTTTTATTTAAATTTAAAGGTGGCTGAACAGTAGGCCCTGAGGCAAGTGATGCAGCCTCTTCTCCCTTCCCCTGGACTACCCAAAAAATTTGCCTTGCCTTGCCCACACTATTGTATCCATGGCAGGGGGTTTCAGGATTTCATAGCCATGCAGAAGATGGTCTGAGTTCCACCTACTCCTCTTTACAGAGGTGAGGGCCTGCAAGAGCAGAGGAGGTTTGATTCTTCATGTGCTGTTTGCATCCCAATCATCAGTCTTGGGACGGTGTCCTTGCGCAGGGTGAGCCCTGTGCCCCAAGGTGGGTTGTGCTTCCTCAACCTGCCGTTCCTCTGGGATGAGTCAGTGCTACGTTTGTCATGGCATTCAAATCTTGTTGTTTATAAAGGTTTACTAAACACTTGAAATTTATTTACTATGTGGTAAGACACATTTTTCTTCTTGCCTGGCTTTCACTGCATAGATTAGTGTTTTGCCAGGGGTATTGCAACACTTCATTATTTAAGTGGAGTGTTACTTTATAATGTATTCAAACCAGTGCAAGACCTGTTGTTTTAATGCTATCAAATCCTGGTGCACGGTGATGGATGCATTCCTACCCAATAGAAGAAATCTTCCAATTTCCCTAAGCTTTATGTGCAATCTGAGAATTTAAACTTAATAAAACCCCTCTGTCAGGACCTTTGAAACAGAGTAGTATTTGCACCACCAGTGTCAGTGGTTTCCTTCAAGGGACTTTCAGGTTTACTGGCTACTGCATTGTCATCCTCATTACCTCCCCCTGGTCTTCTTAGCGCATCTTTTATGGTTTTATCTGGGCTGTTCTCTAGGTAGGAGTATACTGCCGTAGGTGTGTAAGAGATCTAGTCTTGCTAAGCCACCGTGGGCAGTTTTTTGATCTGGAGATGATAAATGGTGTAGATCCTTTAATTGCAGTAGAGTGTAGTTCAAACCACTGCTGCTGAGTGTTGTGGAAAGTAAGAGGCAGGGGCAGTCATAAGAGTTTACAATATAAATAGACATGAGAAATGAAAGCTGGTACATGAGATGCATTTTTATCTCTCCCAGGTAGGAGAGATAAAAACAGGTAGGGTCAAAAATAAAATGATATATCTAGTCTGAGCTACCTTGGTGACATTCAGGGTGGGACAGAAGGAGCATATGTCATTATATGAATGGTTCTAATTAATCTCTCCTGAAGGAGTGATATAGATGTGCAGTGCTGATCTTTATTTATGTTTAATACAGTCAGTGTCAGGCCCAGTCTCTCCAGTTTATTACACAAAAGTATAAAAAGAAGCAATCTTTACCCCAAAGACTTTACATTCCAGGGTCAGAAAAACTCCTGGTGAGCAGACCTCACAGAGGGGGTGGCAGGGTAGGGAAGGTGTGTGTATTGTAGTGCTGACAGATCTCATGGCTACACAAGAGTCACTCTCAAACCACAGGAAGCACTTGGCATCCTGCAGGATAAGGCCTCTCCAGGTCGTCACTCAAATAATATCCTCCTTATTGTACCAGTGATAAATGTCTTCTGAGTGCACTCAAGAAGCAGCTCCACTGCTGTTGGTAAGAAATGCAGGTGCTCAGCATCTTTGAATTATTAATTTAGAAAGAATGAAATGCAGAATACCTGTGGTTTTTGTTGAACTGTTTAATGTGTCTAACCTGTGTGCATCCTTTCACCTGTTTCTTGAAAATACATGTAAATATGCTGTACACTGACTGTCCTGTTGGCTGTTGTAACATTGCAGAAGCATAGTTGTCTAAGCTTGTGGAGGGGATGTTCTCCATACAAATACACCCAGAAGTACTGCCTGGTAATAGGTAGGGCCTTTATATGAAGCTATCTGTGGGAGAGCAAAGTGTATCAAGCTTTGGAGGTTACCTGCTGTTTGCTGTGGGATCACCCAGATCACACAGGAATGAAGGCACCACAGTGTGGTTTGTCACGAGCTGGGATTTTTGTGCATTCCTGCTACTTGGACAGAAATTTTCCATCCAACACATTACAACTTGTAGAATTTAATTTTTAAAAAATGGTATTGAAACAAAATGTTTCAGTTTTGGAGTCTCTCTTCTGTGTATTCTCTTGAAATGTGAATATAGAACACAAAAGAGACTTCCCATAAAACAAAAGGTTCCAAAGTGGTTGTGATAGCTCAGCCCTGTGTATTAGTAGGGTTGAAGGGGTACATTTAGTTCTTACCCTGACCCTGATGGGTCCTGGCAGTTGAGTGGAGAATACAGGTTTATTTTGGCTAATGGCTGCACAGAGGTCTTGGATGGACTCTGTCAAAGCTATTGAAGCTGTGAATCATCTAGTATAAGGTTAGATAGCAGTTTGGGTGTCTGCCTCTGATCAAATCGTACTAGGATCCCTATGTAATCAAAAGAAAGGAACAGTCTTTTCTTGGACACGATTCACCTGATCCTTTTTTTAGACATCTGAGGGTCAACTGAATTTTAGCCCAGGAGTGTCTGTCTCTCTCCATTGTCTAGGAGTGGAAACCAAATTAATGAGATGGATTCATTTGACAAAACTGAGACATCCTAGCCAGACAATCTCACTATTGATTTTTGCAAGGTTTCTGATCAGGCCCCAGATGGATTGACTCAGTGACTCTTTCTGTTGCCAAACAATGGAAAAATGGGACAGGAATTCTGACTAGAACTTCTGTGTATTCGAGAAATCCAAGTAACCTGATAAGTGGATTTTAGTTAAAGTTATGTTAAGTACTGTATGTATAACCAGCAAGGTAGAAAAGAAGGAATTTTTTAAAAATACATGGCTTTTCATGCAAGAAAGAAGGGATTCCTTTGTTACAGCTGGAATAGGATTTGTTTGTTAAAGTCAGAATAAGTCCTTTTACTTCAGACTTTAGGGGCCTTTCAGTTCCAAAAGCTGCTTTACAGATTTTACAGCTATCCAGTTCCAGACTCGTAGTCTGTGGATAGATGCATCACAGACACCACTCTGATGCAGGGATGTACCATAGCTGATTCTCTTACGAGACTTGCTTTCTGAACGGGAAAACAAGAAAAATCAGAGCATTTTTTCATGGCTGGACTGCATTTCAGATCATTTCCAGTTATGTTCTTCTATTCCTGGGTCCCTAACATGTCCAGAAAAGAAAGGGAACGAACCAACTCATTCCCAGTTCCAAACTTGCTGGGAGCTGTTTTGGTCAACACACCTAGAAAGGCCCATACCTCTGGGGATGCCACCCCAGGCTCAAAAGACATTTATCACTGGTACAATAAGGAGGATATTGTTTGAGTGACGACCTGGAGAGGCCTTATCCTGCAGGATGCCAAGTGCTTCCTGTGGTTTGAGAGTGACTCTTGTGTAGCCATGAGATCTGTCAGCACTACAATACACACACCTTCCCTACCCTGCCACCGCCTCTGTGAGGTCTGCTCACCAGGAGTTTTTCTGACCCTGGAATGTAAAGTCTTTGGGGTAAAGATTGCTTCTTTTTATACTTTTGTGTAATAAACTGGAGAGACTGGGCCTGGCACCCCAGGTGGGACATGTTGGATGCTCCCTGCAGGGTTGACAGCACGAGTGCTGTGGGCAGGGACAGCAGCAGGGACATCTGGGGAGCCCTTCCTCTCATCCCAGAGGGGTTTCAGTCTCATCTCCATTTTAGTCTGCACCCAGAGGTCTGTGACCGGTTACTGATGTTAAGAGGGCAGTGTTGGCTTCAGCACAATTAAAGTTCGTTTCACAGCCCTTTCAGCTTCTGGGGTTGTATTTTCTTGTTGTAGGAACAGAAGTTTCTTACAAGGTATTTACCTACTTACATGCTGGAAATGTTTTGCATGTTGCCCAAAAATATAGGAAACTTAAGGCACTGAGTTAAAGTGTCCCTATAGGTGCTTGTAAGGATGTTCCTGAACACTGCTGAGGCATCTTCACTGCCTACCATATCTTGAAGTACCAGTTGCTCGCTAGGTAAGTCATACTGGTGGTTTGATATTGTATTTTCTCAAATCTACAGAAGGCATCCTAGTTTCCTGGTGTTCAAAATTAAATCTGCCTTGGTTGTCTTCATTTAAACTAGATGGCAGGCACCAGCCCACTGCTTAATTTACATTTTCATGTGATATTTAAAGAAGAAACATTTTTCCCTGGATGAAGTTTTCTGTTAGCATAGAGCTGAATTATTTTTATTTCATTACAGAAATATTTTTATTGACATCATTGGGACAATTTAGTATCAGTGAAGCACACAGTGTTTGGCTTGTAAGCAGCAGAATTTAACATGCAATGCAATTTAAACAAAAATGCAGATCTGTAGATCTTTTTGTCCTTTTAAGCTCCAGACTATGCTAATTTAACTAGTGTTGTGCCTTGTATTGATTATAGTGCCTTTAGATTTAATGAACATTTGCATCCTTGGCATTTCAGCTTTGGAAAGCTAAATGCATTTAATTATTGGCAAACAAAATCATTTAAGGGTTATTGGTGTATTTGTTTATCAAGATGTTTTTAAGTCAGTCTTTCAACCATTCACAATTGTTCTCTGAGCTGGCATCCCTTGAACACAAGAAATCACTGAAGGCCATCTGTGTATCTTCCTGGCTTGAACGAGACTGTTGTAGAATAACTAGATCCTTTTGAAGAGCTTCTGGCCCATCTCCTAAAAAATGGCAAGGACTGGAGCAGGGGAAATCAAAAAGAATGAGATTATAATTGGTGCTTTATGAGCACTTGCGAGGTTTGTGTAAACTCTGTAGCTGCAGCAGGCTGGATCTGGTCAGGTGGGAAAGGAGTAGAATAATATGTTTTGGATGAAGAAATGTTACATAATTCCCTACAAAAAAACGGTCTGACTCAGAGATGCTGCAGCACAGTGGATTGTTTATGCCTGAATTGTAGTGGTTGTACACAGTTAAGATTTTTTGGACTTGAGCTTGTATTTGTCTTGTGTATTTGAACTTCCCAACCATGATGTTGAAATACTAGTAAAAATGCTAGGTTCAGAATGCCTTTTGAGTTCCAGTTACACTAAATTTGCCCTAGATTTGTCCTAGATAAATCAAACCAAACTACTGAAACTGGAGAGGCTTAGGGGGTTGCCTTCAGAAATGAAATCATTGTGACAGCAGACTTTTTCAAGTTAATACTAATTCTGACCAGTTGAAAAAAACCTGTACTGAATGTAACTTAATTATGCAAATTATTCACATAACTGAAAACACATTAAGGGCCTGTTTGAGGGAAAAGTGTATGGGAAGTTATAATGTGCCAATCTTCAGCTTTTAGCGGTCAAAATAATTCATTTTAGGGTTTGTGCTAGTCCTCTTTTGTTTTGAAGGTACTTCCAAGGTCTGGGCTGTTGATCAGGGATTCAGTGATTGTGAAATATGTTCTCCTATTGATACCTGATTTTGTCCATTTGAGCACCTGTGGGAATTCACCTGTTGTCCTTCCTCTTGGATGTGTTTCAGCTGCAGGAATGGGTGAAAGGAGTGTGTGGGACCTTCATCCATATCTGTCTTCATAAAAGAGACTGTGTTGTGTGTCTGCCTTGGCAGTCAGTTGCACACCTGAAGCTGGTGGTATTTTTTGAGCTGGCAAAGGCTGGGAGCGTGGCATTGAGCTCAGCTGCTGAGGGAGAGAAACACCTTCAGTAGCAATGCCTTTGCCTAATGAGCCAAATTAGGTTTTTTTGGCCTCAGAGGGAGTTGTGTTTACTCAGCCAGAACAGGGGCCATACAATTGGATCTTAGCCTCAATAAAAGCAGGAAAGCTGTCACTTCTCAGATTGACCCTGGTCCCACCAGTGTAGGTGCAGGTGATGGGAATGGAGAACGCAGTAACCTTTTCAGACAAGTTCTCCAAGCTTTAGCTGGTAGAGTGTAATAGTAAGCAGCCTCTTCTGAAGAGCATTTTTGTTGGTGGTGCTCAAAGACACTTTTCTTGCAGCCTACCAATGCGACTCATTAGTAGGAATGCTGTTTTAGCCTGTTCTGTCTGACTCTTTAAAAAGAGCAAATAAAAACTTTCTTTGAAAACCCTTGTGTGTTTAAACTGGTCATTTCAGTGGCAGAGCTCTTATTTGTTTGATAAAATGAATATGTGAAGTAAATGCAAAGACTGAAGAAGGCCAGGAGAGGGGTTTGTTGGTAACAGAGCCAGCAGGGTTTCTCTCAGAGTTAAGTTCTGAGCAGCACTCAGATGTGAATGTTTGTTATTTTGTACTGCTTTGCTCTTGTTGTTTAGACAGAGAAGGTCTTGTGTCCTGGGACGGGACAGGCACTGATTCTGGCTTGCCATCGCAAAACTCTCAAAGCAGTGGTAAACTTGTGGTTTCTGCACCTGTCTTCATGGATTAGTGCCCAGAACCTGTAATTAATGTGAGTCCTTGTGTGTCTAATTTGCCTTGAAGAATTAGACTTTCACCCCAGAATGCACTTGGTACAACATTCAAAACAGCTCGTGCAGGCTGCGGTACGTGATGGGGCAGGATGAACACACAGTGTGAGCTGGTGGCACCGACTCCACACTCCCCTGTGGAACAACAGCACTGGCTACCTGGGTGGCTTCTTGGCCTGCTTTTGCCTGCGTGTCCTGCACTGTTTGCGTGTCCATTAGGAAATCCCAGGTCCTTGTATTTGCTCTGTGTCCCCCTCTCCAGCCATCCCATGTGTCCTTGTGGTGACAGCACGAGGCAGAAACAATGCAAGGAGTGTGTTTCGGCAGTTGTCCTAAAATCCTTCCTAGAAAGAATGTGAAATTGCTCGTCAAGGAGACAGATGGGATTTGCAGGCTGCTGGGCACAGGTAGTGTGTGAGTTCTCCCTGAGCACGGCCACCAGGTCCTGGTGCTGGCCTGGAGCTGGGGCAGCTCCCAGAAGCTGGCTGGTACTCCATGGGTGTCATCCATATGTTGTTTCCTGGGAGGCACCTTGAGGTGCCCGTTCACTTTTAAGCTGGTGTATCCTAAAAGGCCTCTGAAGAGCACATGCATAGCAGTGTCACTCTAAATTGCAGTAACCAGCTTTATCCTTTCTTGCAGGAGGCTTTGGTTCACGTGACAGGTGATGAATGTGGGAATGGACAAGGAAGGGTTAAGGGATATGGAAGATGTCTAAGAGCCTGACTTCCCAGTGAGAACTGTTGTCATTAATTCCACTGTATAATTGGTATGAATTTATGAATACTGTGAACTTACTTACCAAATTAAGAAATAATAGGAAGTATGATGCACACAAACCAGAACAAATTGTCAGGAGAGATGACTGAAAAATACCATGTTAGAAAATACCCAGTTTCAATCTTGTACGCTAGTTTTAAACATGAGAAATTTTTAAGAGCTAAGCAGCAATAGCTGTGGAATATTTGACCAACAGCTTTGTCTCTGTTTAGCTGACACCAAAAGCCAGCTGAACTCTGTTGACTGTGATTTCATGCTTTCTGGGAAGAGTTGAATTGTGAGCCTGCCAGCCCCTGAAGACAGAGATGGTAGGATTTGTTTTCCAGAACAAATTTCTGGAAATAATGGTGAAGAAAATATGTGGCAAGTTGTATGTACTCATCCAAGAAAATACATGGCAAGTTGTATGTACTCACCATAATGTTGTAATAAAGGGACTCTGTTTAAACAGGATTTTTGCAGTGTTTTTAGGAGAGTTAAAGGTCACCATGGCCTCAAGGTAATGAGGTTTTGCTCTGGGTTTCATTTCAGCTGGGATTTCACCATGTGAGTTAATTGTCGTATTTGGTGAGGATGAAATAGTGCACACAGGTACCAACTACCTTGAACTTATTACAGTCATGTTTTATTTTAACCAGGGATCATTTCAATGCTTGGGTAACTCCAATTGCCAAACCCATTTAGTCCTTGCCCAAAGTGGATCATGGGACTGTGTTTATGAAATTACTGAAGTGGAACTACTGCAAAATAGTATAGAAGGTGATTTTCCCGATTTTTCCCAACGTATTTTTCTTTGTGCTATAATGTAGACTGTAAAAGTGACATGAATTTGGGTTTTTCTTGTATCACCTGGAGCTGCAAAGTAGAGCTTATGTAACAGAGAGAGGCAGAATAATTGAAGGAGCAGTACAACTGCTGAGATACACAGTGCTTGATGTCATTTGTGATAAATGTAGCTAATTATTTTGCTTTTAGTGGTGAAATTAATATAATCTGTCTGCAGTGTTGATCTAGACAAATGCAGTTGTAATGTTTTGTTCAACTCAAACCTTACCATTAGCAGATTTCTTTTGCATATTGTTAAGGAGGAAAACCAGCTTCCCTGGTCTGAGATGTAATGGATTCATACTGCAAGTTTAGGTTGGTCACCGATTCTGCTCAAGCAAGAGACAGACATTTGGGCACCTAAATAACCTTAATCCCCCGTCTGTACAAACAAGTAATAGATTAGCTCACAGAGATGGTATTGTCACTGTTGAAGTTAAAAAGTTGGCTGAGTGTTAGGGCTGTTGGCATGCCCCTAATGCCATTCTCGTTTAAATTTTCTAATCCAAGGTGATGCACACATGTCCAGGCCCCATAGCAGTGACAGAAACGTGCTCCTGTGGGTTGGCACATCCCTCTGTGGAGGAGGGCTCCAGCAGTGCTTGGCAGTCGGTTGGGTGTTGTGCTCTCCTCCGTGGCTCCCAGGTTGTCATGGGGATGTGTTTTCAGCTGGTGAGCTGAAGCAGAAGGGGGTTGCACTTAAGTCAGTGAATCAGATCTTACAAATGCTGCAACGATATCACATAAAGGTTTGGAGGCTTTGTAATTTTAGGCAGCTCTTAAGAATAATTTTTTTGTCAGGCATGTTGTCTTAATATGAGACCTCAGGATCACATTTTCCTTCTGGAGGAGGTTGGTTACTTGGAAAAATATTGCCTCCTCTAGCTCACATATTTCCAGTTTTGCAGTACTGATCAGTCTTACTCAAACATGCTTTTGTTTGCATGATCAAGATGCAAGGTCTTCTGCCTATCCCTGCTGCTCATTCCAGGTCAGAAGCCGAAGCAATCAACAGTGTAGAGACAAAAGAAGACTTAATTCTAAATGGGTTCAAAGTGTATCAGCATCAATCCATCAGAAAGGAAATCTCAAATCCATGAAACCATTGTAGAAGCTGGCCCCCAGCTTTTGGCTAATTTGCTTTCTTCAGTCCCACTGAAATAATTTCTTCAGTGTTACCTGAATATTCAGTCAAACTGAAAATAAATCTCAGTACTGTTTTATTACTGATTAAAGAAATCTTGCTTTCATTTTTTTTTATTAGATAGAGGAACAGGTTTGAAATTTTCCGAAAATAAGGCCAGAAGAGTTCTTCTTGCATGTTATATGTACATCATAATATCCACTTTAATTACAAATTAAAGTGAGAAGAAAACGATTTAAAAAAGAAACAGTATAATTTTTATTTTAAATAACTTAAGCCTTTTTGATGCCTTTGGAAAGCATCAGCAAATCCATTTACAAAATAACTCTTGATTACTGTCTGTCAAGTCATCTTTTCCTTTCAGAGAAACAATCTTAACTTGATTTCGCTTTGTTCTTGTGACCACTAAGCTGATTTCATCTTGCTAACAATATGCCATGTTATTACTGTACCATAAAACAAATTCCTTAAGTCTTGATATAGTAATGATATTCAGCTTCCTAGGACTGTCAGAATTGATTTTCTTATTTCAGAGATAGGTATTTGGTAATACAACAAGGTCATTGTTAAAACCGTCTTAAGAGCTACTCCTGAAAAATGCAGTTAGTTAATTTGGCTCTCTATGTCAAGGACATGTTAGAACACCAACACAAATAACTGGTATAACTTAATCTCTTTCATTGTCTAAGGCAGAAAAAATACTTCTTACAAATCTCTGGACCAACCCCTTGAATATGGTGTGAAGAATTTTAATAAAATATCAAAATCTTGAACCCAGGTTTCACTAAACCATTAATATTTGGACTGAAAATGCTGTCTATTACATCTCAGCTTTGTAGCAGCATTTCAAATCCCCCCAGGCAGATGAAGAGTGAGGAGTGTTGAGAATGCTGTGGAGATTCACAGTTTGCCCCAAACTCCATGAGAGGTGAGGAGCAGAACCCTGGAGTCTCCTGTGCTGGACCTTTCCCATCTTTCTGGTTCTGACTCCACGATTAAGTTTTATTTTGAAACAAGTTTCTTTTCAAAACAAACACAGCTGGAATGGTTCTTTATGACCCTTTTCTGTGTTTGTAAAATTTGTATTTCTGGCTGTTCAAATGTTATAGGAAAACGGCCAAAATTCCTTTAACTTGTTTTCTGGCAGTATCTTTGTACCGCTTAGGAACCCTTGTGTTTTCTTGTCACTGCAGAAACCATTCAATACGGGGTTTGGAATAATTCAGTTTACCGTCCTTCTGAAGTAGATACAGGTTTCATGGGGTAGGATTAGGAATCTGAAGAGTAGACATAATAACTGAAGGTCATATTTGATCCGTCACTTTTTTCTGGAAACGGATCTGTTCTGGCCCAAACCACCTGACTGCATGGATGCGTTGATTGCTCTTGGTTTTCTTTTGCAGAGGTTTTTATTTCCCTGACAAAGTCAACTTTGCTTGTGTGATACATACAGACAGCTCTGGGACTCTGAGATGAACTGATTAGAAATACATGTTGAAAGTACAGTGGTTGATATGTATTATGAGGAGAAGATGAAGTCAGTACTGTATCAGGTAAAGGGCCAGAATGCAGGGGTTAACTTTATATCTGCTTGATTGTGGAGAAGGGGAACCATCATTAACTGACAAATTTGCTGGACTGTTGACCAGAGTCTTGAATACTGGTGACAGTGTCATCATCTGAGACGGAGCACAGAATGTAAGTAGCTTGGAGAAATGTGTAATGCATTTTTTTCTCATTCCACAACAATAATAATTTCATTGATTTCTGTAAGTATAACTTTGCATAAGGCTGAAGTGAAATCATGATTTCCTCTTTTGCTGTGCTTCCTATAATTGCTCATGTTTAACCAAAACTAGGATATTTGCAAAATGGTGATTCAGTGCAGGGAGGAAGTGCAGTAGAGATAGTGCTGATATTTGTAGAAAACTGCTTCGAAATCTGCTTTTTCTGTGTTGATGGAAAGATACTTTTTTACCCTTTTCTCAGTGAACTAAGCAGTGACTGGAAGGAAGTGGGAGAACTGTTCTTTACTACAAATTTCCCCCCTTTTCTCTCTTGTCTTGTTTTCTGGCCAACTGACACAAGGTTTTATCAGTGCATGGTACCAACTGGAAACTTCTGAAGCTTTTTATGTCTTGCAAATGTCCTCCCACATCTCTTTCTTCCCCCGCAAGCATAGGGGAGAATGAGAAAAAAGTGAGCAACACATTTAGGTGGAGATGGTTTAACAACCTTTTTTTCTGACTAAAAGCAACATTTCTTTCACAGCAAATGACTTTAGTATCATTTTTGGTAATATTATTAAAACTATAAAATAATGTGCTCCTCATTTAAGCGAAAAACCCCACCAGCAGACTGGTTAACAGATCAAGGCAGTCAGCTGACAAGCCACATATGGCAGAAACTGCTGCATATGAATTGTTAATGATCTTCACTGAGGAAAATAACCTTCTTCCTGTTGGTGTGGAGCCCAACTGGAGTGTGGAAAAATCCATTAAATGTATGAAGATTACAGTGAGTCAGGCTTCATATCCTCTCTCAATAGACTGTTGTGTGAAACAGTGATTTAGAAATATTTTCTACTTTCCATTATATTCCTTGGTATCATTTGACCCTGATACACTGCTAGTTAGGCACCATACCAAAGGCTGGGTGCTAATCTGTGTGAGGCAGAACCCAAACCCTGGGTCATCTCAAGAAAGGTCTTTGCATGGCAGCATTTCACTTGCTGTTGCCAGTGCTGAGCGAAGGGGACTTGATCCCTCTTGGTCAAACGCTGTTCCATGTGCTGGCATGAACCAGAAGGGTTTGGACATCCATGTCACCACTTGGGGTAGGTCACAGGGAGCAGTCTGGAAGTTCTGTCTTGCACGCAAGCAAATCATGGTGGTTTAACAACACTGTTGTGTTTTAAATGGGATTCTCTGGGGAGAGAATTAGAACTGCTTTTTGCGATGTGGAGAATCCGCCCTCCTCTGTTGGTAACATCCATGGCTTTGCAGGGAAAGGTGAATGTGGCCAGCAAATCCTTTGAGTCCCTATGGAGCACACAGGAACAGGGTCTTGAATCTTGTGCCGTGAGGAAGCTTTGCTGCTGTGAGCTCTTGCCTGGGTGTTTACCCTGGTCCCCTACTGTGTGGAGGTAGAAGTAAAGGGGAAAGTTAACACTGAGGAGTCTTGTTTCTGTCTTCCTCTGGCTTTGGAGATGCTTTCCACATGTGCCATTGAACATGTTGCTTGTACTGCTGGGAAGCTGAGGGTGAGAAAAACTTCTCTGGGCTCTGAGAAAAATGAATTTTACCACGGAGTTGCTGTTGCTAACTGTTTACTGGCTTTAGACGTATTCTGCTATTATCATTGTCATTATAGTAAAGGAATTACAGTGTGCTTGGTTGTAGGCCTAAGAGCATGGGCTGTCTTCATTTAAGAGCAAAATGTGGTCTACAAGAGCAACTTGCTCCTTCATTGTCAGTGCCACTGACTTTACTGTGCCTGAATGTGGGATAAATTCAGGAGTTACTTTTAGCAACCTGTGGAGCTGGGTGTGTGGGACCCCAGAGAGGCAGGCAGCAGGATGGGCAGCTGGCAGAAATGCCTGACCCAGATCATCTCTGTCTTGTGCCACTGGTTCACTAATCCATTATACTTGCCAGACTATTTCAAGTACTGGAAATCTTCTCAGTGGAATTAAATGACAATGATAGAAGTTTTTCAGGGAGATTCAAATTCATCACATTTGAAGACTGTTTTGGTTAAATCTGCCCTTCTGTAATTTTTGGTTGCGTTTACAGCAGAACTGTTTTTGGACGAGGGAGGAAAGACTGGCATAAAGGGGCCGCAAGTGCCAGTTTTCATTCCAACTCATCATCATCAGGTACTAGAGATTTGTTTGAAGAGAAAAACATCGCTGCAAGTTTATCAGTTTAAGAAACTGAGAAAAAAAGTGGAATGCATGCAAACGGAAGACATTATTTCTAGAGCTGTAACATCAGCCCCATTTAGTGCATTTCTGAAACCCTTTCTTACATAACACCACTGGGTAAATTCAGCTCTGCAGAATTTGGCCTTCAGTAAATATTTTTAGATCTATTTATGGTCTGTTAATATGACAGGGTAAAATTGTTACAACAGAAATGCTTTCTCTCTGCAGCTTCAAGTATTGTCTGTTTATTTAGGGCACCAAAGCAATTTTTAGCTTGACTTTTGCATCTCTTAGGATGGCAGTGCTAATGTGGTGTTAGCAATGGGGCTAACAGTGCTGTGCAAACCAGGGAGATTGAAGCTTTGATGGAGGTTTCAGCCCTGGCAGTCAAATTAAATGATAGTTTTATTTTTATCACTGAGGAGCAATATCCCTACAACATGACTGTGAAGTTAATTTTCAGAGGAGATCTGCACTCCATTAAAACATACGGTTATCTGGCAGTAATTGTTTTCCTTGCATGGCTTCTTTTTAGAAGGCCCACGGGCTATTTATGATAAAACTGTCAAACTTTGTATCCTCCTGTTTTACAGACTGCTCCTGGCCAGGATGTATTTTAAGTCCTGCCCGTGGGTGTTACGTAGTTGTGCAGCCTCAGGTGAAAATCCGGGGAGGAACCGTGACTCAGAGGTGAAGAGTAGGATTCATCTACCTTCACTGAGAGGCCCAGCTCTGAGGTGCCTCTGTCGGAACCGGTCCCTCTGGCTCTGTTTATCGTCACTGGAGGGAAGCAGGCGCCTGCCAAGGGTGACTCACCCGGGGCTCAGGGTGCACCTGGGGCAGCGGCTGACGCTGCGAGGGGACCGACTCTGCAGCGCAGCGGGGCGGGCGGCTCCAGTGTGCGTGGCCAGCAGGAGCCAAGGTGGCCTTGCAGGTACATCAGCACTCATTACATTTGCATGGGGGATTGCAGAAGCAAATTATCAGCTGCACCATGTCAGAGGGCACCCTTGGGACTGGTGTCCAAGGTTCACACATTGCCTCTGCCCACCTGTTTGCAGCTCGAGGCTGCCTTGATCTTTAATCTCCATTTCCTAGCTTTGATTTGAGAAGGTTAGGAAGGGAAACACGCAAGCATGTGTCTGCTTGGATTATGTACCCCTTCAAGACTGTATTAGAGCTGGGAAAATCTAACATTTGATCTTCTACCTTCAGAAGAGGGACCATGTGTTTTATCCTTGTTGCTTTCACATGTTACAGAGCATGTAAGATAGAAGGAACTAGTGAAAGCATCGGATGTTTGAAATATTTATCTCCAGTTTTATTTTTGTTATATGGTAACACAGGTATGTGCAAATAAGCTTCCAAGTGTTTAATCTCCATAACAGATTGATTTGAGTTGTTCTGCCAAGTTGGAAGTTGTTTACTGTTATCTTTGTATCCATCATCAAAACTTCAATGGTTCTCCATGATACTTTTAAATATTTTTGTTTCTAATTCTGTGTCTGATATGAGTGCAGTTTATCATGCACCTTCATTGCCTACATAATGCTAAAAATGAGGGGGTTTTTGTGTCAGATGCAAATTATGGCTACTTCAGATAAAATAAAAATCTGGTGCTCACAACTAGTTTTTTATTTGTTCTTTTTGGCCACAGAACTGACATGTATTTTATAGAATTTCTGTCTCCAGGGCTTTAATAGAACATCATAAATTGTAACAGTAAAACCTTGATGCTGCAAAGAATGGTTACTGCAGAGGAATTACTCCAACAGGACTGTGCAAATTGTTTGCTTTGCTTTGTTTTTTCTCTGCTTGGGGATTAATTTTTGCAGTGTATTATAAGAATCCCAAAGAAGTTGTTTGTAATGTTTATTGCATAATTTCTCTAGTTTAGGAAATTTTGTAAATTATTGCTAGAGCCATTAACACAAGACTTGAGATGAAAGACTGTGTAAAAGTGCTGCAGCTGACAAAACTGCACAATAATTTGCATATTAGATATTTTAGAAATCTGAATACTGTTGTTCTTCACCTTGGTCCCTTTAAGGACACCTTTGATACCAATGTCACCCAAAGTGTGCACACTGAAACACTGAGATCTGGAGCAGTGTGAAGTTCTGCATTGCCCTGTGGCAGACCTGTTAGCTTAAGGCCAGTTGTAGGAAGCCACCGAAATCACATTTTATGTAAATAATGTTAATTAACAAAGATGTGTGGCTCTTTCTCTGTATAGTGGTGCAAGCACAATTTTCTTCTCTTACATACGAGCGTGTCAGGTTGTTACTCTGAGGAGAGCTTTACCACTGTGGCATTCTGGTGTGGAGAGGAGGGACGAAAATCCTGCCCTGTGATCCAAATGAAGCTCAGAGCAGCCCTGACACTGCGGCTTGGAGCAGTACAATACAAAGTTGTAGGGCAATGTTTTTCACTAGGCACTTGTCTGTGCAGAGGGAGATGCTGCGATGCACACTGGCGCAGTTCCCTGGTGATACGTGTCTTGGGCTGAAAAGCAGAGAGGATTTTGATTTAGGCTTTGCTCTTGAGGCTAATTATTTTCTGCCTTTTGGATGTTTGTGCTCTGTATTCCACTGTTCCCCTCCAGGCTCTTCACTCCTGCCTAAGTTTTGTGGGATACTAACTCTGTGCCAGGGTGCTCCCAGATTCAAGACACCCCTGTTTTTGCTGGGCTGTGTTGCATACACATGCTTCAGAGTTCCCAAAGGCCAGGGAAACCTCACTGGTCCCACTGGAGCTGCTGCAGGGTTGGCACCCACGCTGCTGGTCTGTGAGTCCTGGCTGTGCGAGGTCAGGGTTGCTCTCCATGCAAGGTGCCACTACTGGCATGTGTTCAGTTAACAGCTGTGCTTCGTTATAAAGTTGACTGATTCCTTAACTCACTAAAGGACGTATGAGGTACCACACTGTAAATTGTCACACTGACGAAATACAGGAAACACAGCAGTTGGTTATAATGCTGCTCATACATGTTCTTTGCATCCTATTTTAATAGTTATGTCTGTTGAAAATAAACGTCTATTTGAATGATTAATTTTCTTCAGGCTACATAAAGTGATGTATTGAATGGCTTTTTGTTAAAATGTAATTACTGGTGTTTGAGGAGAAAAGAGTCAGCCATGTCAGAGCCATGGCTAAATAATACCTTAAAATGTACTTTACATGTATAATCTTCTTGCAGTGTCATCTCAAGTCAAAGCTGCACTAATTAACTATTGCAGTATCATAGGGAGTTAAGTTTGCACTTAAGATCGTTCTGTAAAATTGTTTTAGTTCCAGGTTTGCCAGTAATGACATCTGGGATCATTAAATGGGAACTATGGGTGAACCTTGGTGAAGTCCATGGAGTGTCTGTGGGATGTTTTTGGGTTTGTGTGGGCTTCTTTCGCTCTCTAATTATTATTCTTTGCAAGTAAAATGAAAAGAGATCTGTAATTAAAATGTTCTGGTTTTGAGCTTTTGTCATCTTGAGTTGGTGGGCAGCACTGTTGTATCTGCCTAGGTGACGGAAGTATGGTTTGTGAAACCAGGGTAACTAAGGAGGCTGTCAGGGAGAGGGCTGGGAGAAGTCATTTGCTGCGGTAGAAAAAGAGAGTGATTTCTATATTCTGTGCAGAAACAACGTAATGGATCTAAATTTGGGTTCTGTTTTTCTTATTTTGGAGACTAAAACCCTTTCCTCTCCATTCCTACTGCTCATCTGGGCTCTCAGGGCAGATCTACAACTGAATGTGCTGGCTGTCTGATTTCTGTGTTTATTCGCTGTGGAAATTAAGTGGAGCGAGTGAGTGCTCGTTGTTTTCCTCGGTGCCAGTTCATCCTGGTGAGATTAAGGGGGGAGGATGGGCTGGGCAGAGATTTCCGTCGGCGGGGCTCTGGATCTCTGGATTGCTGGCTATTCCGTGACCCACATATGTCGGGCCCCTGTTGTGACACGTGATTTTTCAGCTCTTCGGTGGAAACTGATGGTGCACAAAGCCCCCTTTGAGATGTGAATAGATGAAAGGAGATGAAACAGCTGGTTTGGTTTTATCCCATTCAGGTCAGATTTTTTGCAGTCATCGTGCAGCATTAATAGTAATAAAACCAGCTGTTGTATACCAGAAAACTTGCCATAAAAGGGACATAATTGCAGAGGGGGGCAGTACTGTCATTTAACCTGTTCTCACTTCAAAGCAGAGATCTTAAGTTTTAAGATCAGGAATGATGAATGGCTATGACATTACTATTAAAGTATTTGCATTGGTTGCTTTTGTGCTTGAAAGGGGGAGGCAGAGATCCTCCTTGATCCTGTAGTGTCATACAGATATACTTGAATAAAAACCACCTCATGTCACAGAGATAAATGATTGATAACTAACTTCTAGGTCTTGAGGTTTTAGTAGAAAAAGGATAAGCCTAGGGCAGTCAAGAATCAGCAAAACCAGGAAGGTGTGAAGTCCTTAGTGGAGAGAGAGAAAGAGAGACCTGGTGGGTGGAAGGAGAGGGTGTGGGCTGTGGAATAAAACTAAAACTCCAATCCAGTGCATTGGCCAGACCCTTCTCCTGCAGCTCTCCATCTTGTACCCTTTGGCAGCTAGTAACAAAACCATGAAGGGTCACTGGTACCAATGGTGCTAGGGGTCATTTTTTTTTTTATGGAAAGCATAATAAATTCAGCAGTTGAGTACAGCTGCTTATACTGCACACAGGAATCTGGATTCATGTGAGCCAATTAGTGAAGACTGATGCAAATCAATATTTGATAGTAGATATGTTTTAAACCAATATTGGCTGTATTTAGCCTAATCCTCTCCCGAGTTTTGTCTGTTACTCTTTTCTTCTGGGATGTGAATAGATGTCCTTTTGCAGCAGGGTGTTTAGGATAAGGCCTTCAAGTGAAGCCCGGGAATTTTATGTTAAAAGTCACAAAAATCATATCACTGATTCTGTGTATAAGATTCCTAACCATATGATTCCTTCAAATATGTCTACCAGTTCTTTGATTTAACTCTTATTTGGGAATTCAGTAAGTGGGTAAGAGTTCAGGAAGAGATTAATTGTATCTGGCCTTGTTCACAAATGCATGTTGAGACCACCTATAAAGCGTTCTAAGCTTGTTGCCTACATGTATACACCTCCCAGATAAACTCCCAGTTAAGGAATTAACTTCATTGGATTTTGACTTCCCCCCACATTTTTTTTCTTTGAAGAACTGAATATGAGCTGTAATATCTTGTGGATACTAAAAAGCTTTCAGCAGAAAGATTTTCCAAGCTGTCCCAGCATTTTTTAGAAAATCTTGCTTTCCCAGCGTTTTGTGAGAGCTCTCTCCTTTTTCCCAAGCAAAACTATTAGAAACAATTCTAAGAGTTTTTGTAAACTAATTATTATTGTGCAGCTGTGCCTTTGTTATGATTCTGCTTAGGGAAATATTTTGGAATGGGTGTTGTTAGAATTGACCAATGAACTTGGTAGGTGGCTAGCTAAAAGTCCAATAGCCTCCTGCCATTTATGTAAACTTCAAGCTAACTAAGGGATATAAACTCATCTGTATATTAATAAATAATTCACATTGCATTTTTCTCCTTGGATTATGGACTCCATGTTGTTACTTCATGGTACAAGTGTGACATCATCTTACTATTTTCTAACTCCTAAAATTTTGTAGTAATTTCATTTTATGTAGCCAAGCATGGAGACAAAGCTCTACTTTTAGGTTAGATGAGAAATCATAAGGGCAGCCTGAAATCTGAAGTGATTTTGAGATCCAGCTCTGCTTTCATGTTATTTTAGGGGCATTTTGAACTCTGGTTCATAATGTCTGTAATCCCCACCTGCCTTGTGCCAGGTGGTGGCAGAGCTCCTCTAAGAAACGTGTTGAGCTGCTTTTCCTGTCTGATGTTAGTCAAGTGGAATTGATAACGATATGATGATTAAAAAAAGGTCATAATTAGTTATCACCTAAAGAACTCCAGAGAAATATTTGATGTGGACTTTAAACTTAATGGCTTGGCCTTGCCAGGGTTTGGTTTGTATTTAAGACCACAGGGTAGAGCAGCAATTGTGCAAGAGGTTTTAAGAGCTTTTTAATATGAAACAAACAAAAAGAGACATCAAAACTATTTATTTTATTGTCTGTAATGCATGTGATGATTGCTATCAAACACGAACTGAACGTTATTATTTGTAACTTACATTTGTTACCTGACTCATGTGTTAGCTGAGTTGTTTCCTGGCTATCATGATTCTTCTGTGATCAGTCCTGCAGCAGCACTGATGAAACCGCTGGGGCTCCTTCCCCAGCAGCTCTGGGGTGTGTGGCTCAGAGGGGGGACCTGCTGGGCTGAGGCAGGGAGGGAAGCGCACGGGGACAACAAGGGGCGTTTTCTGCCAAAATGTGGGAAGTGCCGTCCCCATATTGATGAAGCAAACCTGAGATTATTAATCATCTGTAAATTATGCAAAGCAGGATATTAGCTGAGGGTATATGGCTGTTTTCTAGGTTGCTTCAGTGCCAGCTGCTGTTTCAGGTCACTGGTTTCCTACATCTGCTAGCAGACATCTCAAGTTATAACCTGAAAAACTTCTTTACTTGTAGGTGGGTAATATGAGCTATGTAGCTACATAATGGTCACAGGGGTGTGTGTGGGAAGGTGTACGTGTGTTTATGGATGTAAAGTAAATATTTATGCTAGCAACACCAACTCAGTTTCAAGTAGAACAGAGAAAGCTCACTGGAACCTTGTATTGACTGTGAAACTGTTGTGGAAAGATTTTCATTTATTGCATATGACCTATTAGCCCTAAAAGCAAACTGGCCAATTTATGACATATCCAGGGAGGGAAGAGGGAAAGTCAAGCACAGCTAAGTTTCTTGGGCTCCAGGAGTGACGAAACAGGATCTTTCACCAGCTGGGGCAGGGCTGTGCTGCAAAATTGGATACAAAGAGTCCCAACAATGGTTGGGAGTAAAAGCATTGATCTTAACCTACACTGATTGTACAATTTGCTACTCTGAAAATTTAAGTCATGTTTTCCATCTTTTTCCCCGAGGCCTTTCTTCATTTACTTGTTTTAATCTCCCTCTTTCATTAATCCTTGCTGAGTATAAATTGTCTTTTAGTATCAGAAAAATGAAAAAATAAACTTTGTACCTGAATGTTTTTCTTCTAAAAATCGCATTATTTCTTCCTCCTGCACAACCATAAACGTGTGTCCCATTTGGTGACTGAATGTTTTATTCACTCCATAGTGCTAAATAGCTGGTCTAGCCTCTGGAGGGATTTAAATGAAGTGGTTTAAATACTTTTTTCTTTTTCAGGAAGATAGTCTTCAAAGAAAACAACAGCAGTGACATAGAGTAAGATTAAAAACCCATGAGGCTATTCTTGTCAACTTTAATATTCAAAATTCAGAATATTTAATGTTTTCAACTCCATGGGAATTCTTTTCAGCTAGACAGCTTTCTGAAAATGTTTTCAAGGTGTCGTGGTTTCAGCTGGGATAGAGTTAATTTTCTTCCTGGTAGCTAGTACAGTGCTGTGTTTGGGATTTAGGATGAGAATAATGCTGATAATACAGTGATGTTTTAGTTGTTGCTGAGCAGTGTTTACACAGTGCCAAGGCCTTTTCTGCCTCTCACCCCACCCCATCAGTGAGGAGCCTGGGGGTGTACCAGAGGCTGGGAGGGGACATAGCTGGGACAGCTGACCCCAGCTGACCAGAGGGATATCCCACTATTCAGGGTCATGTTCAGTGTAAAAATTAGGGAAAAAATCAGCCAAGGGCTGCACTTGGCACCTGGCTGGGCATTGGTTGGCAGGTGGAGAGCAACTGCATTGTGCATCTCTTGTTTTGTGTATTTGATTATTATTAATATTATTATTACTACTGCTACTTCAATTCCTGTCCTATTAAACTGTCTGTGTCTCAACCCGTGAATGTTTCTTTTCTTTTCCCAGTTCTTTCCCCTGTCCCACTGGAAGGGGAAGTGAGCAAGAGGCTGGGTGATGTTTAGGTACCTGCCTGGTAAATCCACAACAGTCTATCCAAAACACAAAGAGTGCAGAATGCGATAGGAAGGTGATCTGTGAGCGCATATTGATAATGCTGTGGGATCAGTGGACTGTATCCACTCTCATTAACAAAAATCCTTCAAAATTTGCACTTTTTTACTTTCATCAGACATGTGACTTCACTTTATTTGTTTTATGGGATCATCAGCAAGGCAGACAAGCAAGACTTGTTCATCTGGTCATTTATTCTGTTGCATATCAGAATCTTTGTATGTTTGCAGCTGTGTGGTGATGTGAGTGAAGCCTGTTGGTTTGATGGAGAGGGCAGTGTAGCTTTCAAGGGGTCAGGCTGCAGAAGACTGGAAAACTGTTCATTAGCTTCTCGGGAGAATGCACACAATGGGCATCTGACCTAATGAAAGCAAAGCTGAGTGTTACCCTAAAGAAAATAATAGTAGTATTTCGTGCATCATTGGATCTTACCACGTTTGCTGGACACTGCTGCATTAAGCAGAAGGATCATCCCTTATGGTTTGCTTTGGTTTTTCTGCTATCTGTTGATTCTTCTAATTAATGGCAGAAAGTTGGATGGATAACACCAATAAAGACTGTTTTTTTAAGCATCAACGGGATTCTTGGTTTTCTTGGATCCCTAACATAGACAAAAGAGAGCCCCACCTTAGCAACAGTTACCTTTATCCCTTTGTGGCTTAATTACAAAAGGGAGGCAGGAGGACTTGTGTGCTTGGGTACCAAATGTGTGCTGCAAGATTCCTGCTGACGTCTCTGTTGTCTGGGGTGATCACGTTACCGTGACAACCAAGAACATCCCTGTTTTTGGGGCTGGTCCCTGAATCTCTTTGTGTTTTACAAACTATTTTTTGTTAGAAGTGCACGAATTCTTTCTTGCACACTTTGTAAGTTGGACATCTAGGAACTGTCCAAGCAGAACAAAGAGGTCTCCTTCTAGGAAGATGGATGACAGACTGCCTCACCACATGTGTATCACATTTGTTTGCCAGATCTTGACTCCTTTGTACTTTCCTCTAAAGCAGTTTTCTATATTATAGCCTTCCTTTAGTTCTGCAGAATGTAGTGATCCCAATTAAAGTCAGTTCCTGTGTTCTTTCTTCATCGTTAAATCTTTTGTGTTTTGTTAATTTTGGTCAGTCTTACGGTGTCACATGGCTGAAGCAATGAGCAAAGTGACCTGTTTATTCTCTTGAAGCAGTCAAAAAGAACAGAAACTAGAACCAGGGGGGAAATAATTTAACATTTCAAGTCCTTAAGGAAATCAAAGGCCTTTGTAAATGTAATAAGTACGTACATTTTCTACAGAAACTATGCATTTGAAAACATCCCTGCAGACATCAGCCCAGATTTGATTTCTTCCTGAATATCTTTTTCTTAGTGCATAGGAAGAAGTTTAATTACTGGTAAAGTATTTCTTTCATGTAACAGATCACTTTAGTTTCAGAAAACCCTATACTGCAGGCCAGTGTCTCAAGGGCTGTGCATTCAGTTTCTTATTTTAATAGTTATTGGTTTATTGTCAAAATAGAGCATTTTGGTCAATATGATTTCTTGGTTGCTTGTTTCTACAAATTGAATATTAGATTGTGAAAATTTGTAGGTGGAATGCCTAATATGCGACAAAAGTCTGAATACTGGTTCTTTGAAAATGGCATTCGTTGTTCAGGGCCTTTTAAAGACTTCTAGCTGAAATATGCATCATCTGTGAAAAATTTGTCCTGTCTCCAGATGCCAAAGTGCCAACCCTACAAACTGAATGTCAGGCCATGTTTTTAGTGGCTCACACATTCCAACCAGGAATAGCAGCTTTGCAACTGGTGCTTAACTAACAGGTCTAATGGTGTATGACCCAGAAACAGTCTAGTTCCTGCTTTCGGTGTCAGTTGGATTTTGCATTGCAAAGAGCCGCAAATGAGGAGAAAAGTAATTTTAATCTCTAAAGCAGCCAGAGCTAATCTGGGTGTTGCATGTAGAGCATGTCTATTAAGAAAAGGTGGTTTTATCAATCTGCTTTTCTGAGCATCAGCACACTGTTTAGACCATGAGACTGGTTTTCTGTGGCTAACCTTAATGAATAAAGTGGGACTTTGCTAACTGTGAATTTAGAAATAGTTCGGTTTTCCCTCCCCCCAGAGTATGTTAAAATAATTTCTTCTGTTTTCTTAAATGGAACTGCTTGTCAGAAGATGTTCAGATGTCAGCAATCATTTCACTTCTTACATGGATCTTAAATGTTACTGGAGCTGTCACCATTTGTCTTTGAAGTTCTCTATTTTATCTCATGCACAATGTGGTAACTCCTCATTTTGAGAAGCTGGGCTCTGGCAACTGTTTGCTAAACAACTTGGGCTTGTACTGCTGAAATCCTTGGGCTGGTGCACTGCAATGGATGTGGAATTCATGGTAGTAATAGAAAGCGGGATGTGTTGAGGTTTATGGTCCTTAGGTCAAAGCCATTTCACTTTGGATTGCAGAAAGGAACTTTACTGCTAATGTTCTTAGGAAATAGGGTTTGGATTGACCTAGAGAGATTGTCCAGTCTGTTCCTTGCTCTTGGCTGGAATCAGCTGCATAATATCTCGTTTGGGTGATTCACAAAGCCTTTACCTGGCCACTAAACAGAGCACAGCTGAAACATTCTGGACCTCTGTCATTCCTTGTTAAGTAACTCCAGACTGCTTTAGGAGGTGGTGAGAAAATGTGTAGTGCCCAGAGCTAATTGCCAGGTTTCACCTGAGGTCTAGCAAAGCTGAAAAATGTGGAAGGAATATTCAGGTATTTTGCAGGCTGAACACCTGTTTGTATTTCCAAAATGTGGTAATTGTCTGTTGTGCAATTGGATGGAATTAGTAATGTGTGTCCTGCAGGAAACTGGTTGTTGCCCATTGTGTAGTTTTGTGTGTGTGTGGTGTTGTTTCTTTTCACACCGAACCATTAAGGAAACAAATAGCAGGCTAAGATTGGATGAAATATCACAAAATTTAGGATACAAGTAACCTCTTAAGTCCATTGAATTTCCTGTTTGCTGAAAACAGGTTAATAAAGATGTCTTTCAGAATAATTTTCTTTTTCAGCAGAAACACCCTGCTCTAAACAGTTTTCTTGTGGGGTTAGGAATACTAATTTTTTTCACTGATCATGAAAACTTAGAAAAAATGGAGTATACA
Organism: Oriolus oriolus; assembly: GCA_013400235.1. Classification (NCBI taxonomy): domain Eukaryota; kingdom Metazoa; phylum Chordata; class Aves; order Passeriformes; family Corvidae; genus Oriolus; species Oriolus oriolus. Next base: position 1,073,168 of record VXBT01002720.1, read on the forward strand.
TCTGAATTTGAATTTAATGAATATTTCTCATGTTTTCTGCTATTAGTCCTTCATCTTCCCCCTTTCCTCCCCTTAATTTTGTATGTGAAACATGTATTATTAAGTAATTTTTGTCATATATGACAGAGGCACTTAAGCCCTAGTAAATTCATTGGGCTTTGCACAAGGCTGTTTATTGTTACTGACATGAACAGGAAATGCACTTGTGTGTCTTAGGAGATTAGATCTCTGTCTTTTTTTATGACAGCTCTCCATCATGTTTTATTCATCATAAATAAATGAGACTACTGCTGTTAGTTATAATTATTTTAATGTTTACTTGTGCATTTCAATAGATGGGGTGCTCAAGAACATGGGAAAGATTTTTTCCTTTTCAACAGAAAGAAAGTAGAAATCTGCTACTTCTTTTTTTTTTTTATTCAGGATGACATATCACACCAAAGCTAGTGACAGGTGGGCAGAAATTAAATACAGCTTAGCCTCAGAACTCTGTCTACTTCCTTGAATTTGCAAGTATATGATAATGTTAGTTCCCAGCTTTATAGGTTTTATGGCTTAATGATTTTAAATCTAGAACTGAAGGGGAAAAAACCCCTTTATATTATCATTTTATTTCAGAGTTGTCTGAAGTCTGATGTGGTCTGGGTCTTACTGTGGTTGTTACAGACTAACGGTACCATACCAGGTCACCATACTGAGTGTCCTGGAGCTTTGGCCATCACACTTATCCAAATGTGAAACTGAAGTTATGGTTGCCATATCTTTGTTCCACCATTTGAAGTACTCAAAAAAAATAACCTGAATGCAAGATGGTTTACGAGTTCTGTGAGTGCTGGAGACAGTAGAGAAATGGAGATCAAGATATACAACCAGTTGTTTGTGAATGGCACTTTGATTCCGGTACAGACATCGGAGAGTCAAGGCTTCTTTCTTGACTTCACCCCCTCTTACTGTACAAAAATTTACATCAGCAGTTCAGAAATTACTGCTTTCTTTTCTTGGGAGCTGGTGTGCTGTGGTGATGGTGGATGACCTGGGAAGAAGAAAAGAGGAGAGCTTTAAAATCTCCAGTGACACCAAATGCTAAATTCGAGATCTCTGTTTCTAAGTACAGTTCTTGTGCTAAAGGCTAGGAAATACAGGAAAGTGGTTTCATTTTTTGCCCCCAGTCTTAAAAGCATCAAGTTTTACTTCAATAATTAAGTCTCCCTGCATTCCTTTACAAGGAAGTAATTGTGCTATTATTAGCAAGATTAGCTGAAAAAGGCAAATATGTGGGAGTTCGGTTCCTGGTTCTGTTCCGTTTTCTTTTTTTTGCTATGACTGTACCCTCACAAGCCGCAGGCTTTTGCATATATTCATCTGTGTAGGCACAGCACAGGCAATGGCTGCTGTGGTACTTGCTTTAAGATGCTCTATGGTAAACTGCACAAAAATAACCTTAAAGATTTGATTTAATAAAATACTGTGATGGTTTCATTGTGTATTTTTGGCAGTTTCTGGAGTACTGCATTTGCTATTTATTTAGGATAGACTGTGGGAAATCTCGCACGTGGAGACTTGTACTTGGCAGCTGTTGCAGGAAGTCAGCAGGACCCTCAGGGAGGAGAAGCTGGTGCTTGAGATTCCTTGGGGAGGTGGGTTACTCAGAGGGAATCAGAGCTCTTGGGTGTAAGCAGTTCTGTTTTCCTATCACTGTAGTTGCACTGTGCAAATTGACTTAGGCACAGCCTTTTGTGTGCAGTTCATCAGGATTCAGGGGCTTCTTCCACCTTACCCTACAGCAGCAGGTTTCCTGGAGGCTGGAGCACACTCTCCTGAAAGCCTGATTCCTCACTTTACGAATACATCCAGCGAGGTTGTCACTAAGGCCAGCAGCAATGTAGCTTTGCAAGTATTGCTTTGCATGCACTATTTCTTTTTAACTTTTGGGATAAATTTGCTCTTAATGTGTGATAAAAATACTGAGTTGAAGGTGTCCAGCAGTGACAGTTCGTACTTGTGTTGCAGTTTTTGTGTCCAAACTCTCCAGAAAGGCTTCTGGTGCTCCTTTCTGCTTGGTGTAACATGACAAAGCTGATTGCTGCTGACTATGATATAGTTAGAACTCTCAGTCTATATTTTATCCTTTACATGTTTCTTTGTTTATTGAGAAGTGCTGGCTACCCAGCCTGTGCCAGCTGTCCCCAAATCCCAAGGGAGTGTCCAGCAGCTGTGAGCAGCTGGAACAACTTGTTCCCAGGCCAGCCCTTCCCGTGGTGGTGCCTCTCTATTGCACACCCTGGGCATGGTGGAGCGAGGCTGAGGTGGCTGAGGCAGATACCTCTGTAATCCAAGGAATTGCTGGGCTGTGCCCTCGCTATTTGCGCTCTGGGCAGGGCTGAAGACCAACCATATCTGAGGATTTTCCTATTTTCCCAAGTTTATTGGCACCTGTGAAGCAATTCCCTTGGGACTTACTGTATCCTTTTGTGTTGGTTTTTTTCCTGCCAAACTGTACATTAAATACGTAAGTACTGATATGGGTAGTGGAGAACAGAGCATGTATATGCATATGTCAGACATATTTCCTTACTATTTTTGGCAGTATGTTTTCTCTGCCTGAAATAACATTTTGTATAGCTATGTCTCCATTGCTGCCAATCAAACTTCTTTCCTTTTCTGTTCATAGGGTCTTAGATTTTAAAGCTGGAAAGCATCCTTGGATCTCTAGTCTGTTCTCTTGTATCACACTGGTCATGGAATTTCATCCAGTTATTTCTAACTTAGTTAAAATGTAGCTGTTCGAAATGCCTTTGGTTCTGCTTAAAGAATTCTAGATGATCTTTCTGCTTCCCTCTTTCTTGCCTTATTCTCTTTCACATTCAGTAAGTTTGCCTTCTGGTTGAAAATTTTGCTTTTTTACGTCACATCTTTTTTGTCTCATTGTGGTTTCTTATTTAATATTAATGTCCCTCTGATTTTGTATACACTCTCTGATGGGGTTGTTTATGGACCAGGAGAAAGGTTTTATCCTTGTTCCCTAAAATGAACTCCCAACTGCTAATACTGCTGCTTCCAGTAGTTAATGGCTGCTTGGCTGAAATACATGACTGTAGCTCTGCTTGATCACCTAATTGTGCTAAAAGTATACTAAGGAATTGGTATTTAGGGCATGTAAATGTTACCTTGAGATCCCAGGTAAAACAAAACAAAACAAAAAAAAAATTGACCTAAATGGGCAGTTCACGCTTCCAAGCCCTGTTATGAGACTCTGCAAGCAGGGACTGCTGAGTTAGTCATTCTGCCCTCCCAGAAAAACAAACAAACAAACAAACAAGCAAACAGGAAAACAGCTGCCAAGTGGGGTTGTGCCATGTGAGTGCTGCCTGCCGGCCTGTCCCCCAGCACGGTGCATGGTGGTGCTGTGGGGTACCAGTGCTCAGGCACAGTTTTTGAAGTTGCATATGCCCTGTAGTTACTGCAGTAATTCAGTGTCAAGGATCAGGTGTTTTCTGTATGTGGTACCTCTGTCTGCTTCTGAGGGTAATGGGAACCCTGCTCTGGAATAAGATTTCTCCTGATTTCTGTTATAAACACAGCACTGACAGAAATTTGTGGGCTGTACTCTTACTTACCTGAGTGTGTTCAGGTGCTTTTTTTCACCGCTCTTGAAATTACCAAACTTTGAGTAAAGTGTATTTCCCATTCTGTGCTTTGTATAAGATGACCCAGCACTCAGGCACGCTCATTGATAGCTGGGCCCTGGCTGGAAGTGCCTGGAACCATTATCACTGGTGTACTGGTGCAGGCGGGCACGGGATGGGGAGCAGGGACTGGGTGAGGCAGCAGCCAAGCAGAGCCTCTGGAGCGCCAGGTCAGTAGCAGCCTCACACTGGGAGTTCAGTTTTATAAGGACTTTCCCCCAAAAGGAGTCTGTGGGACTCAACACATATGTCTGACTGTAGATGAATGCGGTCTGTTGTTGGCTGTGTGCATTAGACCCTCGTGATCTATATCATGTGAAAATACAGATTATAACTGATAGAAGGATGCAGCCCAGAGCCACAGGCTGGATGTTGCTGGAGTTCAGCAGCATCTGCTATAAAATTGTGGCCATTTGGGAAGAAACACATCTTGGTCTTCATTCTCCAAGACAGGAGACTTTAGGCATGTGAATAATCTTGTCTGGACTGAAATGTTAGTAATTTTGGCCAAGGTTTTATTTTAATGCCACATTTTGTACACGGAGATTGCACAAATAATTTACCAGGGAGTATAATAAGTACTACTGAACAGCTGCTGGAATCTTTGGGCTGTTTTAGTGGTTCTTCTTTTTTTTTTTTTCCTTTTTGTTAAACAAGGACTATCAATTTCAGTCTGAACTGGAACCAGTGACCAGGTGGTGATTGTGTCTGATAAACTGCTCCCCTGCCTCATTCAGTCACCTGTGGAAATATCTTTCAGTGTGACAGACGTTTACAGGTTAGAGAACAGAAAACATTTGACTTCAGTTATTTTCAGTTACTGAGTTTTGCTAGGAATGCAAGTGGGATACCCAGGAAATGAATCCAAATGGATATTAAGGGCACTGACTTCTTATTCTAATATTACCCAAGTGTCAGTGCATTGCTTGGTCTGTAATTATGTAACACTGTTTAGCTGGTGTGTGGTTTTTTAAAAAGTACTGGTTTTTTGACAATGGTTTGATTCTCCATTTGCAGCTCAGGATGTTGGTGACTACAGTGGTAAAGCTGAAGTTCCTGCCGCTTGTAAATTTGTTGTCTAGGCTTAAAAATTATTATATAGTAAGTTTTTTAAAAGTACATTTTTTCAGTGTAATCAACCATTGTGTATCTTGTTATTTCACTTAGGAGGTATTGAAAAGATTAATTCCCATACTGCTCTTCAGTCCTGATTCTCAGCTTCAGACCTGGTGGTGAATCTCACAGATTTCCTCACACTGGGTGCTGTCACAAGCTGCTGTGACCCTTTGGAATGACTGACTGGCATCTGCAGTGTGCAGCCAGGACTTCACTCTCTCCAAAAAGACTCCAGATCCAGAACTGAGTTTAGTCAAAGTGACCATAATGGTCAGGCATTTTCACTGGAACTTGAGAGACATAAATAGTGGCATGTCAATAAGGTTGTCACAGGTCAATGCAGTTTTTGAATACAGCTAAATTCCACACTAAGCTGTCAAGAAGAGTTAACTGTGAAGTTTTGGAACCTTTTTCTTAACACCCAGCCAGCCTGGTAAATTGTGAGCTTGCATCTGTTTCCATTAAAACCAAAATAAAATTATGTTTACATTAAAAGTCTTGAAAATGTGAGTCACATATATAACTAACAGTTCAAAACCATGAGAGAAATAATCCAATTTGATTTTTTAAAAAACCTTCATATTTGATGACCTAAACTTAAGATTTTGGGTGTTAACTTGTTATTTCTAGATTCTAAAAATGTCAAACCCTCAGGCTGATAATTTTACTCTTACTCTTTCTACGTGTACTTCAAGTGAGATCATTCAAGAACAAACATGTTTCTAGAGTGTGCTGAAAGATACTTGAACTATTTTAATATCTGAACGCAACTCAATATCAGTGAAATGTCATAATGTTTTAATAAGGTTATCTTAGTTTAGCTTATGGTGCATTTTCAGAGGAAGTTTGTGAAAGGCAGTAAGAGATATCTCCAATCCATCAGTTGTTTCATACCAAAGAGTTGTCTGGGAGTTTACCTTAAATTAGTTTAATCTCTGTATATCAGTTGTGTCTGTGTTTCAAGTCCTCTAACATTTACATTTCAAGATTTTTAAATCTGAACTTCCTAATCCAAACCTTTCTTCTTAAAGCCCGTCCTGCAAAGGCTTTAAGCCTAATAGAAACTTTCATTTTAGCTATCATTTATCACTCCAAAGCCTTTGGGGAAAAAATGTCACACCGCTTCCTTGCCAAGTACAGTAGCTTCATTGCAGAGGAAAAACTCCCTTGGGATGGTTATGAAATATATTTATTACTCTTAAAATGAACTTTTAAATGTTTCAGAGAGCCGCTGACAGGAGTACGTGTACTTCTTAGATACCTTGCCATCACCTGAAAAATACAGCATTCTCTGAGGCCTTCCTGAATAACAGAGATCTGTAAGATCTTGTGAGATCCACCACAGCAGAGGACTGGATTTTTTTGGATCCCTAGTTTGTGATCATACCTGAGGGAAGAGTTGATGGGTGCATTCTTATGGGTGGTTGCCAGCTTTATGTGATAATTGTTGCTAATCACTGAAATCTGCAGCACCACCTTTGCACTGATCCATCAGTGAGAGAGAGAGTAGGGAAGTGTACCTTGCCCCGCATAGCTAGTACACATCTCAGCACTGTGGTTATAAATAAAATAATAGGAATTGATGGGTAGCATCAGCCTTGTTAAGTGGTGGGTGTTCAACATCCCATTCTGCCCAGTCAGGTGGGCAGTGCTTGGCATGGCAGCACTGCTGGGACTGCTTCCACAAGGGAGCATCTTTCAGCTCCCTGTTTTCAGGGTGGGTTTAAATTAATTTTGCATGCCTGCGCATTCATAATGCATCTGTTTCCTTGTAAAACTGAGCTTCAGCTTTAGTATCAGGCAGGGAACTCTACTGCAGTTGCCATTTCTTTTAACTCAGCCTCTCCTGGGGTGCAGCCCAAGCAGGGAGACCAAGCAGTTCTTGCTGTAATAGAAAAAATATCTTAATTTCTTCTGGTCATGTGCTAAATGATCTCTGTTCTGTTAACAGCTCAGGCCCCTGTGTTGGAGAGGTACCATGCTCTCTGTGGCCTGAGCTCTATCTCAATGGAGGGCAAGAAAAACGAGGCTCAAGCAGATGCACCCAAGGCATCACCAACAGTGTGGCACAGACTTACAGTACACACTGTCTTCATCTGTCTTTTCCTTAGGTATTTGTTTTCTGCTTCTAGTAGACACAGCATACAGTGGCTGGAGATTTTCACTGAGCCCTTTTGCAGTTGAGTTTGTCTTCTGAGGATCCACATGTTGGTAGTAGAGAAGGGAATTTCAGGTGCACTGCTGCTCACCTCGCCACGCTGCATTTCATCCGCCGTCACACTCGCATCTCCCCAGGCGCCGAGGCTGGTGAGAAGTACAGCACAGCCATCTGCAACTCCCTTTCTGCACTTCCTTTCCTTGAAAGGGCTCTGTGAAACCGAGCTGAAAAGCATCTATCAGAGAAAATAAATACTTCCAAGTGACTTCTGAGCATATAATCAACCTATGTAATATTATGACTGTATTAATGATGCCTGCTCCTTTCAATTATTTGTGATAATCATTGGTTTCTTTGATTTTTTTTTTAATGTGTTTCCTAGAATAACTCTCAACCTGATTGAGATCTCTAATGGTTGTCGCATTGCAAATAACCTTAAAATACTGGGTAGGCCTGATCTAATAGAGGGCATTGGAGAGTAGGCACATGGCTGTGTCTCTGCTGTAGGAGTTTTCAAAGGATCTGTGGTTCCTCCAGACTTTTAAAGTGATTATACTGTGTCACACTTATGAATGGGGTGCAAAGGCTTCTGGGGGGGGGAAGGGGTTTGCTTCCTTAATGAGTATGTTTTCAAAGAAAAATTACATTTCCTTGTCACATGAAAGAAAGTAATGTGTACACAAATGCTAGCCATTATTTGGGAAATGGCTCAGGCTCAAAAATTCTGGCTGGAAACCATTAGGAAGAAAAATGTTCTCCACCATCAATTAATGCATTGTTTTTCTTTTCCTTTCATGTTACTAAGCAGGCCAAGAGATAAGGGGCCAGCTGTAATCCATCTTGTCAGATGAGTTAAGTCGCTTCATGTTATACCGGTCATCTGGAAAAAGAAAACTCCATTTCTCTCTAAGCTTGATTTTTAGATCATATTTTTCAAATTATCGTTGCTTTTACCTAATATTCCTACATGTGCTGATTGAGTGTTCTGATCCAAAAATATATAATACAGTGCTGCCTTTTGTTAATGCATGTTTGGTGTGATACTTAAAACCAGCAATGTAGATTCTGATAATTAATTGCCCTCTGTGTCTTGAGAGCTGCATCTTCATCTCCTACTGTAATTACAGAGGGACAGTTTGAGGTGTTGGTGCCCTTGGCTGGGGCACACACCAGGTTGCTTTTGCCGCCTCCAGCAGAAGGGCTGAACAAAGGCTTTGGGAAACGGTGATAAGACTTGGCGGTAACACCTTCAACTTTTGCATCTCATCTGTCATAGCCCAGAATACCTCACTGCCTGTCCTGCAGCCTGATCTGCCCGGTTGCACTGCTGGCAGTACTGGAGCTGGCCAGCTGTATGTAGTGCTGGTTGTTTCCTGACTGTCTGTAGTACCCCTGGTGGTCAGGTCCAAAGGGAGGGCTGAACACTTTCATCTGCTGTACCAGAGATCCCTGCATGTGTGGCTTCCCCCCTCTGTCCTTCACTCCAGGTGCTAAGGCAAGTAAGTGATGGCAGAAGTTAGTGTTAAAACCAGTCTTCTCCACTGTCAGCTTTTGCAGACAACCCTGACAATGGGGGATGTGTGACAGACCTAGGAGTGATACAGGTTTGAGTCCTGTGAGCTCCATAACATAGAGTATTGGCTGGTGAGGATAATAATGCCCTCAGATCACTTGTCCTGCCCTCTTAACATTTGTATTTTATTGAAACTATAGAATCAAATCCAGTAGCACTCGTCTGGTTTCTCTTACGTTTGGCAAAGGTTTTTTTGGGTGCAAGAAAAGATCTTGATTGTCATTTTGAAGAGTTACAATGTAGGCATTTTTGAATGCCACTGCTGAAGTGCTGTCCCCCAGCTCAGTGCAGCTGTAGAAGGCACTGGTATCTCGAGCCAGTGTAATGCACTCATAAAGTCCATTTTAAATAGTGTTTAAACAGTGTTTCTGTTTCACCCAGATTTGTATACTAACTAACACAAACAGAACACATTTCCCAGAGTTAAACTCATTGGGTTTTTGACACTCCCAAGCTGATGGCAGATATTTTTGCCTGGACCACAGGAGATCCCTCACCAGTGTTACAGTGCATTTTCTCTGCTGGAAATACTGGCAGTATCCGTAGTCAGAGGAGAACTGACTTGTGGGGAGCAGGTACCATGGAGCTGGTTCTGCTGTCCAAGGGCTGTACATGAGGCTGGTAAAGACACCTAAGTGTAAAGCAGCTGGAGCTCCAAGGCTGCACACCCTGCGTGGCACTGGGATTTGTATGTGCATGGGAAGGCTGTGGCTGCCCTGGCAGCAGGGCCAGCTGGCACGGCAGAGCCTGGCCAGCACTGCTGAGCCTTGCACTCCAAAACAGGTTGGTCACATCCCAGCTGATGGATGGCCAGGGACTGGCTTGGGAGAGCACTGCTTGGTTTGGGGCCAGGTGCTGCCAGGGGCCATCTCCCACCGTGAGAGTGCAGATCATCAGGTTCCTTCTCCCGGGAGCATTCCCTGGCACTGCTTAATGTGCTGGGATAGATGGAGCCTGTGATCCTCCAAGAGTGATTTTATTAATATGAATCTTACGTAGGAGGACAGCTCTCATTTATGAAATAGGTTCAGTCTTGTGTGGGAAGCTGAGGAGAGGAGGAAGATGAGAAGAGGGATTTAACCCCTTGATTGCTGACAAGCTTTCTTGATTTAAAGAGGAGATTGAATAAGCTATTGCTGTGTGACATCAGGGAGAGTTTGCATTGGTCATGCATTGGCTGGGACACACAGCTCTGCCTCTGAAGTAGATGTTCAGTAGTTTGTTCAGTAGTTTGTTTGGTGGTTTGTAGTCTGGAAAGAAATGCACTTTGTCCTTCTGTCTGACCAAATTTTTTCAACCAAAATTTCAAATTTAAAGTTGAAAATAATTTTTCCTTTTGTGTCAAAGATGCTTTTATTTTTATATGGTTTGACTTTATCATCCCACAGACATAGGGTGGGTGCTGAACACAGCCTGTTGCAGTGTCGTGGTTTAGACAAAGATAACTCCATGTTTCTCCAACACTGAAACTGTCATGTACAACTCTGAAAGTGGAAATATATTAAGGACCATTTATGTGGTTGATGAGTAATTGAAAAAGATAGAGACAAACTCTACCTGGCACCTCTGCCCAGTAACGTGGGAACAGACTCATATTCCATTTGCTTTACTTGGTCTTTATAGTATCAATTTTTAAGAATAAGTTAAATAAAAAACCTGTTCTGTTTGCTTTTAGATGCATAGTGAGTGTGTCTAAGAGCAAACACAGAATCAAGAGCAGACTTAGTAGTCTTGTTCCCATCTGCAAAGTATTTTAGCTATTTCTGTGTTGCATTTCAGTGTAAACAATTACATAACTTTATTAATATCTACAGACTTGCTTGACAGTCCTGACACTATAATATCATGGACTTATATTGTTTATTACTGGGTTTTGAAGTGGTGAGCTTTTTCTCATATTTATTTGTGTGTGTGTGTACATGTCATTTGCTGAATGCCTTCATTCCTCTTTTTATCCTTCTTCATTGCTTGTACAAATTATATCTAAGGTTGTATAATCCTCTTCTTGTGGTGAACCCAGTTTAGTATGTTCCTGTCTTTGTCTTCTGTCATCTTCAGTTGTCTGAAACAAGAGACCACAGCCCGTGTGTGTTTATATCCCACACACTCTGTGGATGAGATGTGGGCAAGGAATCTTCCTCAGCAGAAACTCATTCTGTACAGAAGCAGGATGACTTCTTAGCAGATGCAGTTAATGATGCTATTCATTTTAATTCTGTTTCAGAACAAATATAGTGTGGTTTAATCTGTGGCTGGCAGGTTTCTTCTTTTGTAAATCACATCTTCTGAGGCTATTTACATGAGATTTTCTTTTTTCTTTTTTTTTTTTCCTCTCATCATCTATTTTTGGCTACAATCTGGAGAAAAGAAATCTCCATCAAATAGATAATACCTCCCACAACAGCTTCCCAGGGCTAAATTGAAGAAGAGGAAAATAGAAAGCTCTGCAGAACTGAAAACCGTCAGAACAAGACAAGTTTCCTGCTTTGGAGGAGACTTTCTTTGCATTTTGCAGTTGTGCATTTCTTGTACTACTCTGTTGCAGTGTTTCCTAAAGATTTCTTAATATGTGACTGTGGGGCTAGAAAGAGTTAATTGATAGTACATCCAAACAACTTTGTTAAGCTGGCAATGCTAAACTGATTTCTTGGTTTAGGTTTTTGCGATTTTCTGTTTGTTTTGTTTTAAACTAGAAAAGGGAAAAAATTCAAACAGATATATTTAATTCAGAGAGTAATATATATCTAGTAGAGATTGTAGTTGAATTACTTTTGACTGTGCCAGATTATTTTCTATTTCACAGAAAACATTGTTGCATCAGTGTTATGTATTTAATCTCAAATTTCTGCCAGATAAGTGCCAAAATATTATAACAAAGCAACTTCATAAATACCCTTCCAATATTAAAAGCAAAATCAGCCCTTGATGTTTTTGTGTGAATGTTCCAAAACATCATATTTAGTGCTGTTAATTTACGCTCTGAGAACAATACAGTCTTTTTGTTCAGTCTACAAGTGTGAAGGTTAACAGTAATCCTTACCAATTCATGACACTGGCCATTTTGAGGGCAAGTTGCAGATCCAGAGCAATATATCATGTAATCAGTGTAAAGGAAATTTCTATTCTTGTGCCATATATGTCAGTCAAAAATCTTCCAAATTTTGAAGACCTTGCAAATTGATGTGTGACTGTTTCAATTAGGAGCATGCCAACCCTACCTGTCTCTTGGGCATCCCAACATCACAGATTCTGAACAGGGTGATTTTTGTGATTGATTTTCCATTTTTGAAGTGAGTTAGAAAAGAAGTGTGCAGATTAGAAATATCAGCAAAGCATTCCTCTGAAAATCAGAGAAATAAAAGGAATTATTTTTGCAGAATTAACTCTTTTTCCAGTGCAGCTTGAAACCACTGGATTGGCCCTGAAATGTTTTCTTCTGAGAAGATAAACTCATTTTGTTTATGTCTCATCTGTAGTGTTAAAAATCAGTTTTAGGCATTAATGTGGAGCAAATTTCCGTGGAGAGATTTCTGTCAAGAAGAGGAAATCATTGTGGTTAATTGTGGTGGTGCTGGCCCAGGCTGCCTCATTGGGAGCAGCCAGTGGATGTGAAAGGTTTTCCGCTGGCGTGTGAAGCTGCTTTGCAGCCGTCCTTAGGCCCCACAGTAATGACTTCCACAGGTAATGGCAATAACATGTTTTGTCATCCAGTTTCTTTCATGAACGCATCATGAAACAGTCTCAAAGCAGTAGTACTGCATTTTTGGCATACTGGCATCATTTTGAAGTGGTATGGTAGGTACATTACCCATAACAGAACGGCCTGTAAAACCTGTATGTGTATCTGTTGAACAGAGTGGGATTCTCTTGAAAATCCTACCTACAAACCTGAAATAAAATAGAAAACTTCACTAGAGAAAAATGGCAGTATTACATTTTTATTTTCTGCTGTTCACATAGATACTAAATGGAAGTGGTTAGATTCAGAGTTACTTCAAGGAGTAATTAAAAAAAAAAAAAGGAGGAATGGTTAAAAAAAAACCAAAGAAGTAAAGTTGGATGAGGTCAGAAAATAAACAAGTTCTTGTTAATGATTTACAGTGGAAGGAACCATGATATGAAAAAGTCATTTTTTTCAGATCAGCTTTCAGTGGAGAGATAATGGTGATAAGTGTGTGATATAATGAGTGTTACCAGGATGATGGGAGAGTCTGTCTGGCCACAGGAATGGGATGGTGCTGCCTTTGTATTTGGGAGTGTGATTTGCTGCAGGATGCTGGGGCAGGGCAGGAGGCACCACCGTCTGCAGTGTGCAAAATCATGAAAAGAGGTTCAGGATTGTGATCAAAATATTCCAGTTGAATCTTTCAGTGTTGTTTGAGTAAAGATAACTCCTGTATGAGAGCTGAAGCCTTTCAGCCTGACCTACTGCTCTGCTGCTCTGTGCATGCAACAAAATGTCCTGGATGTTGATTCTGAGGCAGTGGGGTGGTTATTAAATTTGTACTGCGGAGGCCTAGATGCTGCTCAGTAGGATGACTCCATGCCTTTAGTAGTTTTGTGATACTGTTTTCTTCTGAATAAAGGTATTTTCACATGTGAAGTCACATTTTCTTTAGACTCGTGTGCTGCATGGGGCAGGCACAATTTTCTTATTTTTTATTTTTCTATCTCCCAGATAGAAGAAATACAGAATGATTTTATTTTTACAAAAAAAAAAAAAAGGTATTCACTTACTCTTAAAGCCTAAGGGTAAAAAGAAAATCAAATGTTTTGGGAACTGGCAAGACATATTTCAACAATAGCTCCCTTTGTCTTGTTTTCATATATGATGTTTGGACTTTTTTTTTTTTTTCCATGGAGCAGAGTTCCCTTCCTCCTTTGTGTACAGATTTCTCTGGTAATTATGAGAGCTTGTCTGCTTGAATTTGTCACATTTTTGGCAGCCGGCGTTCATCTGCAGACACTGTTTCTGTAAAGGAATGGCATACATGAAGCATGAGGAGGGGACTAAAGCTCTTTTGCTTCTGAGCAAGCCTCTAAACCCAGACCCAGACACCAAACAGAGCAGGACAGGCATCCCCATCTGCTTGTGGACACTGCTCCTGTATCTATGAATTGCTGCATTACTGCTGTATTTCCTCTTTAATGTAAATGAGACCATATACAAATAACAGATGCTCAGCGATCCAGCTATCAAACCCCATTCTTCAAAAGCATCCTTCTCCAAACCCTCCCCATCACTTCACCCCAGGCTTTGTTCATGCGTTAAAACCGGTTTATAACAGAAGCAGAACACACACACACACGGACATGCACACCCCACACTGAAAATATGAAGGCAAAATAGCAACTGCTCAGGCTGCCAAGAGAAAACCCTTGCAGAGATGTGCTGGAATGGGTGTCTGCTCTCTGACTGCTGGGCATCACCAGGGAGAGAGGGAGAGGGAGACTCCTTGCTCTCCCACAGATACATAATTAGAGGTTCAATCTCCAGCCCAGTGCCGGGCATTCACATCTCTGTATGAAGTCTGGGCAGACTTCTCCTTGCAAGGCATCCCGGGATGCAGTGTGTGAAGGGCAGGGATACCTCTGCTATAGCTCATTTAATCTTTTTCCTCCTTTAGTTTCAATTCAATTTTGGAATTAATTAGAAAAAAAAAAAGAAGTCACCATACATTTTCCAGTAGCTTTCTGTCAGGATAAGAGAAATGAGCTGAATTACAAGTGTAGTAGCTTGTTGTTCTGACTGTATAACCCTTTGCTCTGCTCTGGTTATGAAACAAGTAGCCCAGCAGGTAGGGGAGTGGTTTGGGACACTTTGATTTTATTCTATTTTTTTTTTTTTTGTTAAAGCTTTTTTCCTCCATGTCTTATTATGATCTGGTATGTCAAAATGCTCTTGATCACCTTAGAAAAAGAATTGGAGCTATACTTAAAAAAAAAAATCAAGTTATTTTTCAACTTAGTTTTATTTATTAATTTCATGCAAAATTCTGCTGTCTCGGGATATTGGTTGTAGTTTTTTTGCCAATTGGAATACACAGCTAGACAACAGGAATTGCTAAAAAAGTAGGAGAACAAAACTATATACTGCAGTTTTGTGAGCAGATTGCCTTTAATTTTTTAAGTACTTGTTACTGCACGCATCCTGTTCACTTTCTTCATGTGAAGGTTTGCAAACTCTGGTTTTTTTCCCAGGGAAATGCTATTCAGTGAAGCTGAGTTTGGCTGCCCATTAAGTGAAACCAATCTGTTGACAACTACTAATGGGTAGAAACAACTCTGGCAGTAGTTATTAAGGTTGGAGTGATCTGAAGCTTGTCTTCATCTGATAATAATTTAGAAACAAATAGTAGCTTTTTTATTTGTTCTTAGTGGCTCTAATTTCTGACAGTTCAGAAAGCAGAGTGAGTTGGGCTTAGAGAATATAAACACGGGTCAGCCCCAGCCATGTTGTGTTACATGTAATTAGAAACATAGAGGGTGTTGATTTGAAGGCGAACTAAGTGGTTGTCAAATTATAATGAGATGTCAACAGTGTAATTTTGGTTAGAGAAATTGGTTTGGTTAATGTTGTATTCTTCCTTAGACAAGGAAGGAAAAATAGAGGCATTTTACTGCTTTTAATAATTTTTAAAGGCGTTGTGTTAGGTAGAGATAGGAGTACTAAAACTAATGGAAATACCGTTGGACGTTGTAGCAGAGCTTCCTTTCATTCTGGCTACACCAACATTTCCATTGGAACAGCTTCCAGTGTCAAAATTGCCTCCAGAACTGTTCAGGCTGCTTCTGAAATAAAGAACAAGGAGGAATTTCTTTTTGCTCATTAAAACCATGCCTTTATTACATATCAGTAACCCATAACAGGGTCTTACCTTTTAAAAATCTTTTTCTGGGCTAAAAATCTAATTTTTGCCAAGTTTTTAAGCCTCTCAAGAGGTACCTTTCTGGGAGGGAGTACTCAGGCTGCTCGAAGCAAATGTTGGGATGGTTTGGATGAGGTAGGAGGCGAGGACAGGAGGGAAGGGCAGTTGGAATCTGCCAGGAGAAGGAGACTTGGGCAGAACGCAGCGCTGTGCCTGCTACCAGGTCTGCAGCCATGCCAGGCAGTCTCAGCTTTGCTTTGACTCATGGGAAGCTGTGGATGAATATACAGAGTTAAACCTGGGAGAAATCCCAGCATGAAGTTTCCTGGCCTCTTTCCTTCAGCTCTCTGTAAGACACAGCCTCGCTGAGTTGCTTTTCTGGCCCCGGAATGAGCCAAGGGGAACCGGCACCCTGTCAAGCTCCAGTCCCTTCCTCTGCTTGGCAGAAGTCACCTTCGTGCCTGGATTATGAAAATGTATCTTTAGTGCAACAGTTAGAGGGAGGAAATTCCAGGCAAAGTTTGGGACAGTGCTGTTAGCTGTGATATTAATCAGCTCACACTGGGAAACCATTCAGAAGAATGGTGCTATTATTTTGGGAAATACTGCAAAGCAGCTGCACACCTTCGAGTGAAAATGGGTGCCGTGAGTATTTTTCAAAGCTGCCTCAATTAGAGTTTCAGTGCAGGAGAGTTTTCTATATCCGATGAGCACAAGCACTGAATTTGGGGGTGAAGCATCTATTCTGTAACATTTAATGCGGGGCACTTTTAGAAACAGCACACCTTTTGCTGTGAACCCTTGACTTTCTTAGTTGGCCTTTTAGACATGAAATGCTTTGTATCTAATTAAAAAAAAAATCTCCTGCAAAGAACACGGGTGACATCTGATTCCTTACATACTGTGTTTTCCTGGGTTGGAGCCTGTCAGAGCTCCAAGGTCACACGGCCATCTTCCCTCTTAGAAATCCCTGCTAACTATTTAACCTTGATCTTCACTTTGCAGTGCTCCCGCGAGCGTGTGACTTGTGATGGAATAACTTAGCATGCTGTATCCGTAGTCATCACTGCAACTGGCAGCGAGGGGATGTGGTTATTTATAAAGCCGTAGGCCATCACACAGTTTTAATAGATATTCGCTTCCACATTTGTTTCCATTCAGATACTAAAAATATTAATCTCAGCTGCAATATAAACTGATTTTTTTTATAATGATAAGAAAAGCTGACACTCAGAAATGCTTTTAATTATTTAGGAGATTGAATTGTGTTTTCTGCATAGGTGCAAACTCTGGTTTCCTCTTACTATTCATTTTATGGCCCATGTGTTTTTCTGAAATGATAAAAGATCATCAGACTAAAATTTTGCCATTGTGAGGAGAAAAACATACAAATTTTTGGTATATTTTTCCAAGTTGCTTTCTATGTGCAGTATAGTGAAAGAGCCACGGGAGGCATCTACTTCATTTGCTGATTTTTTAGTGTTTGCACCATTAGGCTTGAATTACAGTGCATTGTATCACTTCAAATTTTTCTTTGTTTGTTTGCTTTGCGAAGGGGTTTAAATTGTACTTAGAGTATATTTTGTACACTTCTGCCTTCCTAGAATGTTGGCTCCTTTGGCTTTATTCTCTCCATTTTCTTTCTGTGTCTCCAAGAGTAATTCCATGCCAAACAAATTTGTTGTATAAAGTTTGTGTGCTGCAGTGCACTATAGCTGAGCTTCTTTTCCTCTGAATGTAGGAGGCAGGTGCTGAAGGAAGCAGGAGTGATGCAGTGCACTTCAGACAGGTGCTGTGTAGGAAACATGAAATGTTGGAAAGGTGTTAGAAGGCAGGAGACACATGGCTGTGTGCCTTTGCAGTCATCAAGACATACTGATAGCTCTTAGGGGGAAAATGAGGGAAAATTTACCGTGACACTAGTACTCCAGTAGTGTAGAGTGCATGACATGCTGCCCTTTGGATAATTTCTTCCGTGTTTTTCTGGTTTATAGGCTCTTCCTTTGCTAAGTAGTTTGTTTTTCAGACGTCACTGAGCATCCTCCTTCAGGAGGAGAGTTATGTCTGTGTGTGGACACAATAATTTTAAAAATCAGACTTTTGGTATTTAGATGGAAAGGCTCAAATGCAGCAAATGGGTTTTCTTTAACCTCATAATCCTGAATATGAATTCAGTGAATTGCCATTTTTTAATTGACGATTTTAACCTAGTTTCAGCCAGTCTTTTGAACAGGCTGGAATGCCAGAGGGCCTTTAGACTTGCAGGTGAAGCCCTACTTTTACTGCCTTTTTCCTATATGACTGAGAATGGCTCCATTTCTGGAAACAGCAGTTGACTAAATATCCAGATGATATTTTCTGATTTTATGGCTCTTTCTACCATATGGTGGAAACATTTCTTAAAAGAAGGACAGAGTTGGTGGACTAAAAAGAAATGCTCCAACATCCCCATCCAAAATCCATGTCTGCCTTGGCACTGCATGACAGAAATAGGATGTTCAAATTCTTCTTTCTTTCCAAGAAGCTATTAATGTTGAGCATTATAGACAGAGATCCTCACCTGGTGTTTCACATCCTGCTGGGCTTCCTTTTCTGCTGCTCATTCCCAATCTCCAACTCATCTAAAGGAAGAATGTGGAAGAGGCTGAAGCTGAACAGGGAATCTGAGTGTTGCTCCTGAGTGATCCTCACTTTATCCCCAGCAAATCTGACATAGACTAAACCTGGACAGAATGAATCTATCCAGAGGACTACCAGTGTAAAACAATAAAATATGTCCGGTGAAGAGCTTTTTGTAAAGGCTTTGCCTTTTGTAAATGCCCTTTACTAGCCAAAACCCCTTTTTAAAAAAAATTATAGTATTTTCCAGTCAATCTACCCATTATACATCTTTCTGTGTGTACATGATGGGAAGCAGTTAACTGTCAGTGAAAATCCAAACAGACCTTTGGTAACTGAAATTTCAAATACACCTTGTGGCAGACCTGAGCCTTGGGTCTGTGAGAAAGGCTGAACTTGTCCATCCTCTTTGTAAGGGATTGTGGTGCAACAGAAATAGTTGATGCAGCTTCCCAGTCCTGGAGAATGCCTTGCTGGCATGCTGATCATAACTGATGTTAAAGGTTGTGTGTCTGGGACAGAAAGGAAGTTCATTCCATGTTTTCAGATCATCAGGAGGTTGTAGGGAAGAGCTGGCCTGGTATCTTTTCATTTTTGCAGGGCTGAAAACTAATGGTTTAAATTGTTAAAAATTTTCTTTACTAAAAGGTGGTTACTAACCCAGAAACAGAATCTCCTCCAGCCTTCAGTGGCTGCTGCTTTAGGAACCTGTGATTGGAAGAAGGAAGAGGTTTTCTCCAGCAGTTAGCATTTGAGTCAGTTTGGTAGGTTGGGATGGCAGATGAATTTAGGTATCTAGTGCTAGATGAACCCTGAAATACTTCTTGGTGCTGTGTCCTGTGTAAATGTGGTATTTGTGTGTTGACACCCTCTATCTGAATATTCTCTTGTTTTTGGTGATGTGTCACAAGGATGAACTGGATGTGTTACAGAAATACATCTGTCCAGGTGTTGTTAAAATGATGGATTGCTGAGCTGTTTCCATGCCATGTGCCTTGCAGGCTTTCATTTACTCAGTAGTTCATCTTCCCTTGTCTTATTCTAAAGTTTTCAACCCTTGCTCAGGTCCTGCCAGCTTCTGTTTAGAGAAAAGGAGGAAGTTTGCAATACATGGGTTAATTTCAATGTTAACCTAGGCCCAAACACAAACCAGGAATTCTAATTGGGCACTGAGGACTTCCTCAGAGGTAGCCAGGAATATTGAAGGGCCGTAACACACAGCTTGATGTTCATACAGGTCAGCTGGCGGCAACAGAGGAAGAAGAAAAGCTCACAAGCCAGACATTTTCTAGGAAAGAAGTGACTGAAAGCAGCCCCGTGGCCCCAGCAGACCCAGTGTCATCATTCCTCACTGGCACCCAGATGGCTCTGCCTCTCCATCACTTCCCATCCGCCCCAGCTGCCAAGGCTGGGTGTTTGTCCATTGCTGTCAGGACAGAGAAGGGACTTCATTTGTGTGCCACGAGCATGGCAACAGAGGACTAGACAGCAATTCCAGTGTTTCCATACCAAACCCTTCCTAGCAAACCAAAACTGGGTGTGGGAGAAGAATGGGAGGGGTGAAGATCTGGTGGAAGTCGTTTTGTTTCTCCCTCTTCTATGGGAGGAGCATTGAAAGGGTCCTCCTTAAAATTCTGCTGGTTCACCTCTGCTCTGCGATATCACACTATGAATACATGGTTTAACAAGTAAACAGAATTTTAAGCAGATTATACAGACAGTTGGAAAACACAAAAAAAAGCTCAAAGCCTGAAAATAGCTGTTTTCAATTTTCACTGCTTGAATAGAGTTTCAGAAGGATTTAACCTTTGTTCTTTGATCATGGCACAAAAGAATATATACATGCAAACGAGGAGGCTGAGGTAATGATTATATGCAAAGATGCTGCTAAGTATATAATTAAAAACTGCCCTGTGAGACACCCCCAAATTTTATATCCTAATTTTATTTTATACTGCCATTTAGAGGAGGGATGAATTCACCTCTCCCACGCACTCTTTGCACCTGTTTCATATAATGGGCAGATTCAAAATTCATCTTTGTAGGAAGTCTGCTCTATATTATTCAGATAATATTATGCAGGATTTGTTAACCTAAATTTTGCCCCCATCAAATACTTCAGTCTAGACTAATTGGCTGCAGTACTTAGCATTTAAATTATCAAGCAATGGGGTCTGTGAAAATTGATCTCCCAACGTTTGATACTAATTCTTTGTTTTCTATTTCTTCACAGAGAAAATTGCAGCAATTGTTCTGCAAAGCTTGAAGTGAAGGAAATAAGTGTAGACTTACAGCTACACGAACGTCAGGAAGAGATTTTTATTTTAGGACATGGTTATTTTATGTGATGGGATGCTGAAATCAGGAATTCTGTAACCTTGGAATCATAAAATATCACATTGCAACACACACCATGTAAAGTTACAATGTGATTAAATATACAAAGGTAATATTGATGAACCAAGGCCATTCTGTAGTGGTCCTTGCAGTTTCTGTCCTGTCACTAATATTTTTGTACTCCTACTTTTAACTTCTATGGGTTTTCTTCCCTAACACAACTTGATGCCTCCTCACATTTATATGTTCTGCAGAATAGGGCCTTCATACCAGCAGAGATGTCTGCAAAGACTAATAATAGTGTCTCAGAAATACTGCAGCAGCCAGGTTTTCTACTGAGAAAGGTGGGAAATGTACATTTGCTGGGATTTTCTTTTTCCTAATTCACAAATTGCTGCATTGTTTTGAAATAACTTCCCCCATAAAACATATTTTTCTTATGGAATCTGACCAACAGAAAGCACTTCAGTGCTTGAGATACTGCAGAAATCCATTGCTGTCCTTCCCAAGCAGGAGCATTTCTCAGAGCTGTTAGCAATAGTGCTTGCAGCACGTGTGTTCCTGGCTTCTCCATCTCATATACCTATTTTAAGGAAAGGGAGGTAGGGTTGAGGAGTATCAGATACACTTATTGATCCTCAGTGTCTAAGATTATGTCTAGATACCAGTGTGCTTCTGTGACCTTGCTGTAGGTGCATGGGTTCCAGCGATGAAAGCATCTAAACAAAATGGGTATTTGCACTGATAAACTGAGATAGAGGAACAAAGCAAACTTGTAGATGTGGTGTTTAACAGGTACTCCACAGATTGCAGTCAGAGCAGACTCCCAGTGAGGTAAGATCTGAGCAATGAGCTTGTATTTGGGAAGGGGATTCCTACTAACATTTTGGAAGTTTTATCAGAAAAGCAAAGGGCCAGCCCTTGACCTAGGAGTTGCAGAAGAGGAAGAGAAGCTGTTACATGGTCTGTAGTTACCTGATATGTAATGCCAATTATTGCTCTTCACGTGGAAGTACCACCGAGGAGCTGTGCTTTTGCACTAGGAACTGTTTGCTACAAATCCCAGTTTTATTTGTAGCCCTTTATGGCTGTGGAAGTGTTTCCCTTTCTCAGTTCAATACTTCTGCTCTGTGCCATAAGTTATGTACTTGCATTTCATTAATGCTGCTGGCAGTTCATCTCACTGGAAGGGCTGCGGTCCATCATCAGATTCTGCATCTCAGATTCTGGTTACGATGCTTTCGTGCTCCTTGCTCGCTGTACTCTCATCTGGCACAGCATCCTGTGCCTGCAGTGCACTATTGGCATTGGGCAGCCCTGTAATAACGAATGATTTGTCTCTGGGTCACTTGAAATAACAGGCTGCCTTCTCTCCTGGCACTGGATTTTCAGGAGCATGGTCTCTGCGAGGAGCCAGCTCTGTGCTGTCCCCGTAGCTTGTGCAGAGAGTGGGGAGACAGTGGAGGGATGTGAGGACCAGCCAGGCGCTGGGCAAGGAGGCTGGAGCCAACGTGGGGCATCTCAGCACTGGGCCCCCAAGGCTCTGGGTGCCCCGTCACGTACACGGCGTGTGGCTCAGGCTTTGTGGGCTCTGAGGGAGCAGCCAGCTGCAGGAGAAGCTTTACTTTGTGAATACAGAAAATAGAAGGCAAAGGAGCGTGGGTGTTTCATGCACTGGGTAGCTGTAATTACAGATTTGGATTCCTGGCAGCACTGAATGCACTGGAGGAGCCAGGGCCAGATGGGCAGAGCCTCCTGGTGCCTACCAGGAACTGTTTCAATGCATTTTCCTAGTATAAATCACCAATTTGTGCAACTTGGTTTTTGTTGTTTTTTTAAAAATTCTAAATAGCAGCAAACAAATGGCAAACTCACATGCCTCACACAGCATCTCTTCATTGCTGTTAAAATAGTGGCACATGAACAGAAATTGGAATGACTCTAATTTAGCTGCAGTGACCACTGTTTATTTGTGTGGGGAAGAGGAGGTGTCTTCCTTTATAAATGTCTCAGCTGTCTCTTTAAATGTACTGCTTTTCTGACCCATGTGAGAGTCTTGCAAATAATAATGTAATTACTGTTGTAATGAAGCTCAGGTAACAGGCGATGGGAAAATGCTACTCTTCACAGCCAGAAAGCAAAATTCAAAGGGCAGGTGATGTGATTTCTTAAGGTTGTAGAGGATGTTCATGCAGGAAAAGGGTTTTGAACTAACTTTGATAGGACCAGCCATTTCAAAATCAGGTGCAAGAATAAGGCTTAATCCCATCCATTCTCAAGGAAAACTTGACAAAGTTTCAGTTCCAGTTTGCATTAGGAATGGCCTTCATTAAATCAGTTTTGCTTATCACAGCTAAGCTTTGAGCATGTGCTGTGGAAGGTAAGGCAAGGTCACACAGACCACCACTATGTGAATGACCTGCCTGGGAACACACTGCCCTCTGCGGAAGGGGAGTTCTCTTGTTCCACCTGCATTCTGGTTTCTGCCACGCCACCCAGTGTCCTCAAGTGTGGCTGAACTCATGAATTCAATGCAACAAATCCTGCACTAATGTACGGGTATTCACTCTTACACAGAAATACAGCTTTAATCACATTTTTTAACTAGAGCAGAAAAAGTAATTTTTAGAGTATGTTATTTGTAGGGTTTATGGAAGACAGTTTTGCTTTTTTTTTTTCATTACTGAAGACCATTTGTTTTTTTACACATCAATGACTATAACAGGATTGACTGATGTTTTGGCAAAATTCTCAATGAGCCACAAGCAAATTAGTTATTTCCTCTTCTTGACTCTTATGTACTGTCACTCACTGCCATTGAACAGTTACTGTGGATTAGTGGGTACCAGAAGAATCAAGCAGGTGTGTGAACACTGCATAGCAGATGGAGGATCTTCCTTGATGGAGGATCTTCCTTGATGGAGGCTCTTTCTATATTTACCTGTCACATTGGCAATTGTCCTGATCTTGCCTGGAGTGCAATCCTTGCAGCAGATGAGCAGCAGCTTCAGTAGGTGGGGGCTGGACCCTGTGCCTTTTCCTTTTGTGTTTGCTTCCTGCTCTCCAGTGATGGTGTGACAATGCCACCTCTCTCTCTTCCCTATCTGCCCTCCCCATTTAAGTAAATCAATAATCCACAGGGGGTGGAGAAAATTTTGAAACTGGGATGCTGGCATACACTAGAAGTTAAAAAACAAGGGAGGAGGAACATGAGCATGGTACATACCAATCTCACAGCCTGGAGGCTGAAGCCAGGATTATTTATTAATGCTGATGGCAGCAGTATTGCAGGACATAAAGTAACTGATGATTTAGGCAAATTGTAAAAATTAAGTTTCTCAATAAAAGTGTGTAAATCCTCATTCAGCTTTGGCCGTACTGCCTGTGCTTCTGCTCCTGATGGGGTGGCCAAGATAAATAGAGGTGTGCTGTTATGAGAATGACCTGTTTGTGGCTGGAAGAATTGGCAACAGCGTTACGAATCAGTTTGCATGAAGGAATTACTGTGAACTTCTAATTAATAGATTTCAGGCCACTAAATCTTAGTGTTCAGAAATAGTATGTGAACAAAATATTGCCATTGTTTTCTTTTCCTGCCTGCCACTTGTAATTGTTTTTTGCATGTTTTCATACACGGTTGAAATCCTGAGAATAATTCAGGAATAATTCATTACACCTGTTCCATAGGATGATTAATCATTGTGATTCAGAGAGACTGGCTATATGGTCATTAGCATAAATAACATGTTACTTCTTTTCTTGATCAGGTGATTGTTCTGCAACACCTTATGGTCCATGATTAGATAAACCTTGGCCATCAGCTCAACTGCTTTGCTCAAACATTTGAATAGAGTACTTTTCGATGCAAACAGACTGAAAAATCAAAAGATGAATTTCTAAATTCTGTAAAAGATTTTACTTAATACTATCTTGAGCAATCAGTATCAAACTCACTATTTTCTTAGTGTTCATAGAGATGCCTTCTTTCCTGATGGAGATCTGTAGGCTGAAATGTCATTAACTGATGCAGTGAAGCTGATCACGTTAAAGCATCAAGACTTCACTTAACCTTCTGTGGCATTCCTCCTATGGCCTTGTTTGAGACTGGCACAATATTCTAAAAATGCTGTCAGAAATGCCATATAGAGGGAAATAATAATTTCTATAAGCCTGCTGTCTACAGCTGGTAATACAGCTGTGTGCAGCCATCCCTCCCTGCCGCAGGGGCCTACAGCTGACTCGTGTTGCCCACTTTGGCTCACCAGACCACTCGGGGGTTTTTTGGCAAAGCTGCTTCCTTGCCAGTCGGTCCCCACTCCATATATTTCTGTAGGGTTATTCTGTATGGGATGCAGGACTTCTTACTTGTCATACTGAGCTTCAGGAGGCTCCTGACAGACCATTCCTCCAGCACACTGACCACCTACGTGGTCCCACCCACGACCTTGCTGAGGACGTTCTCTGTCCCACTGTTCAGGTGATTCATGGAGACATCCAGCAGTGTTGGCCCCAGTGTCAGTCCCTCAGACACTGCTAGAAACTGGCCACTAGTTGGACTTCTACTACTGGCCACCATCCTTTGAGTCAAGGATACAGTTGATTTTCCACCCATAGTGCCCATTTTTCTAGTTCCTGTTTTACCAGTTTGGCCACGTGACTTAAAGAAAATGTTCGTGTCTCAAATAAAGGACTCTCAGTCCTTTGCCCTTCTCCTACACCAAAACTTCCTCCAAACAGTAAGAAAAATTCATGAGAAAGATAACTCTAGAGAAATAGTTCTTTTTGTAGTCATGTTATATGCTTGATGATGATAGATGCTGTCTGGTTGAGAGTCAGGCCTAGGGTCTTCATCACCTCTGCAGCTCAGATATGTGGACACACACCTTCCCAGTTTGTTGTCCCTCTTCTTGGGTGAACTCTGATTTACATGTTCTCCAGCAAATGGAGATTATTTTGGCAGTCATTTAATCAGCAGACCTGATTTGTCACTAATTCCTCTTTGAGTTTATGGTTCCCTCCTATTAAATACAGGGACAGGGCTCCTGTTGTCATTGCTCCTTCCTTTTAGCAGCTGTTCCCAGGGCTGAGGCTCAGCACTGATCTCCTTTGCCAAAATGAACGGGCAGGACAGTGTCTAAAAGGAGGTGTGATTGCTCAGCACCGGAGGGGAGAAAGCTTTGAGACCAACACCTACGTCAGCACATTTAACATGACATGCCAGGGTGATGATCATATGATTATTTTGTGCAGCATATATGAATTACAAGTACTGAACAAGAAATTTTGGCCAAAGAGAATGGAAGAAAAAAAGTAATGCAAATGTTTCCTTTCAGTTATCCCTTTACATTTTATTTATTCTAGTTGACTTGAAGAAGTAGAAGAGTCTAGTCACCTTGACTCCCCTTCTCCACTTTCTTTCCATTTTTCTTCCCCTTACTTCTGCCATCAGGTTGTTCTCCTCCTGTTAGGAACTGGGAGTGTGTTTTTAAACACAGATTATTCTGTTAATGTCTGGGTGAAAGTGTTGCAGCATGGCATGTGAACCATGGAGATAGTCCAAGGGCAGCTATTTACATTTCTTGTTGATAGTCTCCTCAAAACCTAATTTAGGATATCGTGGAAACTGATGGAGTCATGTTGGAATGCAGATCTGGGCTTCCTGCAGCCATTCCAGTCAGTTCTAGCAAAATGAAAATGCTGTTGCAGTTAATGATATCAAATAGTTCTTGCTTGCTATGGGAGCTGGGAGCTCTGTGGCAGAGCGCAGGTTTATAAGAGAGTAAGAAACTCTGTGGAATGTTAACAGTCAGAAATAGATACCTCTGGACACTTGGACATGCCTGATTTACCCTAATTGTGTTTCGTGCTTCAAGCAAGTAACTCCCTGGGTGTGTCACTTAAGGATTTAACTGAAAAGTTCAAGGAGAGACATCTGATACTTATTTTTTTAAAATATAAATTGCAGTATGTGAAACTTAAGCATCAAATGTTGAAATAGTGACATTTCTTTAAAACATACATTTAAGTTGTCAACAGCAAATAATTTACAGGGAAATTAAAGGTGAATAGGCATGAAGAGCTTTTGGTTTCACGTTCCATTTGGAAAGTGCTTCACTTGAAGGAAAAGGAAAGAATGAGGGGGAAAAAAGTGTATTTTTTTTAAAGACAACATATTTGAATGCAGAGGAATGATAGACAAATGTAGATCAGGCTGTAAATTAGACTGATGTGGCTGCTTTTCCCTCAGATGGAGCTGGAGCACTTGTTCAGGCTGCTGAGGTGGAGTTTCCCCATAGGAGTGCACAAGTGGTACCTCAAGCACATGATTTAGGGTAACAGAAACTGTGTTTGGGAGGACTATCATAAATAATTTTCATTACTATCTACATATTTGGGCCATCTCTATATGTATTGTGGCCACAAGTATGTTAAGCATTTAAAAAATATATTTTAGAAGTTGAAGATCTGGGTTTAGATATGCTCCATTTCAATGCAAACAACACAAAGCTCATGAAGAATCCCATGCATGCTTTGTCCTTAAATCTAAGCACTGTTCTCCTCCAGTCAGATAAGTACAGTTTCCTTGGTGATCTTCATGTGTCAAGCACTGAAGATTTAACGTTTTGTTAATCCTTTTCTATTTTAAAGAAAGTATTCTTAGCAAGAATCAACAGAGCTTGCCAAAGGCATGTTATTAAATAATGGGTGGTCCAAGTGTAGGCTTCTGGGTTAGGGTATCCAGAGTTTTTTGCTTAAGCAGGCACTTTTTGTACTTATTGCATTTTCTTACAGATATTATAAGTTACTGGAAATTACATGTTCCCATTTTGTTATGAAAAAAATGGAAAATTTCCATATACTGGTCTGTGAGATTGTGTATGATTTTCAAAGTTAGGAATCTGCAGATATTTGCATATACATAAAAAGTGAAAATAGGGGAGCAGTAAATTCATACGTGTGTATGTAATTTCTAAAACTCATATCTTTTGTGGTCAGGAAGTTTTACTCCTTAGAGAATTGCTATTTAAGGATTCTGAATTCTGTTTATCTGCAAGTAAACTTGAGTCCTCAGCTATTCATGTGTGACTCTATTCTCTTAATACCCCAGGACCATAGTAATCCAATTAAAAACCCTTAGTGTTGTGTATATGCCCCAGTGAAACTGGAGTGATGCTTTTGGCAAGTTCTTGATCTAAGATGAAGAGGAACAAGTTGAGTTTGAGTCCAGGCAGAGGCCAAGGTTCTGGCTGTTGGGTGAAAATATGTTTTGTTTTTCAAAGGAAGCAACTGTGACACAGTGGTTTCTGAAATCCTTCAGTACAAATCCAATAACATTAATCTTATAAGGTACTTCTTTAGTGCAGACACTCCTTTACTTTCACTGTATTGTTTCTTCTTCTCCCTTGCAAAAACAATTTGCCAGAAATGGAGTTAATCAAGCTGTTGGCAGTGACATGTAGACGAAGAGTATGCAATGAGCAAGAAAGGGTCATGGAAATGGAAACTGGGATAGAAATAAGTTTTTTTCCCAGATGTGAGAAGACATGCTATGTGGACTGAAGGGTTCACAGTCTAAAGTGAGGTGTTGAGAAGCAGCAGAGAAGAGGAAAAGAGAGGGCAGTGATGCAAAATTCATGTTGTGTGTTCATCCACATAAGCATATGTTCACACCTTCACGGGGTGACTCAAGGTGTGGACTCTGAAGATAAGTTGCAATTAGGATTTTTTTTTTAAATACTTTCCCTTAAGCACAAGGAACATAGAGTGAGTTTTAGAGTCAGAGAAGGACAGGTGGAATGTCCAAGGGCCAGAGGTAGTAGAGCAGATGGCAAAGGCTGGGATGGGTTGTCTCTGTTGTCTCCAGGGAAGCTGGAGCTCCGTGCCAGAGGGGCAGCTGGAGGGCCCGGGAGTGGGCAGAGCTGGGGTCAGACTTGCTGTGTGGACACCCTTCATGGCAGAGACTGGAGAGCTGAGCAGGCCAGGTGAGCCTTGCACTTTCCTCATGCTCTGCCCACAGAATTTCTTATTTTCATCATCCTCGCAACTGGAGAGGCCACCTGAAAGAGTGAATTAAATATGGGACCTTCTCGTATCGATGCTTGTCACATCAGAACAGAGTGTCAGGAGGAATCAGAGCTGATCTGGTTTTTCATCACACCAGTACTGGGATGCTTGCCAAACTGGACTAGAAATACAGTCGCATTCATGTTCTGATATGCTAAAACCAGATATACTTTCAATGGACTTGAGGAATCTGTGGCATATTCTTCTAAGTCCAAAGAAATTTGATTCCATAAATTTAGTCTGAAGGTGGGTGACCCTCTTGTATTGTGGCTCTGCCCTGGGTAGGGAGGGGGAATATGCAGAGATTTCCTGATGTAGAGATCAGATCTCTCCTGATTTTTCCCTCTTTCTCTGCCGGGCAGGACATGTGGATGCTGTGTCCCAAAGTAACATACCTTAGTTTAATTTTGTGAAACTCATTCTAAGACATGATCCGCAATTAAGTCACCATTGTCTTGGCATAAACTGTGTCAGTCATTAATGGATACATAGTTAAGTGTTAACAGGATTTCTTTTGTTAAGTATTCTGCTTATTTATGTGGCCTTGCAAAGATGATGAAAACTGCTGGAGATTTTCCCTATACTGCTCTCTTAGTTATCTACCCTCAGGTCACTTGTAGCACAGAACTTATTTCGCTTTTGTTTTGTTCTGTCAGCCAAACATAATTCAGCTCTTAACAGTCCTGGAGCCAGAGTAGCTCCTCTTTCCTATTTCCTGTCTCTTTACCAAGTCATCAGATGGCAGCAGCTCCAGCATCAGTTGTCAGTTTTGGAGGAGCAAGTTTACTTTAATGTCTTTCTTTGAAGTTCGCCCCAGAGAACCGGAGGAGAGGCGAGGGCAGCCGTGAGGTCCAGAGCCAGCTCTCTGTACACATGGTTGGATGTTTTGTCACTCTTGGCTGTAGAAGGGAGGCTGGTGGCTCCCTCCTCGCTAGCAAATCCCTTTGGAATTGTTCCCTGTGAGGATACTTTCCTAGCAGCCACACTAGGAGCTCCTGGCAGAAGGGTGATCTGTGTGTGGCACAGGGAGGTGTGGTGCTTTGCACGCCCTGCTGTAGGTAAAGCTCTTCTGTAATCACCTCTTAATTATATTGCTTTTAGCTCCCAGCATGTTTTCTTGGAGCCTTTAGCCAGAATTTGATGCTCACTTTCCTATACCCATCTGATAAATGGAGACATAGATTTTTTTTGTTAGAGAGATTGGCTGATTTCCTTCAGTCATCTCCTGCTGCAATTACCCAGTTCTTAATGATAAGAAATGCTTGACTGATACGTGCTTGGCAATCTGATACAAGGCTGTAATTATGAACTAGCAAGATTGTGCTTCCTTAACATTTGTGATCTTTAAAAAAATAATCTTCTTCCCATCGTTTTGTCAATTAGAAAAAAAAGTGAAATATTGGCAAGATTGAGCAAAAGTTGTTCCAAAAAGCATTGCCCTGGGGAATCTGAAGGAGCTCTGTACTGAGAGCTACTTTCCTTCTTCTGTCTCCAGCGGTGGCATTCAGAAGCACATAATTTAGGACATGAGTATTTTCTTCAGATGTATATTTCATAAAAAGGTGGAGGCTCTAGCTGAATTCTTAACTTTCTGCTATGGCTTCCAAGATCAGAATACAGTACCTCGTACAATTTGAGACTTTACAAGTTGCCACATACCATGATAGTGTGTCCAGATAAAATGTGCAGATGGACGTGCAAGCAAATAGGGCAGTAGATTAATTGTTCTGGGTTTTCTTTATGGTGTCATCCATAATTCCTTAAATCTGCTGTGCATTTACCACAGCTCTTGCCAAAAGTGCCCTCCAGCTGCATGGATGGAGCACCAATTCCTGCTGATGGATGGGAAGTAGCGTCTTTGCTGCCTTTCCCAGGCAGAGCCCCCTCCCTCCCTCCCCTCCTGACTGCAGGTCACACAGGCTTTGTGCAACAGAGCTGCCTAAAGAAGATTGCAGGTCACTTCACCAGTATTAGCCCCTGCAGTTTTCACACCTCCAGCAGCATGGATAATCCATGCCACCATAAATCTGCCTCTCCAAGTCGTATCGTTAAGGAACGCTTGAGCTGAGGCCAAGAGAATGAATCTACCTCTATGGCCACGGACTGTGACAGCCAGAAAAGCCTCCTTGTCATAATGGACAATGTTTTGTGCCTTTCATCATTGGAAAACTAACTGGGTTCGGTTTTTCTCAAGTCATGTGTCCTCAAATCTGTACTGCAGCTCAAGAATGCAGTCTGGAAGCCTGTCCTCGCAATACGTGGTTTCTCTGTGGAGCTTGCAAGAACAGACAAACTTGCACTGTGGGGCTGACTTATGTTTTTGTGGACACACTGGCCACAACCCCCATTCCCTGTTCCCCTGTGCCACTACGGGGGAGGAGGTAGAGAATTCAGGAGTGAGGTTAAGCTCAGGAGGAAGGGAGGGATGTAGGGAAGGTGTTTTAAAGCTTGGTTTGATCTCTATTTATCCTGCTGTCACTTGATTGGTCAAAAATTAAACAAATTTCTCCAAGGTGAGTCTGTTTTGCCTGTGGTGGTAACTGGTGAGTGATCTCTCTCTGTCCTTATCTTGACTCATGAGCTTTTCTTTGTATTATCTGATGAGGGGAGTGGTAAGAGAGGCTTTGGTGGGCACCTGGCATCCAGCCAGGGGCAACCCACCATCAAAAATAACCCCTGAGAACCCCCACCATATATATATATATATTTATTGAGTTAGTTATAGTTATATTTTTATATGTATTTATAATACATATATGTATATTCCCTGTTAAGTAGGAACTAAATATTGCAGTTCTGTAGAAACACACAAGTGAAAAATTGATCTACTTGTCTACTAGTTTGTTAATTTAATGTTTCCCAGGAATAAAATATCTTTCCAGTTTTAGAAACAGATAGGAAAAGTGGTCCTCACCTTTCTGTGTTGGTATTGCTGACAATCTGGTCTATCTGAATTTAGCTGTGAAAGCATTTGATTTCTTATCTGAACAGTATCTGCAGTGACACATCTCAATTCAGAATATTAAATTTCCCCAGGCTGGAGACAGGCAGTGAGTTATTACTCTGAAAAATGCTTCGAAGTACAATAAACCACTTTGGAAGCACTCTGCCTCTTTCCAGCAAGGAGCTGCTGGAGGAGCTGCCAGTGGACTTGGAAGGTGCTTTGCACCCACAGTGCAGTCGGGGAGCTGGGATGGGGTGGATGGGAGCTCATTGCTCAGCTTTGCTTTTCGGCACCACTGCATTCCCAGGGAGAACAGATGGCATAAAGTGTTTCTTCAGTGGTGCTCTGATGCAGGAATATGAAAAAATACCTCATTTAAAACACGATGCAAGAGAGCAGGGAACTTCAGACTGTTAACCTTTGTCCAATCTTGCTTAACTTAGAGATGTGGATTTATTCATAAGCATGTTAAATATAACTAAAATCACGTGCAGCATTGTGAAAACCTGAACAGAGTATAGTAATACAAAAAGAAGATAATATATTTGTGCATGTTAAAAAAAAAAGAAAAAGGATCAGTACACAATTAAGAACAAATACTGTGCCACAAAAATATTTGTTTTAACCAGATGGTCTTAAGTAATGCAGTCAGAGCTGTGGTCACAGTACATTAGTTTTGTTTCCATAGTAACACTAGTTTGGCAGACTGAGTTATTTAGATCTGCACTGCAGTGTTCACAGCAGTCCAATCCTCATATACATGCTTTTATTGAAATTGAAAACGATACTTAGGTGATCGTGCACACTTAAATGGGTGCAGACATCACGAGAAGTCAAATTTCCCCAAAGCAAGAATGTCCACACGTACAAATGGTGTTTATTGTGTAATGCTGGTGTTAATTTTGTGCTAAATATAGTGTAAATAGAAACATGCAACTATAAATTTAAGTATAAGCACTGGGCTGCCTTTTGGGCTGGTGAGTGTGCTGGAGGTAGCTCTTGAGTGGTAAGGGACAAAGCTTAGCTCCAACTTTTCTGTTAACTTTAAAACAAGTTAAAAGGAAAATAACTATAATCAGCTAACCGTAACTTACGGCATGCATACTGATATGTGTTGAGGAGCTGAATTGTGCAGGGACTTCCAAGATTTTTCTGTCAAAGGAACCTAATTTAGATGTAGTAAATCAAATGATTTGGCATGATGATTTGTATGCTTACAGAATAGGCCTCAAATAATTAAGAACAACGGGGATTTGTGAAATTTGGACTCAAACAGTTTTGCCAGATGGCAACTGCCAGAATTGTAATACACTGTTTATTGGAGAAACAGGAACAGGTACCACTTTGGGACACAGAGTGGACATCCAGGGCCTTCTGCAGTTAGAAATGCCAGCTTATAGCACAACAGGACTAATGAACTGTATCTTTTCTAAGCTGGTCAAAATTTGCACTCTTTCAGCATTTAGAAAAGTATTATTTCCTTGAAGCATTGATAGCAAGATGATGGATTTTCTGTATACTGCCACCAAAAGTGACCATGGCTGTCCAAGGTGCTCCAAACCAGCAATTTTCCTTTTGCCCCTTGGCACTCCAGCAGCACCCTAATTACAGAAGGCCTTGAGGCATTCAGAAGCAGGAAAGGATTCAGAATTGGCTTTAACAAGTTTTGACAAAGGCCAACAATCTAGTTAAAAACAAATGTGCTCTCCTTTTCAACCACAAGTGAAGAAATCAAATGTAACTTTATCTTAGTTCTTATTGATCATTAAAAATAAGAGAAAAATGTTATCTTAAGGTAATGTTACTGTGTGTGAAGTAGACAAACAGCAAAATTCTTATTTTTAGCATGAGTGTATTGAGCATTTATACAAAAAGAGAGTGCATTTTACTGTATAGAATTGTGTGCCTGTTTTACTTTCTCCAGGATAACGGGCTTGCTTTTCATTCAAATTATTAGTGTCCAGTTATTTTTAAAGTTGAGGAAAAAAGAAGGGTTGTAGGGGGAACATTGTAATACTTGATGTGCAATTTCCCTCTGCCAGAGCAGAGATGCTGGTCACATCCTTATTTAAATTTGAGAACCCTGCACTAGGCATCGTGGGCCCTGCAGAGGGAGAGTCGCGTGGTTTGTATGAACTGGGTTTTCCTTTAATCTCTGGAGATGCCTCTAACACTGAGATTCTGGGCAGGCACAGGACTTACATGAGGAAGGGTCAGGAATGTTTATTTCTGTAATGTCAAATCTGTTGTACACAAAAAAGTGTTTTTTCCACCCATTTCCATTGTTTTCCATAAAATTAATGTCTTTTTGTAAACTTTAGCCTAGTGGCTTGCCCTTTGCTTTGTATTTTGAAAGCTGCTTCTTGGAGTTTGTGTTGCAAAATTATGTAGCTCTGGTTATATCTGTGAACAGCATCCTGTAATATAAAAAGTAATTTTAGAGCAAAATGAAGATGTAATAAAGGAAAGCATACATAGCATTTTTAATACCCCACACTGTGCGTGCGTGTTGCAGCATACACAGAAAATATCATGACACTTTGGAGTCACCTTGAATACGTAAGGAGTGATGAGTTTAAATCATGAACATCAGTTTGGAAATGACGCAAATAGAAATATTTTTATTTCCATTAGAAGAAACACCTGAGAATTCAGTGACTGAAGGAGGTTAGGGGAAATTATTTTGAACTGCTTGTTATGGGCTCTTTGCTTTGCCTTTGATGTAACATTCAGCAGAGTTTACAGAAATAGCTCGGCTCACAAATAATTTATGTCCCATTGATCTTCTAGATCATCCTGAACTAAGAAAAAATGTTTGTGGTCAGTTTTTCTGCTCCCCATATGGTTTCACTGTTGGGTGGGTTTGGGTTTTTTTTTGCTAAAACTTTGCTTAGCAGTGGAAGAGAAGAAATTTGGTTTTCATTTCTGAGTGGGAAGTGTAAGCTAAGGAATGCCTTTGCAGGGCAATAACTATTAGTAATAGATTATAGAGGAGAACTGCTTTAGGGGGTGTGTTGGGGTGCAGGATGGGGCTCTGCTGGCTGTACACCCTGCCTGCCAGGCAGCTGGAGGTGTTCTGTGACATGCTGCACTGACGTGGCTACGCTGTGCTCAGGTAGAGCTGCCTGGCATTTGGCTGGCTCAGGGCAGCAGACTCAGCCAGCCCACCTTCATTCAGAAGATCTTGGTAGAAGTGCACCAAGTGTTTAGCAACTCTGAGCTCTTAAGCAGCTTTCATATTTATTCTGGGCAAAAAGCAATCAAAGAAATTTCCACATTCTGAAGGATTGCTTTAGAAACTCAAGTAGTGCTGGGAGAAGGTGTGATTATATTTTACTGGTGTAGTGTGTGAAAGCATGACAGCAAAATATTATTTTAATAAACATTTCTAAATAAAATTTTTTGCTTCAATAGGATCTTTCAATGAAAAAAACTTCAGTAAAATTTATGAAATGAAAATATGTAGTAACGAAGCCAAAACCAGTTTCTTATAAAGGGAGCACACACCTGACTATGCTACTTTCTCCTAAATTGCTAAATCTTATTATAAACTTCCATTTATATGTTCCAAGCTAGAAAAACAACAACAGAAAATCTTTCATGGGATTTAGAAAGCACAAAATGACCTGAAT
Source organism: Oriolus oriolus (assembly GCA_013400235.1). NCBI lineage: Eukaryota > Metazoa > Chordata > Aves > Passeriformes > Corvidae > Oriolus > Oriolus oriolus. The sequence goes on from VXBT01002720.1 coordinate 1,108,166, forward strand.
ATAGGTATGCACAACACAGCCATTACACAACCAACTCCCCAGTGTGCTCTGATGCAATTTCACTCCCATTCCAATTGCAATGAACTGTTGATATCACCTTTAAATCCTGGTGTTTAGATTCAGCGTGTTTTGATGAAATATGTTTTAATCAGGGAAGTGAAGACCCTGTGATTTTTGATTTGCTGCCTGCTCAGGAAGGAAAGGACCGGATCCTACAGGAGGTTAAGCTGGAAGCATGCGGGTTTTGTGATTGATGGCATTTCATTCCTGATCCAGTGCTAGAGCAGCAATCATGAGCTCTGATTTAGACTATACTTATCTCCCCCACCAACAGACATCTGTGTCTTTTGAACTTGCAGGAATAAATTTACACAGGAACGAACAGGAACTACAGGAGTTTAGGCTGTGCCAAGGTGAAAAGCAGAACTTTAAACCAAGCTGTTTCTTAGGCAAGATGGCTTCACCACAGCTAAGCCGAAGAAAGAGACCACCACGTGATGTTTGGCACATGTATTAACTTCTAACACCTTTAAATACACTGACTTGTCCTATCTAACCACGTGAGGTGTCACAGTGCCACACATACATACCATCCATAGCAGCATGCAGTGCAGGGACATTTTCCGTGGTGCCTTGATATCTGCTATCAGTTTGGCTGGCAGATACACTCAGACTCAGTTGACAGCAATTAGCTGAAATGCTGAGAACTGGTAAATGCATCAAAATAGTTCATAACATTTTGTCATTTTAAAGCATCTTCCTGCTGTATTTTTAGAAACGGAGGAGCAAGTCATGACAGTCATTTAAACCTTCCTTGGTGCTCAAAAATACCAATGACCTGAGCAACGTGATGGTTTAATTAAACAGTGAGATGGGATGTGGAACCAATACCTCGAAGCACTTGAGCACGACTAATTTTAAGCATGTGAATATTGTTCTTGTGCTTGGCTGTTGTCTGCTGAATTGGAATGGCAGGCTGTCAAACTGATAACTGCAGCTACCAGGGTCAGCCAAGGGCTTAGGCATGAGCTTAAGCATCTTCCCCTGCTGGTGCCAGTGGTGGAGCAGGAATACCGTCCTGGAGCATTATGGCCTCTGTCAGGGCAGCTGTCTTGCAGTTCATGTGTGCTTTTCTATAGCACTGCAGATTTAACTCTTTTCACTCGGTCTTCTGCTTCTTCAGCTCTTATTATTTTTCCAGTATTGTTATTTTAAACTGGAGCCAGTTCATGGAATGTAAGCACACCCTATTTTGCAGATACATTAGAAAACTTAGAAAATCGGTCCTATTTTTAATTCCAAGTATCTTTTTCAGCTGCAATCTGTACAGAGCATTCTTTGTCTTGTTTTTAGCTTCTTATCAGTAGTGTTAAGTTGCTTCCAGAAGGAAAAGATGCACTATTGAGTAAGTAGGTCAGGGGAGCAACCAAATGATGGTGTTTCTGCACAGAAATGAGGAGAAGAGTTAATACTGGGAGTGGAAAGCTGCTCTGAAGGAAGACACGTGTCTCCTGGGGTGGAGGGATGTGTGCTGCCCGCAGAGGTTGCTCACCACGATGATCTGCACACTTAATTTACTGCACGCATCCAGCTGAGAGATTGACTCATATAGATTGTCTTTCCTACAGAGTAGAGGTTTTTTTCTACATTTAAATGTACAAAACCTGTTAATGTGCAGTAGTGGAACAAAATTATCAGTGAGAATGAGTCTCTTCCCACCCAAGAGAGCCTCAGTCACTTCTGTAAATTAGTTGTGAGAGTGGAGATAGCTCACTTGAATGCACAAGGTGTAACTGCTGGAGGTTTCTGGGAGATGGGAGTATATTAAATGTAATTGCTGTAATGCTACTTTGGCTGATTTCATTTTCTTTCAGAACTCAGGTTACAGCTTAGAGCTTTGTTTTCGAAGTGATTGGGCAAGTGTTGTGTTCTTGATATGTGTTACATTTGTAGTAATTTAATTTTTACTTGAATTATTTAAAACCTTTCTGATCAATGGGTGCACTAGTGACTGTAAAAAGTTGTGCAAACTCAAGTTATGATGATGCTAGACAAATTTTTCCCTCAACTGTTCTCAAAATTTTCTACATTGTCGACCTACTTAGAAAAAGATTCACTTTTTTTTCTAAAAAAATATTAATAAAACCACCAAAGGTTAATGATGCTATCTCTGTGATGCAAGAATGGAAAAATAGAACGGTACTTAGACTAAATCTGTATACTTTAAAAAGCATAGAGAACACTGCAAATTCTTTATGCAAATTTCTTTCTCTAAGAAGTTTTTAAACTTTATTTCTATGCTCTGTACCAGTTAGGATCATCATCTGTGTTTGTGGGATGGACTACTGAAGTCTGAACTACTGACAATGTCTGCAGAACACAGCTTTGCAGTTGTCTTAGTTCATACATTTTTTAAGCAGAGGCTGCAGATGGAAGAATACAGTATTGCAGGCCAGATGTGGCTGAATCTGTGTGTGACTAAATGTCAGTGGATCACTTACACAGTTATAGATTTCAGTATATTGTATAATTAGGTGATAGTGTTTAGACCATTGCTGTTATGGGAAAGGTTTCTTCAACTATGCCAAGGAGTTAAAATGCTCCACAAAAGAAGAAATGCAGAAGTTTTTATGTTTCATTTGGAAACTCCTTGACTGGAAGCCCATGGTGTGCAGAATTTGTGCCAAGCCTTTCTGCATTGGGCTGGGCTGGCTGCAGGACCCAGAGACATGAGCTGTGGGGGTTTGAAAACCATACCATATTTTAGGAATCTGTTTACCTGATGTTATGAAAAATACTAATCCATAAAGAGCCTGTGGAGAAGTGGTCTTTTTTCATTGTTATCCCATTTTTATCTCGTTTCATATTTAAATTTTAAATACATTTAACTTTTCAACAGTTCATGTCAGATATTTTAAATAATTACTACATTGAGCTAAAGATGAATTTTTAACCTCTTTTCTTCGGAAGCAAAGAACATGCAAATTTACAGTTATTTTCTGGCCCAGTGCCGAAACATCTCTTTTGTTACCATGAAGGAAAATAGAAAGGTTTGATTAAAACCTTGCTCAGTAATTAAATGTCTGTAGTTTTTTTTCCTGTAGACATTGTTCCATTTTGGTGGTACTTGTTGTAAGGCAATGTAAAATTTTAATAAATCTCTCAAATGAACCCCAGACAGTTTTCATGATTTTTATACTACATTAGCAATTACGGAAATATGTTGCAAAAATAATAAATGGTTGTTAATTGCAAGCATTTAATTGTGTAGATTATTAATTTAGCGTGAAGGGCAAGTAACGGTCTATATTCTGCTTTCTGTTGGAGAAGTCTTGCATATATTTTTAAGTTCTGTCAGTGATTTCATTTGGAGTAATGAATGATGTTTCTGCACTTGGATCTTAAACTGAGCACTTGCTGAACAAACTTATTAATACACAGCCCTGCTTAGCGCTACCTACTCAACATCGCCACTGAAAACCCAGGTCTGAGCACCCTGCAGTAAACTCTCGTGAGTTTAATGACATTTTAAGCTATGTGATGTGTAAAGCTTGTAGAATAACTTGTATTTAATGGGGCATCCAGGAAGCATGGGGGATTAAGGCTACTTTCATGCAGAGGCAACTGGAAAAAAAATGTGAAAACCATGAGGGAAAAGGCTGTGGAGCAGCGCGTGATTGCTTGGGGTGGAAGTTGATTCTCCTGAGCTAAAATTAACTAGACCTTTTTCAAGGTTTGCTTATACATGGTTGCCCCATTGAACACCTGTAGGATGGTTTTAGCTGGTGAAAAAGCCACAACCAGTAGAATTCTGTTTCCTGTGTTTAGAGCTTGCAGGCAGCAGTGCTTCAGATTCAGTTTTTAATTTGCTCCGCAGAAACAACATTGCTCTGTATAGAGAGTTGTCTGGGGAGGGTTTTGGTGGTGATGGTCCACGGGGCTGGCACTAGGAGTGAGAGCTGGTGCTTTTCAACTTCACCATATGAGATAGAATGATTTTTTAAATCCTACTTCATGTCCACCCCAGGTGGCAGCCTCTTCTCCTTCAGCTTCCATTCCATCACTGCATGGTGCTGGGTGTCATTTCAGGGTCCCCCCTCTCCTGCTTCTGCTTTTCCTGGCCCAGAATCATGCTTTTATTTGTTTTTTTTCCCTCTTCTGTACTTTTTCTCCAGCTCATGTAAAGCTGCTGAAGGACTGCATGATTTCTGTACGTTTGTGTGCAGTGTGTCAGGTCCTTCATCCCTTTCGCTGCAGAGACAATCCTTGTGAGGAGCCTCTAGATTTATATACATGGATTTATCTGGGCCTCAGGTGGAGAAAAACCCCTTTAACTTCCCGGTTCTCTTTTAAGGGAACAGCTCAAAACTGACTTATTTTAAGCAGAAACCAAACCCTGGAATGCAACCTATAACTTTTGAAGGAAGCTGGGAAACTGTTTACTCAGGAGGCAGCAAATGCTGATGCTCCTCAGGGTGAAAATGCTGCATGTCAAACACATTGAAATAAAGTGTCAGTGAACAGCTACAGAAAATGTAGTAATTTGTGGAAGTATACAAGTCTCCTCTCTACATTTACTTCTGGGATGTTTTGCCAAAATACCTAACTGTGATTATAAATAGTTTAACAAAGGCTATGTAATCACCAAGGACATCCAGGTTTGGTCAGCTGATGTAGGTAGATGTAACAAGCTGTTCTTCAGGATACAAAAGAAGTTCTGTATAGACAAAATTGTGATTTAATAATGCAAAAGCAAGTGATTGCTAAATCAAGGTGGTAGCTTCTTTTATTTTAGGTAGGAATGCTTCCATGCTAACGTCAAAGCATGAGTTCTGTTTCTGCTTGCAGTATTCCTGTTCTGAAACGCATTAGTATGGCAGAATCCTTCAATTTGAGGTTTAGTTTTTTTTTTTTTTAAAAAAAGAAAATTGTTGAATTTTCTATCAGCTGTTTTTAACTTACATAGGGGAAAAAAAAGGTTGGGAGATGTTTTGTGGGGTAATGTAACAGCATGTACTAAACCAAAATATTTGCAGGGAACCAAGAAGTTTTTGGACCTGCAGGTCTTTCATTAGAAAAGTATTGTTTTGGGGATCTCTGCCTCTAAATGCCACTGCTCTTTGACACTCTTTTTTCCTTTCTTTTTGATGGTGCTAGTAAGGGCTGTGCTGCCTTTTAAATTTCCCTTTCATCTATGCATGCTGTCTTCTACGTCATACAGGAGTTCTTTGTGTGGCTGGGGCGTACGTGACAGGAGCACTTATTTCGCCTTAATTAGGGACAGGCAGTGGGCGTGAAGGCTGCTTTCGTAGCCTCGAGACTGTCATACACTCCTCCAAACAAATCAGGCAGTCACCTGATGCAAAACAGCTCCTCTGTTTTTATGTAAAAATAGATACTTAAGGGTCTGGTGGGGGGCATGGGGGGGATGTAGTGTTTATTATCCCACTGGGAAGGATTGTACTTGACAATTGGCTGGAAAGTCCTTGGTGGTCAGCAAAGCTGTGGGAAAAAGGTTTGATTTTTTGCAGCTTGGGCAGTGTACGCTGACTGTGAGAAAGCCTCCTCTGGCTGCCTGGCATGGCTGCTCCGCTATTTACGGACAGCCAAGCTGCGAGTGGGAGCTTCAGCTCTAATTCAGCAGAATGCTGCCAGTCCTTTGCAACATTATTGGATTTTTTTGGTTCGTTTGTTTGTTTTCCTTGTTGTTGGTTTTTTTCCCCAAGCTTTAGCCCTTAGCTGTGCATTTTATGCCTTTTTCTTTCTCACACATCACCCTGTTGACTGCAGCAGTGTCAGTGTAGCCCTGGTGAGGCCAGAGCAGGACCAGCCTGCTGAAGCAGAGGAAGAATGTAAAACTCCTGGTAATAAAAATAGCCTGCTTTATATTTTACATGTAAAACTTTGCCATTGGTATGGGACTTTGCCAGGTATGCATTCCATCTGCTTTGTGACCTCTGCAGGACTAATGCAAATAGCAGTTGACTTCAGATAATTTCATGTTATTTAGCTCGTTAATTTATGTCAGTCAAAAGACAGGAGGACTTTTCTGCCAGCAATAAATTAGTTTCTGGTATTGATTTACTGGTAGTGACATGGAAGAATGAGGAATGACATTTAGTATGGCTGTGTCAAAAACTATTATCTTAATATCACAGAGGTCAAATTTTAATAGCAGCTGCCATGCTGCTTCCCTGAATAGGGAGTACTTTCCAAAGTGTGGAAAAAATACATGGTATTACAGGATAATAACTGGTGGGAAAGACTTTTTCTATACTCCAGCAGCCCTGCTTCTCTCTGGATCAGTTGAGATCACTATGTACCACTCAGAAGAGGGTATTTTCTGGTTCCAGCAGAATTGCTGGATTCTAGACATGCCTTCAAGCCATCTGGCCACATCTCATTGCATTCAAAGAATGCTGCTGGGCACGTTTAACTAGGTCTCCATGCCAGGCTGCTCTGGCTGGGGGTGCTGCTGGGGGGCTCAGGGGGGATGGACACTGCCCTACTGCAGGATATACAGTTTCCTCAGAAGGGTGTAACTGACTTCCAGTTTATATACATATTTTACTGCCTGTAATCTTTTTATTGGAAATTGTTTTTCTTTTCTTATGTGTATCTGTCTTTCTTTTTGAAGATGGTGAATTTTCAGCACATTTTCATGGTTTGGTTCATGGCATTTTGAAGAAATATGCCTACAGTGTATTCTGTAAAATATTGAATGAATATTTTAAAAAAATCCATAAAGGTCTTCTCTGCCACAGATTATACAATGAGAACTTTGAGTTTGCATGATGTGTCTTGTTTATGGAATGAAGATCCTTGCAGATGAGAGGTCTGTGCAAGGCCCATTAATTTTCCATTAGTGCAGTGTTAGTAGGTCCCAGGAGTTCTTTTATTGATGGTGGATGTTTACCATTGCTAGTATTGGGTGGAACAATCTCTCACTTCAAAATATTGTTGTTGGTTGTTTCTTCTCTTTTGTCTTAATACTTGTTTTTATTTTGCTTAATCTGTTAATCCTCCAGCCTTCTTACATTTCAGAAAATACACTGTTGCATGTAAAGCTGTTGTGTTGTTTTTTAAGAAAAAAATGCACAAAGCAAAAAAAACCACAAACCACTGTGACCTAAAGTTACATACAGAAAGAAAAGTGTAGAGTTTTGTGTTGCTTTGCATGTATACATGACTTTTGCATGGACATCTGCAGAGAAGCAGCTTCCTGAAATTACACAGTCTGTTGCATTCTTCAGTATATTCATTTTAGTTGCATAAAAGTAAGTTGTGCATTCCTACAAGCTTTATGGGTTTCTTTATAATTCTGTAGCTCTAGAAATTTAAAATTGATGCTGCATGATGAGTGATCTGATTGTGTTACTTTTTTTTTTTATCTTTCCTATTACATTTTACATAAACTGTGTGATTAAAAAGTTAAAGTATCAGTACTTGGATATAGTGTTCTTTTAGTAATACCTTTTAATATTTTTGTAATTTCTTTAGATCTATTAATCCTGCCACTATAATTTGTCAGAAGTTGGACTAGTGGACTTAAACAGGCATCTTTAAATTTATGCATTGGGTTACATTAGGAAGAGTGAGTGCACGTGAAGGGTTTTTTCAAGGTTTCCCAAGGACGTGGGGACCTACTGCTGGTAGAGGAGTACAATACACACTTGCCAGATAAAACCAAATTTGGGAAGAAAAAGTGGTGCATAATATGACACCTTTGAGAACTGCTTACATTTTGAGGCAGAAAACTATACATATAGACAATTTTACAGAATGAAATCACAGATTTTCTACATGGAGTGTAGTTGCATGAATCCAAAAATCCTAGTTATTAGAAGATGAAGCATGCCGAAAAAAGTGGATTTTTCACTATAACTTATTTCCTCAGCTTTATTTCTTATTCTGTGGTTGGCAGATATTCCTGTGCTATGATTGGTAAATTCAAACAGAATTTATTGCATTTAACTTCAGCTGCTAAGTTCAGTCCTAGTCAGTGGATGTGGATGGAATCATCCCTGGAGATTCCTGTTTTATAAACCTATTTTAGGATCCAGGGAATCACCAGCTGAAAGTGCCTGTCTCTTATTGCTGATTCTAGAGGAAGCATCAATCATTACTGCAGAACAAATGTCAAGTATATATATGGCTAAAATTAAGTATCATTAATCCAGTGTCGGGATCAAATTAAGAAAACTCCACATCTTCATTTCTAAACTGCCCAGAGTACCTCCCACAGCTCCTTCCATCAAAGGAGCTCTGCCTTTTACCCTTTTCATGGATGTCTCACCAGGCATTTATACTCGTTCTTTAAAGTGTTTATGGTCCACATAACCATAAAATGATAAATAACATGGCATTGCTTACTGGTGATCTGTGTTGCTTTCATGCTTACAGGCATCCTTTGCCTTCCAGAGTTCCATAAAAGAACTTGCTTGGTTCACTCCCATTTAATATAACTACTTGCTTCTTTCCCAAGGTATTTATTTTGGTGAGATTTTAGTTTTTAGGGTACTGTGTCACCTAATTTTTGATATTGTAAAGGGTTGAAAGGAACACTCGAAAGAAGTTGCTATGGCTGTTGGCTTACAAAGATTTTCCTATTTTTTTGTTAGATGGCTGTTTAAGTGCCTTTAATAGTACTGTAAGCACTACATCTTTTTCCTCTTCCCTGTTGGCTGCTTTTCATTTCCAACACAGATATTTCTCATTCTGCCAGATACTGAGGGTGTAATTGCCCACAGTGGATTGCACCGAGAGCTTGCAGAGAGAGGATCATCCAGACAAACTAATATTAAAGTTCAACCATTTACTACCAGTGGGCAGATGCCTTCTCTTTGGTCCCTGCTGCTGTACTGCATTAAATAAAACGTGATAGGCAACAGAATCTCTTTCAAATCTTTCTGTTGTCCAGACAATGCATCACAGTTTGGGACCCTAAGCATATAAAACCCAGCTTCACCATCTGACTGCAAATTTTGAAACCATTAAATAAAATGTGTTTAAAGAAAACAAGTCAAGAGCCCTTTCATCTTATTCCCAATTTATTTATTTTAATTTTCTACTAAAATATTGTACCAGATTATCTTGATTGAAAAAACCCAGAATTTAGAAAATGACCAGGTCTTGTTAGAATTGCATCTCTGACGCCTCCCTCTTGAGAAATATGGTTATTTGATTGTGCTTTGTTATTTGACTGCAGCTTTCTGCCTCTCCCACAGCAGAACTCTTTACAGGATAAATAATGTAAGAGAGAAAAACAAAGTGGCACACTAGGACATATTATTCAAGGAAGTGATGTCGCAGAGCAGCATTTGGGTTGAATCAAAACGATTATTTGTATTTTCTAAGTACCTGCTGGTTTCCTCTGCCAGGAGCGTGGCAGTGAGCAGGCAGGGCTGGGGTGGCTGCTGCCCCTGGACTGAGCAATGAACTCAGTGTTCCCTGAGCTGTAGAGTGCCCAGCACGGGGCTTTGAGGCAGTGGCTGCTTGCAGGAGCCTGACTGGGTACCAGGAAAGCTGAAAGCTCTCTGAGGTGGGAATGAAGTCTTTGGATGTTCATAAAATAGCTTGATTCAGGTCTTAAAACACACGATTTCATAATGGGCTGTGAATGACTTTGATATCAGATCTATAAAGAGTTTGAGACACACTGTAAATTTTGTTTTTCTGGAATAACCCCAGGGTAAGTCAAAACGCATTGGATTTCGTTGCTGCACTGTAATGGGAGGTGCTGTGAGTGAGGGCTGGTGCAGGGTGGCTGGGAGCAGTCCCTTGATGTACTGGTTATGCCTGGGAATGGTCTGACCACACGTGTGGCAGTGCAGAGGTTAAATCCCTTCGGCCGCTAGCAGCATCTGCTGGCAAGGAAAGGAGTTTTCCAAAGTTTTGCATAATGGGACCATTGAACAAGTATGTTTTGAAGTTGTCCATGCAGAAAAGCTTTCTGCTTTAGCATGTATGTCCTTTCAATGACAAAATGGAAGTAGGGTGAAGCCTGCAAGGTTAAACACCTGCATGGTAAAGTGAAACATTAGCGTTTCGATTTAAAACTGAATGTTTCTGCTCTTAATTCCTGAGATTGTGGTGTTTATTGTACCAACATCTGGCTTTTGTCTGTGTGTCCACAATACTGAAGTAAGTTTATAATTTGTTTTCACTGCTTAATGCTTTCACCTCCCAATTGATAACTTCTTTATCCTCATCCTCTTAGGTCATTAGATATTGATGAGTTACTCTTTTTGCTGGACTTTTTTTTTTTTTTTGAGCACTAAGAGAAGCTTACATTTTACTTTTTTTTTTTAACAGACTTCACAAATAGTTGAACTGTAATTGTTACAGATTAGCAGATGACTGCCTTTAAGTATGCAAGCCTACCATGGTTAGGTTGAACTAAAGAAGTCCAGCAGATAAAATACGGGACTGGCCAGGGCCTGTCTGCTGCTGGGGCATGGTTTTTCTTCCCTCTGCAGGCATGTACATCACCCCTTTGGAGAATATAGAATCAGTCCACTGGCTAGGCTAAACACCCAGCCTGCCTTGGCAAACCTCAGCCTTTGTGAGCATCCTGGCTCTCCCACTGGGTTTCCAGGGCTGCTGGCCCAAGGGGAATGGTTTTTCCTGGGCTTCATCCATTGCTCTCCAGGCTATCTCATCTGCAGTGGGGCTGGAGCCCAAGCTGTCTCCTCCTTACGCTTTGTTCCATTCCTCTTAATTAGTTTGGTGCTTCAAGAAGGAAACTCACTGGAAAGAAGGGTCTTACTTGAATATCTGACATAAAAAAAGATACTGGGATGTGCCTGCTGCTTGTCCTGTAACTGCCCCATAGCCAGATGGGCAGCTGGCCCTAGTCTCATCAGATCATCCCAGCCATGGTGGCTCCTGACTCTTCGTGCTTTCTAATTACATACAGGCAAAGAAAAATTTAACAGGAGTATATATTTAAACAAGTTTTTCCTGGTGTTGTGCCATTTTGCACCAGCTATGTTACGAAGAATATGCAGAGCCAATGCCAAAATGTGCAGAGCCAATACCAATGCCAGAACTGACTGAAAAATAGAAACGGGTTAAATGAATTTGGGAAAACCTACATTACACAGACATTTGCAAAAAAAACCCCTAAGAAAAATACTAATACTGGCCAAATGATGTCTATAATAAGAGAATAATATCAATAGAAAATGTTTTCAAAAGGAGACAGAGTAAACAATATTAGCTTCTTCAGGAAAAAATACTGTGCTGTCCCAGCAGATAAAGCCACTCTACAGGAAGCAGTGATGGAAAGAATAGGAGGGATGGGTTTTGGCATTTCAGAGTCCACTATCTAAAGGCTACAGTGTGACAGGGAGACCTGTGTGATGACTGCTGGGTTTCTGCCACTAGAAAGGGTATTATGTGTTTCAGGCAGGCATATCTGATAATTTAGCAACATGAAAATGTAGCAATGCATCCAGTATTTAATGCTAGAAGAGCCCAGACACCATTCTGCATCAACAGTGATGAAATGGGGCTTAGCTGTAATATTTTGTTTTCCCTGTATTTCTTTCACCGAGCTGTGGAAGCTATTTATGTAGCTTTGGTTATCGACGTCACCTTGCACTGCTCAGCTGCTGTAATGGCTTTCACGAGGCTGATGGCACAAAGGACTGCACTCTTTGCTTAAGTACAGAGGCCATGGAGGGAAATGTGGCAGGGCCAGGGAGCACTGAGCCCAGGGAGAGCTCCCATTGATTTCCTCTCACAGGCTGCTGAGCGCTGTGTGCAGCACTGAGCCCCTGGAGAAACCTGTCCTGCTGCGTGTATATCACTGGCCTTGATGTCCCAGTGTGGGGTAGACAAAATCAGGGAGTGCTTGGAAAAGGCACAGTGTTTGCTGCTCCTCCTCCCCTCCCACCTGCAGGCAATCCTGCTGCCCACCCTCCTGTTAAATTGCAACAATGAAAAGAGAAATATGAAAAAAAAGACACCCTTTGCAAATGGCTTTGTGCTTTTCAAAATTTTGTGTGCTGGGGGAGAAAAAAGTGTTTAAAAGTGAGTGTTAAGCTTTAAATGGAGGCTGGTGGTGGAGAGATTAGAGTGGTGTGCTTGAGCAGCAGGGGCGATGTCTCTTGTGTGTCTGCCTTGTCCGGACCCCGCTCCAGAGCCTCCCACCATCATCCAGGAGGAGAGCTCCAGTGGCCAGGTAGACATTCCCTGTTTGGAGGGTGAGGCCCTCACTGGAGTATATTCACACCAGTTTAAAGGAGGAAGGGTAAATCTCCAGCTGAGCTGCTCTGCAGGCTTCCCTGTCTATCAAATCTTAGGGAATGCAGCCTGATGGCTTTTAAATGTGAAGGTCTCTCCTTTGGAGTTGCCAGAGGCAGTCATTGCATACTTCATACCTCCATGGAGCAGCATTGTGATGACTGGGAACCAGCTGGGCTTGTCTCCACATGGGGAAATGTGACAGCCTCACACCCTTGTGCGGGGCAGAACATGGCCCTGCTGAAATGTCAAGCTGAATAAGATTTAAAAAACAGTGGGGAATTTTTCTTCTCCCTCCCAAATAAACATTTCTTAGGCTTTCTGTTTTCAACTGAAAATAAAGAGGTTTGTTTTTTCTTTCCCCAGCTGGCAGAATGCTCTATGACCAGCTGTAGAATTTACACTAGATTGAGTAACACCAGAGTCTTGCCGAACTGGACCCAAACAAAAGTGGCTGCCATGAAGCGCTGCTTGGTGTGACTTTGAAGCACAAGGATAAACATAAAGGGCTCTTCAGTGACACCTATACTATACTGAAAGGGTTTCCTGTGCAAGTTTGCTGCTTTTAAAGCTGCATAAACACATGAGAGGTTCCAATTTTAAATACCAGTGTACCAGTCATATGTGGTGCTATGTGAAAATTTTTAGTTTCAAGTTTGGTTGGAAATTGGATGGTGAAAGCAATGTTTGATGTATAATAAGCCTGTAGTTTTTCAAATACTCAAAGAGTTCTGAACTGAGCTTGAAGTGAGATTGATTTTGGGGGCAAATAAGCCAGAAGACTCTGTAAGCACAACCTGTGTGCAGGTCACACCAGAAATCCTCAGCCTGCAAATGTTTGCTTTGGCTGTGGAGAGTTGTCACAGCCTCTGGATCTACCCCCAGTTACCACTACCAGCTTTCAGCAAGGAACACGTGGTGCTTCTCTACACAATTACCTTCCATAAAACATGTTTCCTAGCCTTGAGGAAGGTGCCTTTTCTTGCTTTCAAACCTCATGAATGAGGGGCAGCCTTTTAATTACGCATATGCTCCTTTTCTTCTATATTCACCCTAATGGCTTTAGTAATAACGTGTACTTTTTAACAGCTGTGTTTTTATGGATTTTCTACTGTCGTGTAAGCCCTGTCTCTTCTGTGAGGGAAGATATCTGTCCACTGCCAATGCTGATGCAGGGAAAAAGGGGTGTAGGTGCTGGAGCAGCAGAGGAAAAGAAGTGTGAAGAACCCCTTGAACCACCTGGTCATCTGACTTCCTTCCTAATAGGACATTTCCTCTGAAACATGTATTAAGAATGGTTTCTTTATGTTTGAACTATGTGAGGTGTTAGAGCAGGCATGACGGTGTTACAGAGGTGATGAGGGCAAGATCTGCTTTGACTTAGTGTTCCTGAAGTTTCTGTGGGATTTTTTTGAATTGCATTTGAAGGGGACAGTTTTAAACAGACCAAAAAGGTTAAAAAGCTTACAGGAAAGTGATGAACAAAGGAGTGGAGTAAATATTTTGTAGCCTTCTCTTATGAAGTATCTATTGCATAGGTACTTCTGGCTGTGGAGTACTGCACATGATTGCCTGTGTGGTTCTTCCAGCCCTTGTATGCCTATGTTTTCTCCTTTCTTATAAAAAGGAAGACTTAATGTAATAACTACGCTGTAATTTCTTATGATTCATTTATTTTTGAATGGACACAAGATTTGGAGCACATCTATCTTTGTGGTCAGTAGGAAGAGAAACGTTGAATTTCACAAGCTGTGCTTGGTAGCAGAAAGAATAAATTCAATCATCATGTTACTGTAAATATAACTGTAGAGAATACACTTGTTTGCGTATTTACAGACCTAGGCAGACATAAATTGAGCAATGCTGTGCAACACGCAGTGTAAATATAATAAACTTGCACACAAAAAAATGGTCTGAAAAGAGGAGTAGAAATTTGAGAGAAGTGATATATGTGCAAATACAAGAGCATTGTCCTGCTGTAATGAAGTATTGTCATGTACAGTGAAGAAATATATTGCTATCACTTTCCCAACAATCTTCTTTCCTAACCAATCTAAAGACATATATGCAGCTGCCAACTTGATGAAATAAAAATTTGTAATGCTTTTATATTGTTACTCCAAGGAAAAGCTTTTTACTGCTGTATGGGGAAGAGAGGGCAATAAGTTCTGAGCCACCATTTTAATAATTTTATTTTTCAGTTTAGAAAGCTGTAGATAAATTTTACAGTGTTGCTATCTAAAAAATGCAGACTTGAGCTTTTGAGTGTCACCAGTAAAGCAGTAGGGTGAAGAGAACAAAGAAGATCAAAGAGAAGGGAGAGAGTTTATTTCAAAGACATCTATAAAAATAGTGGGGTTTTAAAATTTTATTAACAATGACCTGAATTAAGCTTAACTAATTTGGGTTCCAATCTTGAAAATAATTTCATGCATGCTTAACCTCAGTCATTTTTGTTGTCAGCTAATTACCTCTGTTTACAAACTATTAAGTAAGCGTAGAATGTTTGCAAAATGAGCACAATAGAAAAACTGATAAAAACCACAGATATGCTAATGTGAAAAATCAGGCAGCCACACATAGTATAAATATTATTTCACCTTTTAGCACTTGGAAATTCAAAAGATGTTAATTCCATATCTTTTCAGCTACTGTTGAATTTGATGAAACCTCTTTTTCACTTGAAGGAATAAACTAAAAATAACCAAACAATGCAATTGAAAGTTGGTGGAAGAATACTGAACTTAAATGAACATTGCAGTAAATTATTGAGAGCAAGTAGATTTTTGGCGTAAGGCCAAAAGTTGTTTGGTTTGGCAAGAGCTTTACTGGTGCTTGGCCTATTACTGGCTATTTGAATATATATTACATTAAAATATTGAAAATAATTGAAGTACCACACACAAAAAGATTAAGTATCAGCATGACAATTAACTGCTGTAAAGAATTCATAGCAATGTCCAGTAAATCGCAGCACTGGTATTTAAAATCCAAGGCAGAGATCTTGAGCTGTGACTTCTATGACAATATTCAGTTAAGTCAGGCTTACACAAGTAAAATTTTAAAATTACAACACTAGATAACCCAGGTGAAAGGCAGGACCAAAGATGGTGAGCCTCTTCTATGCATCACCTGCTTGCTAATGGAGAACAGATTTTTTTCTGGGATGGGGCGTGTGCTGTGTGTAAATGCTATAAAGCCGAACAACAGCTGAAGAACAGAGGCACTGTAGGTTTTGCCTTTGAATGATTGACCTCTGTGGAAGTCATGCATGTTAAACTGCAGATGCAAGCACGTAATGCAGATCAAGGTCGCTGCTCAGTGGCTCTGCTGGCACTGCCACATGACTTTGACAAATGCCTGCCTGAGTTTGTATTCTTTCCAAATTCCTAACCTGCAAGTTAACTTGTTTTCTGTTGGTTTACTTGGTGGGCAAGAGCTGTATTGAAAGGACCTTTCACCTGGAGGTGAGTTGGAGATGCTGTTTTAAGCAGACTGGTGCAGGCTGTGTTACATATCAGGTAGTTCACGAGGACTTGTGAGCAGAAGAAGTGAGCAGCCTTTATGGGATACCTGGAAATTAAGCTTTTCCACTGCATATATGCTCATCTACTTTGTTTCCTTCTGGAACTGAATAAACACAAATTAAAATTCTCCCAAATTTGAAGTTCTTGTGTGATTTCAGTACAGAATCCAGACATAGCACAGTTTGAATAAATCAGGTTTGGGCTTGTCAGAAAAGAACTGCAAACCCTTGGTTAGCCTTGCCTCAGTTTTGAGTCCATCAGTGTTAAACCAAATGCTGTAGGAGAGGTTTTGGTTGCTGTTGATAAGAATTCCCATGAGTTTTAATTCTGCTGAATTAATGTCTGGTGTGCATGTGAGCTGAATTAAAGCAATCACCTGTTCTTGCTGTGTTGCCCCTTCTTTGATGGACTTGCCCCTTAGGCCACTGACTTTCCCCTGCCTCTGTTACCTCTCAAATGGGGAAAGCAAAGCCAACCCATCCAAGAGAAGTAAAATCAAATACAAGATATGCAAATATAATTTATTTGGTATACAAATGGCAGCCTTGAAGTTCTTGCTAGTGAAAAAGAACAGGGAAAAGCCAAAGGGCAGAAAAGTCATTAGAGAAATTATGTGTTGATTTTCTAGGTCTTTGTGTCGGCTCCTGGAGAAGTTGGGACTCCTCCAACATGACCTGGGCTTTGGGCTATTGGGTTTCAGTGCCCACAGAGTTCTTTATCATCTCGTTTTCCAATGAGCATGGCCTTTCTGACAGTGGGGGACTTTTTTCTGAGGACAGTTTTGGAGGGGAAGATGTTGTGACTTTTTACCACTCTTCTCCTCGCCTGGGCTCTAAACAACACTGCAGGGAAGCAGCTGCGATCCTTGTTCACTTCACTGTGCAACTCCTCCATGCTTGTGTCTGCACTTTTATTCCATGGTGCAACTCCCCAAAGCTGCAGCTGGGAGGGACCAGCACGGGCCAAATCCCACCAATGACATCAGACACCCATGGTGTGGCTGGGAGCTGGTGTTTGCCTTGTTCTCCCCATGCCCTCAGCAAGGGCAGGCGACCTGGACACCCGGCACGCTCACTGGGCTTCTGTTTGGGAAAGGTCGTGCTGACAGTGAGCACACTGGGGCTCTGCCTCATGTGACAGGCAGGGAGAAACCTGCGCTGGGTCACAGGGAGCCGTCAGTTTTGGGGTGATGAAGGCGGCTTTGTTTCCAAGCAGAAGCTGTTGTTTGTCCAGCCTGTGGCTGTGGTTGCTCCTTGTGTGTGATGGAGGGAGCTTTGTGCTCCTGCTGGGCTGTTTGCATCCCCTGGCAGTCATGCCCTCAGTCACACATGGGCTCTGGAGAAAGGACCATCCTTCCTGGTTGCAAAAACATCAAATTACACCTCTCCTTTGCTGAAGAGGGGCCATTGTGTCCCGAGCTGGCAAATCCCCCAGCTCAAATAAGCTTTAATTTCTCATAGGACCCTATTGTTACCCTGCGGTAAAAGCTGCTGTGGGAAATTTCCATGATAACAGTGTAAATTTATACTCAGTTCTTTCTGGCACTGCCTGCATGGCAAACACCAGCAGGAGCAGGGACTGTCCTGCTGGAGCTTTCTGGCCATCTCCTGCTGCGTGGTGCTTGGGCTCTTTTGGTTCTTCCTGGCCTGATGGTGGGGTTATTTGTGTATATCTGGGTCTGTGTGTGCTGGTCTTCTTCCCCCAGGTCACAGGGTGGGAGTATGAGGGCTGCACTGAAGGATGAGGAACAAATTCTGTGTATATGTTCAATACCCTGGCACAAAACAGGTACCCTGAACCCTGGGTAATGCTGAGGGAGCAGAACCTGGTGCCTTGTCCCAGGTGCCTGGTGGAAACGAGCCCTGTCATCCCAGCCATCCCTGCCACCGTGCCAGAGCCTGCCAGCGGGCACTGACAGCCCCACCCTGCAGCCCGTGCCCTAATCTGACCCTCAGCACTGGGAACGCCGCTGGAATCTGCTGTTCCACAGCCCCTGCCTGCTGCAGGCACAGGCAGTGCACTGAGCTTCTTACTTAATTTAAATTCCCAGCAGAACAGCCACGTGGGCACGCTCCAGCAGACAGCAAAGGCACGTGGCAGTGTTTGCCTGGCTCACTGGGAGGCCTTTGTGCGGGCAAGACCCTGGCTGTCACTGTGGGGAAAGGGACCCAGAGCTGCTCCCAGCTCAGTGCTTCAGGGGGAAAGTGAAATTGTAGTTTTGAACAATCTGTTGAAGCGAACTTAGAGCTTAAGGTATGTAAACACATGCACACCACGCAGACTTATTTTTTTAATTTCAGTGTGCACTGGTTGATTTTTTTTCCCCATGCAAAATTCCTGGGCTTTGTTTTGACTCCATGGTGCTCTCTGTCTTCAAAAGGTGCTGGCAAGGGTGCAGTTCTTCACCGTGTAAAATTGCATAATGTGTTCCCATTTTAACACTGTAATGCAGTGACTTGTAAGAAGGGTTAATGACTATCTGAAACACTTTTGCACCTTTTTTCTGTTAGATTATTTTATTAGATTACAATCTTATATTTCTATTTGAGTATTATTATTATTATTATTATATACTTCTCTATCTAATAGATAAATGGTCATTTTTATTGCATTGCAATAAAAGGGCAGAAATTGCGTGGGCAAAATAATGTTTCTGAGACAGCTCTGAATCCATAAGCTTCTATTTTAGTCTCGCTCAGGAATGAGGGAGGTCAAACAATTTCTGAAGTGTCATGTAACTTCACGTTTCTGAAATCATTGAATCAAGAAAGTTTATTTAAAACATTTATTTTAATTACTTACACAGTTTTTCCACAATAACTTCCCATTCTTTTTGATTCAGAGATGCAGAGAAAGAGAGTGTGAAACCTTTGCATGGCTTCACTTTTTGTTTCGTGGTTGGTGTTAGTTGTGAGACACTTTGGAAATACTTTACCACTGTGTTTCTGAAGTGTAGGTTGGAAATCGTGCTTCAATGTCTAATAAATGCATGCTATCCATTTTAAACATTCTGGACAAATCTATTGTAATACTTTATAGCTTTCTTTTGTCTGCATAAAAACTTAAATGTTCCTGGCTGTAACCTTGTTCCTGCTTTCTGGCATACTTTTGTTAAAATCTTAAATCCAGTGCAGCCTGGAAAATCACTCACTTTCTTACCAGGAAAACCCAGGACTGTGCTTTTAGGTTTCTGTCTTTATTTTAAAAAAATCAAACTCTCTTGAACTTGGCCATAGTTGTAGTTTTCATTTTACTTTAGTTGTCTTTCCCCTCTGTGACTTTTATTTTATGATTTCTGGTAAAATGTAAAAGAGATTGGCAAACAAAATCAAATGACGCTATATATTCTAAAAATACTATAAATCCTCTTTTTTAATAGTTCTGCCCTCAGCAGCTCACAGTGTGGGCACTGGCACAGGCAGCCAGATGCAGAGATTCTTGAACTCATGCTTCATGTGAAGGAATAGAGTACATTTGCATGGGGGTGTGAAGGCTTGTGGATCTCCAGGAGATGAAAAAGCCACGCCAGTGGATTGTGTAAAGCAACAAGAGGAGAATTCTTCTCCCTGTCAGAGCTGCACTCTAAATCAGTTGTACCCATGAAACCCCTTCTGCGCTCATTGCGGGCTCCAAATGCCTGCTGGAGATAATGGTACCTTCCTCAGCATTGCCTGCTCAAAACCCAAGATAAATTCTTACCAGTGTTCTAAATTCTTCGGTTTAAGCAGCATCCTTTGCCTCCATCATACATGGGACTACCTTTACCAGCCATCCTGTGTGGGAGCATTTCAAAGGCAGCGTGGGACTTATCCTGAGCTCTCTTGCAGCTCAGCAAGGAGGAGAGAATTAATTGTGTGTAACTACCTTTTTTCCTTCTTCTTTTTGTTCCAATCTTCTGACAAGTCCCTTGGGTGATTTTCCCTCCAGAGTGGTCATTCTCCCTGTCCCACAGGTGTGCTTTCAGAGGCGCTGCCATGGATAGAGACTTCCTCTGCAGACTTCAAAGGATCTTTCAGAAGCTTCTTGAAACTACTACAGAACTACTTGGTCTGTTTTAACTGAGACTTAAAGTCCTTTATAATTGGCTGAGCTGATTTTTATTTTTATTTTTGTTTTAGTGGGAGGAAAGAAGGGCATGGACAGGGTAAATATCTCGCAGTAGTAAAACCTGCAGATAATTCAACTTCCATTATTGTCCTATCAGTCTATTTATGCACCCAGCAGAGGTGATTAAAGTGTTAAAAACTCTCATTACATTGAAGTCTTTGACTGTCCTCACATCTTTGGTCATGCATGGAGAATGCAACTACCTCCATTTCATGCTGATGAAGTCTTCACATCAGCCTGTGTTTTATGTATATGCAAATCCCTATGATCAAGCCAATTATAGATGAGCTGCACATTCAACATCCTTTGCGGGGTGACCTGTCACAGCCGCCACACTGATAGCAGCTGAAGCCGTCATGTGCTTTGGTGACTGGGAGAGTCACATGGGAAATGTTGTTTTTTAATTGAAAACTCATTTCTCTGAATTAGAACTGCAGTTCAAAAGATTTCTCATGCTTACTGGTGCATGTGTCTCACCTTCACAAGTCTTTGTTTCATGGATTAAATTGACTTCCTTCAGTTGACGATTGCATAGGAAATATTTTTTCCTGGAATATCTATTTTTTAATTGAAAATTCAAAATAAGTAGGTCATACACAGCTTAGTGTTTAGAATGCTTATATATATATTTAAGAATACACTAAATAATTTAGTTGTGAGGTAAGATGAAACACAAGATGTCAGGGGAGAAAAATCTCATTACCTGCAGTGTCAACTGAGGAAGCTTTGAATTGCTTGTCTTTTAAATTACTACCTCACAGCTTCAAGAATATGTTCATATGTAGAATGAAAATACCTGCTAGTTTAGATTGCAGATACAGTGTGTGATTAATATGTACTTTAATTTATATTCCCCTTCATTTGCCAGAAATACCCATGCTAGTGCTTTGCATGCATAAGCAAAAATCACACAAATGGAGCAGGAATTCCTGTGCCCAGCTCATGTGATTTGTCTACTTGCTTAATGAAACAACTGGGCCCAAAATGACCTATATAGCACAGGTCCCTTCAACTCTTCACTTCTTGGAAGACTGAAAGTTTGAATTACATCATCTCCAAGGAGAAGGGAGAAATTACTCGCTCATGGAGAAAACTTAGAGAAAACAGACTGCTGTTTGTTCCTGCTCCTTAAACTGTGTCCTGGCAGTTTGACATCAGTGTCCCCATAGCCACCTGACTTTTTTTTTCACCATTGACCTCACAGATGCTGACTGATAAGGAGAGATGGTGGAGGAGGCCTGAGGGGACAACCTTCTTTTGCACTCCGGGCAGTACCTGAGATGCCATTAGCAGTGATCCAGCTGGGATCTGCTGGGTGCTGCAGGCTTCTTGGTGAGACTCCCTCAGTGGTCGATGGCAGTTGATCCTTATCCATTTTAAGGAGAATACAAGCCAGTGCTGTCAGCAGCTTCTGCACTGTGCCTATGGCTGGAAGCAGATTCAGTAGAGGAGGGAAGACAGGAGATCTGAGAATTCTACCACAAGATCTGTAGTGCCTTGCTGAAGTCATTCATCTCAGCAGCACAGCCTATCTGTGCTGCATCACCCACCACCTAGGACTGGATGATTAGGGGAAAAACCCAGCACATGTGGGGTACAATGTTACTCTGCCCTTCACAGAGCCTCCTAGTTTCTGAAAATGAGAGGCATATGTTGTTTTTTGTCTGGTCCAACATGTGTCCGGACCTCCTTTTTCTACAGATCCCTTTCTGCAGCTAATCTTATTGTTGCCCTGTAGAGCATGCTGGAGCAGTCAATTCCAAATGGGAGTGATATGCCATGTAGAAAAGTACTTCTTTATTCAGTTTCTTTCAAATCTGCTGCTCAATAGTTCTCTTGGGGTATCTATTTCTCCTATTTTATTAAGTGAGAAACCATTGTATCACCATGCATCTGCTATTCATGATTATATGGAAATCTCTTACGTCCCCTGGAGGGAACGTGTTTTCGTAGACTTTCAATAGACAGAAGTGTTTCAAGAGATCTGTTGATCCTCACTGTCTGCCTGATGCATCCTCTCTAAGGTGAGGTGACTCTTACTAAGTGCACTGCAGGATGGGCTCACCATGAATTTATATGATGATGTAGGTTTGAGGTTCTCCAGTCTCTACTAATGATTCCTGCTCTCTGTTTGCTTTTGGCTTCTGGTTATTTCCAATTATATTTCACAGGCTTGATCCCAATAATTCACACATTTTTATCTCCTTGAATTGCAGTCAGTATGTTACTGTATAAAAGATGAATAAGGATGATTTTTCCTGTTGTTTTAATGTTCTTTTGCCTGACTGTGATGTTTGCCACAGCTCAGTATTTAACGTTACTCTCTGTGGAGGAGATGATTGAATGCAACCTCTTGAGACAGGTCCTTTCTTCTTTATCAGAGAAGACATGAATATCACAAATGTATTTGCTCCTATAGCTTTACCTGGACAAAAATGTGAGTGAGCTGATAATGATATGCAACTAACCTTGCCAAGACTACAGAAAAGAATTGTCAGTTATGAATCAAAACGATTCCTTAGACCATAAAGATAATCAGGGAGCCCAAGGAATTGTCAACCTCTGTACTTAAAAGAGATGTACAGTCTGAGTCCAGCCAAAGAGAACAGGTGTTTTTAAGCTGCCTTTTTTACACATACAGAATAAGCTGTTTGTGCAGCCTGGTGACCTATGAAAGCAAGAAAAAGAGAATGCAGAATCTATTTAATCATCAAAAGGGAGAAAAACAACATGTTCTTAAAGATTTTCTCCTTTTTTTAAAGGGTAGTTAGATATTATGGGTAATGCACAACCTGGAGATCTGCATTCAGTTCTCACTGCTGCCATGGGCTGCCTACATGACTTCTGGCAAGTCACACTTATTTTATTTCCTCGTATACTGAAGTAAGTATAACAAGAGGATATGGTGCCATGATGCTGTTGATAGTTACTCACTATTTTACACGGCAACATTTGCATTGAGATATTGCTACTGTCTTGTACAGAATAGCAACGCGAATGATCCTGCACAGTAGCCTCAAACTGAAGGAGACAAGGGCTACTGCATATCATGTCTGAATCATACGTGGGTAGATGGATGTGTGGAGCCTGTAATTTCCATGGCTTTTGCAGTATTGGGTGGTGTGGGATCTGAGAAACCATTTTATCTAAGGTCCATCCCCGTGCCAAACAGCAGGGCCTATACATGCATGCAGATACAAAACAGGTGAAATACCTTCTGTTAGTTGCTTTAGGAAGGCAAAATCTCAGATGCTGTTGCTTCATAAAGTTGTCCTTCTGTAGCATTGCTTTCTGAAATGAATATACATCTATAATTACTTGTGTAGTTCTCTCCTTTAAGGAATCATTTATTTTGGTTTTTAATTTTTTTCTGACTTTCCCTCTTCTTTCTTTGGAGCACAAAAAAGGAAGACTTATGTAAAGCAGTGATTTGCCGTCAGCTTGCCTGTGGTTGGGTGCCAGAGAGGTGGGAGTTTCGGCATAAATCACCTTCCTTGATTTTTTTCTTACGAGATAAATTTGGGATGAGTAACATGTCAAAGCCTTCTGCGCCATTGGCCAAGGGTTACTTAGATGGGTTTGTGAAGGATGTGGAAATGTCTGTTCACTATCTAGTGTTTCAGTTACTTTATTTTCTGTTTAGTAAATGCATCCATCTTAAATGCTGAATGTGATGTGAACAAAACCTTTCTGTTCTTAGTAAATGCGGGAGGGGAGGTTGGAGCAGTTCCCTTGTGTCATGCCCTGGTAAAACTCAGAGTGTAAATCCCAGTATTCACTCTGGAACTGGAACTAGAATGCAGTAGTAATTTCTGTTTTTTAGAAGGAGTAACATGAGATTGTATAGAGAGGATTTACACAGGAAAACTCATTCACATCACAAAATTAAGTCACATTTTCCAAGCACGTTAGCATTTATTTCTGTGAGAGCAAATTACATATGCAAGTAACTACACAACAGTATTCAGAAAGCTGAGCTTTCAGAGGCTTTTTTTTTGAGTCCATACTGAGATTGCTGCTTGCAAGAAACAGAGGCTGTGGCTGAAAGAAGAGGAAGTGTAATAGTAAATTAGGTTTGTATCAATGAGAACACAGGCAGCCTGCATGTTGTCCAATGTAACACTGCTTTGCAACCTTGAATTTTCATGAACAATAGAAATAGTGTTATTTGCTGAGGTTCACAGATCTGCAATCCATCTCCTTCACTCTTCTGAGCTCTCTACCCATGGAGTTCATTTTTTCTCAGTCATAACCAGACTTCATCCTGTGCCTTGATCCTTGTGTCCTGTGATTAAGAAGGGAGCGGCAGCAGAGTTCTGCTCTTAATGTCTTTCAGGGGCCTCATTGCCGTCTGTAACTTCATGGTGAAGGGAAGAGGAGGAACAGACTCTGATCTCTGCTCTGTGGTGACCACTGACAGGACCCAAGGGAGCAGCCTGAAGCTGTGTCAGGGGAGGTTTAGGTTGGATATCAGGAAAAGGTTCTTCTCCTGGGGGGTGGTTGGGCACTGGAACAGCTCCCCAGGGAGGTGGTCACAGCCCCAAGCCTGACAGAGTTCAAGAAGTGTTTGGATAATGCTCTCAGGCACAGAGTGTGACTCCTAGAATGTCCTGTGTAGGGCTGTGAGTTGGACTCACTGATCCTGGTGGGTCCTTTCCCATTTAGGATACTCTGATTCTGTGGTTGCCTGTCTCAGCAGGGCCTAGAGTACAGCAGGAGTAGGCTGAAGGTTTTCTGCCTGTAGCTGAAAGAGAACAGGTTGAGGCTAAAAGGAGGAGCTGTAGGTGGTCCATATGCCATTTGGATGCCAAGGTTATATCTGGGTTCCCCATGTCCCTCTTCCCTCCCTATTCTAGAACACAAGGTAGTTTTGTTCAACTCTTACGTTTACTATGGCTCTATAGTTTAGGCTTGCTCAGTGTCTTGACAACTGTACCACAGACTTTCCATTACTGTTTTACTTATTTCCAGTTATTATAAGTAATGTATATTCGTATACTTGTTTATTATTTAAAATAAATATATAATGAATACATATCCTATTATTTTCAACTGTTTTCAGATACCCAGTGCAGCCCATAGCTTTGCAGGAGGCTGCATCCCAAGTTTTACCAGATTCTGTTAGTCCTGTTTTGGTGAGGTAGCCAGATAAGTAAGTAGCTTGCTTACCTGAGAATCTTTGTAGGAGTTACTAATGAGATTTGCTGAAAACTGTGTAAACACTCTTGGTAGGAGCAGAACTTGGTGAATCCGTTACTGAATCCATTGCTGAAGATCCACCAGTGTATTAGCAATGCCCTGCATTTGCTGTGTGAGGAGAGAGAGCTGCCAAGGTTCCTGCTTTAGGAGGGAGATGGAGGGGAGAAAAGGTCACAAGACACTCAGGTCACTGAGGTTCAGCTTTGTGTGGAAACCTTGTGGTTGAAAGCAGTGCCTGCCTGCAAGTTTGGGTGTGGAAGTCTGTAAACCATAGTAATAACATCTCTGGGACCCATGGAGGCTCCATCAGTGACTTGGCAAACTCTTAAATGAAAGCAAGCAGTGCCATTTTCTGTAGGACAAAGAGGTAAGGTCAAGAAGAGAGGACTGTAAAGTCGTGGGTGATATAGTGCTGAATAAAGTGCATTGAATTGACTCTGATGGGAAAGAGAATTCACAAACGACAATATTTTGGAGGAAAGGCAGTAGTGAGCTTCAGACAAATCTGTGGTACTCTTTGGCAAACAAAACTGCTGAACTGAATTTCAGGGATGCATGTGTGGGGTTTATGTACGTGAGTCAAGGCCTGTGTCCCGCTCTGTAATCTTCAGTTGTAGTGTTAAATACTTGGGCTGCAGCAGGGCAGTGATTTCCCTTGGGAAAGAAAGGATACTTTGTGTATCCCCTTCTGCTCATGCATAGCAAGCATCCTTAATATCTTACATCTTTTCCTGGCTGGTATCCTCCTGGTCTCCTATGAAAGAAATTAAATAAGCCCCTTGATATGCTGCAAGAGAGGAAAGAGAGCAAGCACTGCTGCAGTACATCTGATACTCCCCACATGAGCAAGCGGAAGGGAACAGTGGCCTTGGTGTAGCTGGACAAAACATGGGCTTGTCTTTCGCTGAGGCCATGGCAAAGGTCATTCATCTGTCACATGGAAAAACGGTTGTGATTGCTCTCCAGTGACTTCATTGATATGGTGAAAGTGAATCCAATCACCTTTTTGATTAGGTGACCAAAAGACAAATAAGCTGAGCTGCTTTTTTTCCCTGTAATTTCTTCATACATATGTATGCAGAGTGTAACTTCTGAAATAAGCCATTATGCAGTGCCTGACTTTGCAGAAACTTGTGATTTTTTAAGGGGCTGTTTGACATACAGCTTGTGGAGGTTAAAGAGTAAAAATGTATACATAGCCTGATGTGTAAAACTCAGGGGAAGTGTTTTTTTGTAGTGGAGGTACAAATGCACTGCTTGTTATTATGCTTTACTTATATTCCAGTGGTGCTTAGAAGCTGCAGAGAAAAGTGCTGTTCCAGGCTCTGTGTGTCCTAATATGCTCTGATAGTGCACCTGAAACTACAGAACAGGTCAGCACTAGACACTGGTGGTTTCTGGGTCTGAAGTAGTCAGTTTTGTAAATTAACATAATTTAAAAGAAAGACATTTCAGTGTTTGTACCTAGGAGCTGTTAGCCTTACAGGAGCTCTTTTGGCGAATGGGAACTTAACCTAATAAAGACACTGTAGTCAATATATATTTAAAAAAAATTTTTACTTGCATCCCAGTTGTCCATGTTCCTTCCCTTAGTCAGCCATTACCAGCAGTCCTCTGGTATGCAAAGACACCTGCAGATCTACTCCTGAATTTGCCCAGATTTTTGAGGTCATGGGCCAGTTTTACCTGGACATACCTGCACAGTACCTATAATCACAGCCCAAGTACAGCTTTAGTATGCTCTTGTATTTCGAGCCCTTGCAGAATTTATGAGCCCAAAGAGTTAGTGGTTTTATGTTGTATCATAATTCTGTGCAAAAGAAGTCTCAGATACCTTTATGTAAGGCATGTGCTTAAACACCAGTGCAAATGCAAGTTGGAAAAGGAAGGTCCTTATTCCTCCAGGTTACTGAGACGAGTACTAATTTCACATTGGGGCTCACTGATACAACATTTGCATTGGATTTTTTGACAGTAATCCTGTATTCATGGTGAGCTCTTGTATAGGAGTAGCCATGTCTAAAGAAATCAGCAAACCTTTTGGATGTAGAGGCTTGACTACACTGCTTTTTAGATTTAAAAGGAAACTGTCCTGGGATTGTTTCTTCCAGCTTCCTAAACAAAAAGTAGTTTGATAGTCACTGGGGAGAAGATGTGCTGTTGGTGAGGTTTGGATTGATACATTTCTCTCTCTAGTTTCAGCTCTTGATTCTCTAGTTTCAGTTGCTTGTGTTTTTATTTTATATGTGTGTGTGTATATATATAATTTCACAGAAGTAAAGGAAACTGTATGTGTATATCAGACTTAAAATCACAAGCCACTAAGGTATTTAGAAATACTTATACACTAGCCACTACCTTAACCACTTTTTGGAGAGAAGTTAAAGGGAAGGAGTTAGTTAGAGTGTGATGCATATGATGGTATTTTTCTTTTTGAAAGATTTGGAACAGAATCCAACAGAACAACTCAGTCCTAATGACGACATAATGATTGATGGTACTGAAATTGCAAGCATTATAAGGAAAGCTTTTAGCAATATAGAAATAAATGATGCATGTAATTTTTTTTTTTTTTGGATGTATGAAGTACTCCAAACATGTTCTGTGTGGGATATATGGGTTTTTATTTTACTTTTGTACCTCTGACCTTGGACCGCCTTACTATAAAAGCAGATCTGTCAAGTTTCCTCAGTTTAACATAGTTAATCTCTACGTTTGAGAGCTGACAAGAGGTTGTAAAAACTGACTCTGGGATAAAGGTGTGTATTCAGAGTTTTCAAGATGGAAACAGTTGGGTTGGAAGAGAGATGTGAACACGACTATCGGTAGTCGGGGTTCCTGGGCAGCGCTGCACAGGACTGGCAGCTGGGAGCTGCCGACTGGGAGCACTGGGAAACCCCAAGCTGGAGCATGATCCGAGTGTTTCTCTCTTCACTACCCACTGCCTTGCATTACCCACAGGGAAACTGACCTGTGACTGTGGTAGCAGGGTAAGAATGATGAATGGCATGGAAAAAACCTGTATCTAAAGAGTCTTGAAAATCTGGAATTAATTATCTTGCAAGGAGGAACTGACGAAAGTTTGTCAAATAATGAATGCTGCAGAGAAGGTATGTCATGAACTTTTCATGGCAGAGGGTAGGGGGATATTTAAATAACTTAAAAGTTGGCAAATTCACACTGAGTGTAATTACGTTGTGGAATTAATTCTTCATTGAAACTCTCTGAGGCCAAGACTTCGGCAAGATTCAAAACAGGATTCCAGTTTTCCTAGGAAGGCAAAAGGTACTCTGAGCTGTGGCAGTGGTTTTTGCAATGTCGTGCTCTGAGGTTTCAGTGAATCTGTAATAGCTTTTGATATAATGACACTGTAAGGAGAAAGAGGGTAGATTGTTTACATTTTCTCTTTGAAACTTTTTGCCTTGCTATGTCCGGTAAGTAACTGTATGTGCTGAGAGATGTGAAAGAGCATTGGAAGGGATCCAGTGTGACTATTCTTCTGTTTTTGACACTGGATGGGATCCAGTGTGATCATTCATGTGTTTCTTATACTTTTCCATCCATGAAAATTAGTATCTTCAGACATCCAAAGCATGACGTTATTACAAAAGTGGCAGAAACCTTAGTTGCCTTCAGGAAGACACAAAGATGATGCATCTTTCCATCTTAAATGTACAGGTTTTCTGATGCCACTCACTGCTTGAGTTCTATAACTGTGGTGGGGATCACCTTTTAGTTACTGAAAGCATCTGATTCTGGTTATGCTGTCCTTGTTTGAATTACAAAAATGAAGATTGCAGTGAAAACTGAGATGTTCAGATGGGGAGGTCAGCTTTGCAGAGCTACCATGGTAGGAAGTCATACAGTAGTGATTACATCATATGGAGATGATGAGGAATTCCTGTGGGGCCAGACAGTGAAACTTCCAAACTGTGTGCAGAGGGGAGCAGTTGTGAGGTGTGCTGTCAGCCTCAGCTGTGGAAAGCCTTAGCTGGACTCAGCGGATCCAGGAGGACGTTAGGACAAGCAATACCTGAGATTGCAGATGATTAATAAATGTAAATTTTAAAAAGTTTATAAACCTTGAGAACATTAAACAGCAAGGGGGTGATTGAAGACCTCTGCAATGCAGCTTCAGGGTCTGCAGGTCTGAGTGAGACCAGCCAGAGCTCAGGTAGTGTGTGGACACCAAGATGTGGACACCTGTGAAACAGAGCTGAGCAGCTGATTATTTGCAAGGCAGAAAAGAATGTAGATAAGAATGAAGATCACTGAAAATGGGATTCTGGCACAGCCTTAGAGCATCAGAGTCCACTGGAAAAAAGAGAGGAATGAAGAAAACATCAAGTCTGGGTAAGAAATAAGCAGAAAAAAATTAAGGCGTGGTTTGTGCCTACTGTTTCAGGTTTATCCAGTTACTTCTTAAGCATCACCTGGTCCAGCAGCTGCCCTGAATGATGTATTCCTGTGCCCATGTGGATTTACAGTCAGGGGTCTGTTTGGATGTGTAGGACAGCAAGGAATGGTGTACCTTCAGCAGATACTTCATCTGTGGTTTTGTTGGGTTTAAGTGGACAGTTGTCCGCCCATGTGGGGCGCTGGGGTCAGCAGCATTTATGGGCCAAACAGGTGCCTGAGGACACAACTGCAGGACTGAGGATCTTGGATGGCAGTACAAGGCCGAAGGCTGATAGCTGATGTGTGGTGCTGGTCACATGCATTTCTGTCCAAGGCGATCTCTGTGGATGTGCTGTCTGAGTTATGCTGTAAATTCAGTCTTTTGTGAATATTTACAAGAGTGTGTAAATCCTACCTTAATTCTTGATTTCTTAGTTTCTTAAAAGATGGCTACCTTCCCAGGCTCTGCTAGTTCTATTTCCCAGCTAGGACATAATAACAGATTATTAAATCAAATCTCTTGTTGGTTTTCTGCATGTTGAGTAATCTTTATTGGCACTTCTAAAGTATAGTTGTATTATAGATGTAAAAGCAAATGGAGTTCTGGGTTTTGTAAGGTGTGTTATTGATGTTCCTTTGGTCCTCGGGCTGGCATGTTTGCCAATTTACCTGTAGATGCACAGAATGAATAAGCCACGAGGGGAATTCCTGCAAACCAGTGAATTAACAAACATCTGTGATAGTAACTAGCTACTTTTCACCACGTGACAATTGGAGAACAAGAGCAGAAGAGTATATTTTGACATATTGATACAAACATTCATGGGCTTTCTCAAAAAATTCTAAACCACCAGCCCTGTCTGTGAAAGCCAAACTCAAGTGCTGAAACTTGTCATCGTGGGAAATGGCCTTTGCAAATGCCTGCTTGTTAGAAAGGCAGTGCTGGTTTTGGCTTCTAGCACAGGTGAAAATGAACACTACTCAGTAAAATTTTGCTTGCTTTTATTTTAGTAAGTATAGCTATGATTTAATTCCAGCTTCTTTTTGAAAAGAACTCTGTATTGCAGGAAAGAATGTGACAAGGATGTGAAATTAGTGGCTTCTTTTGCATTGAAATACTTTATTATTTTTTGAAATCTGAGGGAAAAGGCTACAGAAATCACAGAATAACCTCATTAACGTATGAAATAAATCATGAACTCAGAACTGAGGAAAAAAAGAAAATGTTTGCACATCTGGCTTACCACAGCAAATTTCCATATCTTGATCAGGAGAAGTTGTAAGCTGGAAATGGAGAAAAAGAAGGATGAGAGTATGGAGATTTGATTTCCCAGCTGCATGAAGGTGTGTGCCCTGGACCTAGCAGAGGCTTGCAGATTTCCAAGTGCCATATTTCACAGGCTCTGGAGGGTAATGCCTCCTATGAGAGCAGCTGCTTTGTGCCAACATCATTGTGAGCTGTCACG
Organism: Oriolus oriolus; assembly: GCA_013400235.1. Classification (NCBI taxonomy): domain Eukaryota; kingdom Metazoa; phylum Chordata; class Aves; order Passeriformes; family Corvidae; genus Oriolus; species Oriolus oriolus. The sequence goes on from VXBT01002720.1 coordinate 1,139,112, forward strand.
TTAGGTCTGTAATAATGTTACAGACCTTTGGGAGCCTTCAGAGGTGAACAACAGCAGGGGAAAAAAATGGAATTGTCGAATATTGTGAAACCTGTGGAGAACAGGAACATTGATTGTGTCTTGAGGTAATTGAAGGTATGCAGCTATTTTTCCTTTCAAGTTGTTTTGCAGGCTTAAGAGAGTAGGATCTGAGTCAGCCTTTGGGTAATAGGAGTCCTTGAGTCAAAGGATGCATATTTCCATTGCTTCATAAACTCTTTCCCCACATAACAGGAGAACAGCGAGGTGCTTTTGGGCTTTTCTGTTCCTTTAGTAACATGCTTGGAATTGAGTTGAGTAATCAAATGATGTTAATTCATCTTGCTGTTTGAGGTCCTTGTGGAATGGAGTGGGAAAATGACATGAATGCATTTTAGGTTATTTCTTTTAAAAGTGGAATTTCAGTGCTCTGGTTCGTGCGGAAATACACTGGTGACAGTTTTCAAATGTAGTTTTTTACGTAGAAAAGATGAAGTGATCTGGGTGTCTTATTAACATGAATTGTAGTTCATGTGTTGCAAAGGCCTTTAAATATCCGCTTGTTTTGTCATATCTGGCTGTTGGATCAAATTGACTGTCAAAAAAAGTATTTTAACATATCAGCCTAAATTGCATTTGCAGGCTGTTAAAATAGAAATTAATTTTTCTGATTTCTTGAGACCAGAGGCAGATTTCATTTGCTCTGCAACCAGGATAGGTTGATCATTTTGCTCTGCATATGTTTTCCCTAGTTTTCAGGCCCAGATTTGGTTAAAAATCTGAACTGGGTTTTCTTTGAACTGCATATTAATAGAAATGAGTGTTTAGTTTTTTCATGTTAGCAGGAAAATAAATACTTCCAGGAACTGTGCAGTTTGGGAAGCCTTTGTCTTTTTAGAAACAGCTTGTGTAGTGGTTATTATACATTAATAACAGTGGAAGAAAAAATTGCTTAAATAGGCAGCTAGATAATATCAGCACTGGAGTGTTAAAGCAAAAATTAAAGACAGGGAGGTAAATTGAAACTCGATAAAACCCAACCTGAATTATCTTTGATAAGTTTTACAAAACTGGCTGATCTCTTGCTTCTTTGGAGTAGTTCACTTTTTTTAGACAAATGAAGTTTATCTACCAAGGAACCAGGCAAGCCAGTGGTATAAAGCCACAATTAAATGGAAAAGAATTATTTCAAGTTGAAAAGGTCTAGATCAATGAATAACATTCCCCCAGAATGGTAAAGAGGATGCTATAGCAGCTTGGAATTAAAAAAAAAGAGTACAGCGGAATTTAGTTCCAGATGAGACTCAATTCTTCCTGAGAGCGTTTGACAAGTTCTCCTGCAGTACATGGGGCTCAGTGACCCAGACGTTGCCATGTATTTGTCTGACACCTTTTAAGACCTCCTGAAGGATAAGGTTGGTAAAAGGGGAGGTCACTTCTTCCTCTAGTGAAAGTGAGCAGTGAGGTTTATGAATAAAACCACAGTCCTTCCCTTGGCAATGCTTCTTCAGGGAAGGCATCCCTTCCAGACTGCTCTGTTTGCTCCCCAAGCAGCCTCTGTGGTCTGTCTCACCAGTCAGCAGTTCAGCGCCGACCTTCACTGGGACAGCAGCAAGATGCAGATGGTCTGCGCTGGGGCTGGTGCCTCATGTGCTAAAGTGAAATACTGAGGCACAAAATTATGAACGGGTTTCCTTGGAAAGACGGCGTCAGTGTTTATGTACTGTGGTATTACAGCCCAGAAATTCCTGAGTGTGGTGTTTTCTGTGTCTAGCAGTACTACCAGTTACTTTTCAACTGTGTGAGAGGTTGAGCAAGAGTAACATGATTTTGCACCTGCTTAGGATTATTTGGACTGTGGAATGTGTGTCAGAGGATGTTGATTAGATTCATAAAATGTACCTGAATGCAACCTCCTGCTGTGTCTAAGTTGTAAGCGCTCTTCTGCTTAGTGAAACCTGTGTTCCCAGGTGAAATAACGTAAGAGCCCATCGCAGCCATCATAGCAAGAACGTAATTGAAAACCAAGAAGAAATACTGTAGAAAGAGGTGTGGGCTTTTACAAATTTACATGACTTTATGCTTTGCACCATGTCCAGCCTGTCTCAGAAAATAAAACTGGTGAAGATGCCTTCCTGTATACAGGCACATGTAAAAGCACATAAAACTAAGCTTCCTTTCTCCTTCAGATTTGAGACAACATCTCACCTCTTAGGTAAATCCATAGATGGCTGTCTTTCAATTCTAAGAAGCAAATTCTAAATGAGGTAGTTTTATTTTTCACAGAATAGTTAAAAATCTGCTGAGACAGAGAGGATGTGAGTAACTATTCAATGTTGTTGCTAGAGTGCTTATCACTCAGAGCAAGGGTGTTCACTCTGATCTGCTCTTCTTACCCAACAGAATGTTGGACTGTGTGTCTGAGGTCGTTCCCTTTTGGATGCTTTTAAAATGAATGTGTTTCTTTTGGGGGCTCTTTTTGAAGGAACAAGTTATTTTACTCTTGTTGAAAAGCTTGAGAAAAGCACTGGAGTTACTGGGGACTGGAATGAAGGCAGCAGGAATGTGGGTTAGGTTTTTGGGAGAATTGCTTATTAGCACTTGGAGATGTCTGGAGGCTTCCTTGAGCACTGCATTGCTCACATTAATTACCCTTGGGCACTTTGAGCTTATGGGAGGGTTGGTTCTCAACTGTTGGGAGTAGGAAAGCAGATGATGGATGTATCAGGCTTTTATGAGCAATAGGCATTTATGATCCTTGCTTGCAACAAAGTTTTGATAGTACAGGAAATAACTTACTTACTGAATTCAGTAAACTAAACACCATCATTTCAGGGAAAAAAATGTGAATATTGCCGTGGAAGACATTTATGTTCCCTTCATTAATCTTTGTTTTTTTTAGTTCTTGAAAGTCGTATGTGTCATGTAGCGAAACATGGTGCACTAAAATTGTAGACCAGATTATTGAGCTCAATGATCTCCCAAGTGATACATTTTTAAAGACATTATGGTCACTCAGCATAGTTGTCATGGTAATTCCAGTCCCTGTTCATAATTCCTTAAAACTCCTCAATATTCTTCCACAACCATTAGTGGTCTTCAAATTGTTTAAAAAGGGAGTATTCCTGCTTTAGTTTCCCCATGATAGTTAAGATATCTGTGCTTTTCTCTCTTTGCATCCAGCTGTCAAAGTATGTGGAAATTTGCATTTGCATGAAGAGGTTTTTTGGTTTTCTTCCCCCAGAAGAGGTTCTATTTTTACAAAAACTGTGGGAAGATATTTGGACATTTTGGCATTCTAATACTACAGTACAACTGCTCTAAATACCTATTTTTAAAATCAACGTAATGCCTTTAACCCACATTAGGGTAAAATAACATTATTTTAGATATTGTAGATAGAATCAGTTCTATTATTGACTAGCATAACTAATACCAAATACAAAAGCTTTATGGTGAACCCAAGTCAATAGGGAGAATGCTGCAATATATCAGGTAAAAGCATTTCTTTTATTTTTTTTTCCAGCATATGAAAACAGGAGTTCCAGATTTCTTTTCTGAGTTGAAATTTGGGAAGAGATCTGCAGTGATGCATCAATGTACTGGGAGCAAAATTATGGATGAAAGATTTAAAAATCTGTTGATTTTTGGAAGATTTGTGTTCTCTTTCAAGAAGATTTACCCATTTGCACTTTTTTGGTTAAACTTAGTAATGTCAAAAGTAGTGAAAAGATGGTTAAAAGCACAAGGTTGCAAGCAGGAGAATTCTTTTCATAGGCTACTTCCTGGAGAAGTGGCAAAAATAAGAAATTTCACTATTAACGAATTTTACCTTTTTACTTAGATATTGCAAGTTTTTCCTTCTACAAAGCCTTGAACATATTTTTCTACCCAGAGGAGCAAATGTGCACACAGACTTGTTTGGATATGTTTCTGTATTTTGTTTCGTACATCTATTATATGTTCCTCCTTTAGGATTCCTCCTCCTCCTCCTCCTGCTGTATTTTTTTTCCAAGGCATTTTCAGGGCTGGGAAAAAATCGGGACACAAATTTGCAGTACACAGCGCGGCATTTATGGAAATGGCTGATTTGCTCTGAACTGTAAATTCTAAATAATGATAAGTGGAATTACTGCTGTAATTATCCTTCTGTAGGGAACATTTCTAACTTGAAATATAAAGCCTGTCTATTAAATAACATTTATCAGGAATGTTTCCTTAGGCATACTTTTCAGAATTGTATTTTATTTTTATCTTGAGCAAGATCTGACTCTGCACCGTTCGTGTTAGAGACAGGGAGAATAACTAGAACAGGCAAATGCCTCATAGGCAACAGGAAAGCTAGTGGAGAGATGAAAGATGAGCTTCCAGCAGCTGCAGAAAGGATATACACTTCAAGGGTGCCCCATAAGCCTTATAAAGCAATAAAAGAAGGAAAACAACATTATGAAGGGTCCTAACAGTCATAAAATTCCAAAAATGGCAAGGATTGCTTTCATTATATAAAGTGTTCGTTAAAGCTTTAAATAATGAAATAAACCCTTGACACTGAGAATGGAAACCTTCACTGTTCAACCAGCCTCTGTTTACTTTACAATAATCCAGGCCATAAAAGTAGTGCCGCACAAATTCCCCGTTGCAGGGGAGCTCCGGGATGCCCGCGGACCACACAGCTCCCCGGCTGCAAAGGCGCGGGGTCTCCGGCAGCTCGCCCGGCTCCTGGCCCGGTGCCACACTGCTGGCAGCCACCGCTGCTCCCAGCCCGGCCACCCCGCGCACGTCTGAGTCACAAAACCCCTGGAATTGTTTTAATTCCCTTCAATTAGGTGTTTCGGAGTTCCATTTGGGGTCCCTCCCCCCGTTTTTTTTTTTCTTTCTTTTGAAGCCCAGGAATATTTTGGGTATTGGAAAAATGTGCTGAAGACTTTGGGACCAGAAAGTAAGTGGGGAAGCTCATTAAGGGGTCTTCTGGGATTCAAGGTGGAGGTACTGAAAAATGGCTTCTATATAAAATTATTTGCTGCTCACATACTTCATTAAAACAAGTAGAGTTTGAATTGAAACTAAGTGCTTGGCAGGTTATGCAGCAGGTACTTAATTTCTCTATCAAAAGAATAGGAAGAAATTATTTATTTTGAAGAGGAATACTTTCAAAATTCAGAAGACCTTGAATCTCTTATTTCAGCCCCATTAAAATAGTTTACCTTCTCTGCTAATAGCATAATCTGTTTAAATATTTTCTCCTGAATTAGAGCCCTTTTTAGGAAAAATTATAAGCTTCACATTGTAAGTACACATGGAGCATTCTTCCTTATCTTTCACTGAAATTCAGCCATTTTCTGCTTTACTTGCAACAAACAGGAACAAAATGTATCCTTGGGGGAAAAATGGAATTCAAATATAGGTGGGTAAATTTGTCATTGAAACCTTTAAGCTACCGCATAATCTCCTTAAAGGCACTTGAGCAGTTCTGTAATTTATCGCAGTGGTTGCAGTGAAAGTATGGGATCCCATTAATTTTTCTGCCCACTGCCATAGCTTGCCATTTGTTTCTAGTTCTGAGCAGTTTTCTGAGCTGCTGCTGTGGTTAAACATCATTTTTAAAATACATTGGAAAAGAAAATTACTCTTGATATATATTTTTGTGTTCTTGTACGTGTTACATGAGAAGTATTTGTGGAGTTTTGGTATCTCTGTATTTGCACCCTCCAAAATGAAATCTTTTGTCTCTTGGCATATTTTTGGGAGACCAGACAGGGAGACTGTCTGCATCATGAGTGGGAGAAGTAAATGACTCACAGTTCTCTTTATGAGGAGCTTTGTTTCATTCAAATCCCTCTTGCCAAGATGCTGACACTGAATTTGAGTCATCAGCAATAAACAAGTCGTACAGAAAATTGAATCTTTAGAGGGCAGAAAATCATGGGCAAAGGAAAGACACTCACGGGCAAGCTCTGTGTTAGTCTGTGCTTGAGAGGAGTTATTGATTGCATTATTTCCCGTGGTGGATTTTTCCATAAGTGCCTTAAACTAATTCAAAGTCCCAGGCTGAAATTTCATTTTGAAAACATGTATGTGTAGTGAAAACAGCAGCATCAGTCAGGCTTCAAGATCATGGAGTATAAAATTGAGTTTTCACTGCACTAAACAAGGTGGTGGTTTTGTCGTGATCTTTTTACCTATGCTGTGTCGTGAAAGACTGAGATCAGTAAAAATTTTTGGGATCTTACAGGAAAGAAGAAAGATGTGGTGAAATTTAGCTTGTATTGGGTTTTGTTGGGTTTTTTTCCTCCCCTGTGTAATGCAATAATTTTGAATAAATTTTCTTCATATATCATGGTAGCAGTTCTTCAGGACTGGACATGTTTGTTTTCAGAAGTGATAACAGATCAGCTAATAGGTATTTCAGTTGAAAATGAAACTTCCTTACTATATCAGCTTCATGAATTTTACTTTAATGAAAGCAGCATAGCACCTTATTTTTCTGTGGAACCAGTGTTTCTAAGCACTCTCAGCTTTGAAAATGCAAGTGCTTTAAAGAAGGGTGGAAATGCACGGATATTTTCATGTGGCGATATTTTCATGTGGCAGTATTTTCACATTTACACTGAGAAGTCAATAATTTGCTGATTACAAAATGTGCCTTTTCATTTTCGTTTTAAGGTGTGATTCAGTGTAGGACATGACATATAAATGGATGGACCTGACTCATGGAGAGGCCTGGAAAGGGATGTGGGAATGACTTCAACATTTCCAGGCATTTCTTGCTCCTCAAAGTGTCTTGCCCAACGTGGAGTATCCCCAGGGGCTCTCTATTGCCTGGCGTTCCTTTCTTGCTCGTGACGGGTTTGTGCTGTAGTTACATCGCTCTGATCCGCCTGCTTTAGACCGCTGTCTTTGTAACGAGGCAGAAATCCAGCACTTTTGAAGGAAAGAGGAAAACCCAGTAAATTTTCAAAGAAAACCCAGGGTCTAATGCAAACAGTAACAGTTGTGATGAGCATAGTCGAATGAACTTACACTCCAGCGCGGCTTTGCTAAATATAGCCACAGAAGACTTGTTGTCTGCGGGCGCTGGTGTCGGAGAGCATTGCCATCTGCAGCTGAGGAAGCTGCAGAAACAGGGGCACAAATCACAAATAAAAGAGATGGCAGTGGGATTACAGCAGAGCCCTGGTCCTGTACTCGGCTGGACTGGGCAACCTTCCTCCTTGGAGGGGTGAATGGTCTTTTGTTTGTGCTGTCCTTTTCATTGCAAATGTGGCATTTTCCCTCTTGTGCCTGGAGAGACTCTCTATTTCACTAGAAATGAAATTGTTTTGGTGAAAGAGGGTCAGTGTACTGCATACCTGTTCAGCAGTCCTTGGACAGCCAATTTTAAATAAGGAAAAATCAGGGTGACATTTGCTCACTGTTGGTGCATTCAGGTCCCTCAAGCTTGTGCTTTGCTCTCCCTTGCTGACCCTTGGGCACAGTACCCCCCAGGGAATACACCTGTGGCCTCTCATGGTGGAAACCTGCCAGATCACCAGTGGAGGGAGGAGGAAAAGAGCAACCTGTCTGGGGGGAAAAAACCTGTAGAGTGCTGATGCGAACAGGAGGCTGAGATCCTTGGGTGCAGTGAAGCGAATGCAGCCTGGGAGGAAGGGAGTGAGGAGCAGGGTGGGGATGAAGCTGAGAAGTAGCAGAGCTGGACAGAGCACTTGGGTGCAGAGCCAAGGCCGGTGATGGGGCGAGAGCCACGATAGAAGACAGGCAGGCAGAGCAGAGGTCTGCAGGGAGCTGCTGGATGGAGATGCCACCTTTCAGCTCCATGACATTATGTGATGGTATCTTGTCCCTGAAGCACCCTGAAGCCATGTGCTCCTTCTGCTCCTGCACGTCCTTAGTGCTGGAGTCTTGTCATCATCCTTCTATCCATGGCTTGGCCTTTTTCCTTAAACCCATTGCCAGCCTTGTCCCCTGCTCATTCCAGCCTGCCTCCCCAAGTTGTTTGGGCAGCATTGCAGCCTGGCTTGGAAATGGCACGCAAAAGCAGGCAGGGGTGTCATGAGAAGAAAGCTAGAGAGTGATGCAACAAGGAGATCTAAATTTGCAGAGGCTTTGGGGAGTGAGTAGAAAACCCAACACATACTGTCTGCTCAAAGGACATTGTGGGGGAGACCCTTTCACCTCCTTGAGTGTGCTGGCTTTTCAAGAGAACAGTTAGTTAAAACCAGAAAGGTACCATAACTCCTTTCTTCTCAGGGCAACAAAGTTTACTTCCTGTTATCCCGCTGATACTCTCCAAAAGCCAAGACTAAATGCAGTATTGCACCATGGCAGAACATGAGCTACGTGGACCTAACTAGAAAGGGGTTTGCTCCTCAGATGATGTAAAATTATCACATTCATTTGCAAAAGAAGGAAGGACATAGTCCGAAGGTCTTAGTATTGTGTTGAGAAAACTGAGTGAATGGTGATTTATGGTGAGAACAGAGTTTAAGCTCAACTAACCCTTGGTGAGCTGTGCTTAGTGTATATTAGGAGGTTACACAATGAGTTCAACATAGCTTTGAAATGAAATAGTTTTACATACGTCATAATAATATTTTAATGGTTAATGAGCTATTGTTTATAATCTAAAGTCAGTCTACCTGAAAAAACACAAATGAATACCAATAGCATTCATCCTGATAAATAAAGCATAGTACTTCCCTGGACTACATGATACACTTGACTTCCTTCACCTCAAAATGGTGAAAGTGATGCTACAATGAACATTGTGGAGATTTTATATTTTGCTTTTGCATGTTTTTTATAGTTGGTGACTTGGGAAATTATGGACATGTTTATGGAAAGTTTAGTGATAATTCCAAATTAATTTGCTGTTTGCTCCTGAAACTGAAATATTTTCATATAAAATTGTCTCAAAAACTCATTTTATTGGTGGTTTTTTGGTGGAGTCAGTGGCCTGGGGAAGGGGTCACTATTGTTTCTGCTCAGAGTAATTCTTTAATGGTGAACTTCAAAAGAGTGAGTCTGGATACCAGTTTGAATGAAGAGTTATTACTGACAAGAGATAAGACTTGATTTTTATCTTTCCCACTTTGATGTCAAAGAAATCGCTTGTTCCTGTCATTTCATTCCATTAGGACAATATAGGTTTAAAAACTGGTGGAAGAAACTTTAGGGCAGGAATGGGTGCAGGTTGCATGAGGCATGTCTGGAACATATAGCTTGAGGTATCGATTTGCATGTGTATGTACTCCCATGTGTGTGGAAGAGTAACCAACATTCAAGCACCTGTTGTTAATAGTTTCATATCTAAAATGGCATTGCTGGCTTGCACATACCACAGTGGAGCTATGGTTCTCCATAGGGTATATCTCTGCTCTCCTAAAAGAGCAATAGTAAAATAAGAAGGCAAAATTTTTGCTCAGGATGTGTCTGGAATGAGTGAGACTTTGGTGTTGATGAGCACAGGAAGTCAATAATTTGTTTAGCAACTGTTTAAAAGAAAAACTTGTTCACATTTTATAATTTTCAAATAAAAGCAAACACATTTTTTCATTAAAATGTTTTAATGAAGTGGTATCTATTGTTACCTTCTGGTTTGTGAGAAGCTGATGATTACAATGGAGAGGGAGCTTGTTTCATTAGCTTGAACACATGTCAGAAGTGTTCAAAATGGGAAGAAATGTGCTTGAAAAGTCAGTGAGTTTGAACTTTAAAGGCTTAGGACCTCTTGCCAAGTCTGCCACTTCTTCCCTGAATAAATATGGGAATGTTATCATTTGAAGTGCTTCAGTCGCACTCTCCTCATTTGAAAACACAGATATTTTAGCTGACTTCTTTTGTAGAGCAGTTAGAGGTATGGTAGTGAAGAGTATAGGTGTTATTTTAAGGACTGTTTTTGAAGCAGGGGTGAGAGGTTGGCTCAGGACACTGGCAGAGGGGTTTGGAGAATTTTGCCTCCTTATTGCTTGCTGGAACCATTCCCAAGAAAAGGTGTTTCAGCAAGGCGTAGCATTTAAAGATGTTTTTATGTAGTTATTGATTTCAGACCAGCAGACATTGCTGCTAATTTAGCATCCATTTGCCAGAGCAGCTGGGATTGAAATGAGTGTGTTGTTCCCTTGGCAAACGGTGTCCTTAGGTAAAGGTTGAGTGCAGGGATGGAAGAGCACAAACAGGCTCACGTTGCTGTGTCCAGCTGGACATTACAGCCAAAGCTCCTCTTCTTTTTGTGGTTTCCACCCTCCTAAGCCCTCAGTCTTTACAAATATACAAGTCTAGTGCTGCAACTGAGCTTTAGCGGCATGATAAGTCTCACAATAACAGATAGGCCTATTGAAAGGGCAGGGAATATGGTGTTATTTAAAAAATCTTTTAACTGTAAAAGCTAATATTGTTTTTAGTGTCTGGAGTACCTTATATTAAACACAAGCGTATATGCATGTATTAATATTCAGCTCCAGAGTCAGGACTGTATCTCCACTTTGGAGCTTCTCCCAAACTCTAGGAAGACTAAAAGTATATGTTTTGTTCTACGTGACTAATTATGCATCTTTTTTTTGTAAAAAAACTTTAACAGAGACACAATTTTTATATTAAAAAAGCATAGCTTATCTGGAGAAGCTTGAGACACAGTGAAGTGTCATTTTAATTGAATTTAGGAAATAGAGACATTTGTCTCCAAATTTTTTCTTTTTTGATACTTAAGTGGAAGGCCATACAAAGACTCTTTGTGGTACTGTTTTCTAGTGGATCTGTTGTAGATCTGTTTTGTTTTGGTTTTGTTCCTCAGTACTGCTCAGAAATTAGCTAAAACATTTATATTGCAGCAATGATATAGCAGCAGTTTCAAGTCTTTTGTGCCTTACATGCTCGATTAGAAAAATCCCATTAATGATAGAAAATGCTAATCAGCGATGTGTTTTGCCAGCGACTACAAGCCTCACATTCTATATAATCCATTGTTTATTAACCTAATGAAGGTCACTGCAGCTTTTGAAAGCTTGTGTGCAGCACATCAAAATGGTTTTAAAACTCTATGCTGCTGTACTTTGGTGCTGAAATAAGTCAAGGCTGGGTATTTTCTTGCCAGAATGGCTCTGGCCTAAACTGAGTTTTTTCTGTGTGGAATGATCATTCTGGGCTTTTCATTTGTTCATTCTAATTGTCAGGACAGACGAACAGTGCAGTGGTGGCTGAGCTGATGGTGCTGCCATTAAGCAGCTAGACACTGTCTTTATCCACATCTTATTGATTTTCCTTTTCTTTTCTTGGCAGGTGACATCACACAGAAGGGATATGAAAAGAAGAGATCAAAATTAATTGGGGCCTACCTGCCACAGCCTCCCGGTATGTGTATCTGTGCTTGCAATATATGAAGATGTGAAGTGTACTGATAGTTGCCACTGTAGAAATCTGCATCTCTGAAGAAATATATGTAGCAGAAACAAAGCTATTGTTATGCAGAATAAGCTTATTCCATCCATTTAATGTGTATTTTTATATATATGTCTGCTTTGATGTGCGTGTACATTTTTTACATACGTTGGTGTGGGTTTGGCAGTCATGTCTGGAAAATTAAATCAGCTTAGGCTTGTTAGAGAGGCATTGTTTGTTGGAAGGAATGGAAGAATCCAAAGGAAAACGTGATGTCCTAACTCATTAACATCTCAGCCATGTGAAGTTTTCTGAACAGAAGTATGCACAAGAGTGGAAGAGAACCTTGCATCTTTGTAACTTCCTTCATCTCTGGATTTCCTGTCCAAGTCTCACTTTTGAAGACACTAGAGAGACCATCAATAACCCTGGTGTTCAGCTTGTCCTAAGGCATGTGGGCAGCTGACCTTTTACACACACCTGGTTTTAGTATTAAGGGATGGGCTGCATGCACTTGCCCAAAAGGTATAAAAATATCTTCAAACTAAATTTAATAATGTATTGCTTTATTGAATTTATTTCATACATATGTATAAGAACTTTCCAGAATTCTTTCACTCTTGTGAGGCACTGGATCGTGAAGTTCAGTAGTCGTTGTAGGTATTGGTGTAGAGCTCTCATCTGTCTTGGTCTCAGAGAAGTATGCCCATTCATTCCTGGTCTCACTGACCTTACAGCGGCTCCACTTGGGCTTGGCTGTTCTCTGAGCCTTATTTTTGTTGCAGGCCTCAGTGGTAGTTTCCTCCTTCTTTTACAGAATCCTTCCTTTTTAGTGGAATTGATGGGGTTTTATTTAAACTGCTCCTGTTGTCTCTTTATATATATATTGTCTAGCTCCAGAGCAGAATGCTGATTTAGTGCCTTTGGATTTCACTTGGTCTGCTCCACTGGTGGGAGCTCCACGAAAGAGGTCAGTGTTGCAGACACCTCTGTTTTCTGAAGTGATACAGCCTGGTCTGAGGGTGTCTGTGACATTCCTGAACCACTGGGAGCCATTAGAGAATATAAAAATCAACAGAATTTGATACCAAATCAAATCAACAGAATTACAATACCAAAGGTGCAGTTTATTAAATTTCTGGGTCTTTACTGGTCTAACCCAACTATCAGACATACATTAGTCTTCACAGCTGGTTCTCATGAGACCTGCTTAGATTTGCTGGGTTATGGAGACCCTCACAGCAATCCTCAATGCAGTAGCGCAGTTGGTACCAGAATCTGTTTATTTTTTTTGAGTTGTTACTCTCCTTTCTTCACACAAGCAAATAGAGCTGTTCCTCCAGAAAGCTCACAGTCTTCTGGTCAAACTATATCCATGGCTGAAACTGCCGGGGGTTCATATGAATGTAGTGATGAAAGAGTGAACGTGGAGAACCTTCACAGATTTACCTTTCAAGGTCTCTACTGTCATACTTAAATTTTGCATTGTAAGGGGAAGCAGAGGGATCTCTGTAAGCCAGTCCTACAGTGAGCTCCATTCAATAATTTGAAGAGGTCATGATTGAGAATGTAGCTGATTTAGAGCTGTTTTAAAGATGGGACAAAATGGAATGCACATTTTCTGCTCAACCAGTTGCCGGAAAACCCCTCACAAGGAATGTGGATAAGTGAAGGAAGAGTACAAAAGGATCAAGAAAAAAAGTATTGAAATATTGTCCACTGTTTTCTTGTAAATATATTAAGCTCAATCATTTAGCTCATGGCTAAATGAATTATTTTATTATAGTGGAAGACACTGCTTCTACTGTATTAAAGTATTTTCCTCCAGAAATGGATACTACTTGTGCTTGGGTCTTTTGCTGTCTTTGTACTTTTTGTTTGTTTTGTTGTGTTACCTTTTGGACAAAACTTGAAAAGGTTCGATTTGATATAATCCTTCTAAGACCTTACTCATCTGAACGGCTTGAAGTCCCTGCTCACTAGAAGGGAGGAGATTAATCCTTTCCAAGAAGAAATAGGATGACAAAACAGATGCTGCCTTTTGTAAGCTCCTGTTAATATCTCAACAATCACATACACGACCAATTAGCCTTTCTTAAAAAAAATTTTTGTAGCCTGTTTTGATGGGGAATGCAAGAATTTATAAGCTTTGACGGACTCGGATCTTGGTGCTATAAGGGAATAGAGGTTTTAGAGGTATTTTAAGCCAGTATGGAAACGGACATGACTTTTGCTGGGATTGGAGGCATTGGGAAAGGGCAGGGGTTTGCATTCTGTGACTGCGTTCAACAAACTAAAGGAAATCCAAAGGCATTTCCCCTCTTCTGGGACATCCAGTCCTCCTGCTGCACCTTTGCTAACATTCCTAGCGCCCATGTTGGCAGAGTGGAACATCGACCCGCGTTGGCTCCGTGGGTGTCCTGTGGTGTCTGTGCGTGCGTGTGCGTGTGTGCTCTTCTGCATGGGGGCAGCAGCTCCACTCGTTGCTGTAACAAATGTAAAAAAACTAGACGTGAATTAATTAGTTTTTTTCAACTTGTTACAGCAGCGAATGGAGCTGCCGCGGTACGGTGTAGACTGCAACACAGTGAAGGAGCTGCCAGAAGAATGCTCCGCACTGCCAACATTGGTGTCTGTGACATCCGGGAAGCGGCCGCTAGAGAGAGAGCAGCCAGCACAGCAGGAAACCGGCCTCTCTTTTATTTTCGTTTTGGTGAGCACGATGAATGTATCTTTTCCAGTCCGTATCTGTATTTAACTGTGCCTCATCTGGAAGCCTCTGTTAGACACCTACATCAGTAGGATGGACATGGGGCTGCCAGTTGCAAGGCAGGACAACCAAAGGATGACATCTGGAAGGCCGTTGCTGACTCTGTCTGCCTAAGAGTGAAGTGATGGGAAGGGAGAAGGAATAGCTCTTCTTAGTAACACTTGAACATATTAACAATTCTCTAGCTTCCATACCATGGATGCTTTGGAGGAGGTTGCATACAATAAGCTGGTGAAACACAGGAAGGTGTGTGTTTCTAATTCCCTTTTTGGCACTGCCTTTTATAGACCTCTAAACAGGCCCAAGCTCACCAGATTCTGGAGGAAGCTGTAAAAATCTAAGCACCCCTAGTTCTGTGTTATTTTCAAGTAGGGATCTCTGCCTGGGCTCTGCTCACATCCAAGCAGAGATTCAGAAGCAGACTGACTTCTAGGAACAGGCATCAGGCTGGTAGAGCAGGCTGAAGGAAGAACATTCTGCAGGGCTGCATCTCTGCAGTGTGGACTCGCAAGGTATGACTCCAGCCGTGCCTGTCGAGCTGTGCCCTTCCCAGATACCCATCCCTCTGGCTGTGAGCGACCTGTGGCTGGTGGCAGGCATTCTGCTTTATCCCTGCATTTGTAGGAAGGCTGCAGAGGATCCACAACCCCTCGAGACACCAGATTTTGTCTTGCCAACCATGCGGGCACATGGAGGACATGACGCTCTTGCCTGCGTGCTTGTCCACACTCACACGGGCAGTCCAGACATGGTGTAAGAGATGGCTGGAGGGAAGATAAGATTTACAGTTCTTGTTTCAGGATCTGTAAAAAGATTATCTATTTCAGAAACCCTTCTCCACTCATTTTCAAACCAATTTGCTATAATACTGTGGAGGAGATCTATACTGGATTCTGACTGTTTTTGTATTTCTCTTCTTACACAGGGCTGCTCTGGGTCAGGTTCCCTCAGTCTGACAAGGTTAACTTCCTCTGCCTGAGATTTTTTGCAAAATGGGAAGGATTTAATGTAAATTGCAATTTCAGGTTTAACAGTGTTAGTGACATAAAACCATGTGATAAATGTAACCAGTAGAAGGGCTGTAGACATAACTGAACACACATACATCTATGGTCTCTTTGTCATGCTTATTGAGATGCTGTCATTTTAGAAAGGGAGAGCTGTTACTTTTCAGGAGTGGGATTAATGAAAGATAAAGCCAGGCAACCATGTGGTTGATACTCCCCCAGGTGATGTAGGAGCTGGCTCTCAGGCTCCCTGTTTCTGACAGGACAATCCCAGAGAGCATATTGTCACATGCTGTACAGCAAACGTGCAGTGAAAAATAGGGGATGTGCCAGATCCACTGCACATCTGCAGGCTGACTCTGCAGTGCATGCACAGTGAGTCTGACACATCCAGATGCTGCACAGACTGCACATATGCAAAGGACATTTGTACTGTTCCAGCCGGGCTGTCGAACATCCAGAAATCCAGAACGGATATGCTGCATTTGGCAGTGTTAATGGGAGAAGGGATGGGGGAAGCCCCCTTTTTCTTTCCCATTAAATCCCCACTTGCTTTGAGTCAGGGAGAGAAAAGTACAGTTTTGTTTCCTCAAGATGCTTTCTCAGGATGTGAGTTTATAGCTGGAGATGTTCTGTGTGCAGAGTAGTTTTTCTTTTGTTAGCGTGCCCGTGTGTCAGACACCTAAAAATAATAGTGAATCCAGACCTTTATATCTGTGCATATATCCTAGTCCCTCTTGTGCAGTGACTTTTCTCTTACTGCCTCTGTAGAAGAGCCATGACAGCCAAGAGCTGAAGTAACCACTTAAACAGGGATTTGTTTCAGAATAACTTTCAGAATTTTATCTTGATTCAATCAGTCAGTTCTGGGTAAGATAACGTGGATAGCTGCATGCAGACTATTAGGAGAAACCCACCCTAGAAGGAAAAAACCTAAATTACCTGCATTCCCCATAAGCTGTGGTTTTGCCCAATTTGCTTCCAGTCTTTTGCCAGGAAATTTGATTATTCATTTGCAGAACAGAGACAATGTTGTTATCAATTAAGCATTTCTTCTAACAGCTTAGACATGGGTGGTTCATTCTCTGTTAATCAAGTGCTGTGTCTCCACTAGATTGCTTTCTGTAATTTCCCATCATTGGTACCACCAGTGTAGCTCTATTTGCAGTGTAACCATGTGGACCAGTCATCAGTGCTTTATTTATTATGGTTAATAAATCTGTGAGATGTGGTGCTTAAAAGGCACCTGCTGCTCCTTTCACAGGCCTAGAGACAGATCCCTGCACCTCCTGCTGCTCGAGCCCCAACAGCACCAGCTTGGGAACATTTGAAGCTATGCAGGGCAGAGGAGATAATACATTTGCACAGAAGATCCCTTTGCCTTACGAAAAAACAATTTTCTGTAGGATTTTCTGTAGAACCAATTTCCATAGCCTCTCTTATTAGCGTGACACAAGTATTAATATATATCTGTTATCTGTGCATATATTTGCATACCTTCTATGTGTATGTGTGCATGCCTTCGCTTTCAACTATTCCTGCTGCTGAGTCTTAAGGCATTCCAAGTAAACTTGGTGATTAAAGTTTCATTTTTTCTTACACAGACATTATTTGTATTGCAACATTATTTGGATTGCAAAGATTGCAAGGAAATGTTTAAACAAAACTTGATTCTGAAAGAATACTCTCGTATTCATTTTATTAATACTAAAAAGTATTCCTATCACATCTGCCTTCCTAATTCTCAAAGATCTTACCAAGGAATAACCACGATGGGGCATTTCAAAGTGTGTTGAGAACATGGATCTCACTGAAAGGCATAAGCATTGCACAGCACGTGGGCACATCCCTGAAACAGTGTGACAGATGTTTCACAGATGAGAAACTATAATGCATAGACAAATGCTTAGTAAGTCTTGGGTTTTAAAAAGAGTTTGGTTTTGAATTGGTGGATGCCTGAAGAGCCTCTGAGAAGCACCCTTGAGGCCATCACTTAAAGTATGATGGTTACTGTTTTGGTTTTGCCACCATGACTGGGAGTCCAGTTACCATTTTATCATTCTTTGGGTTTTGATGGCATCTCTATTTCCTATTCTGTACTGAGACCTCATTATAGTAAACCTTGTTCAAACACAGAGCAAAAAATACCTTCCTTCACTTTTCACTCTGATAGTTAGGCAAAAAAGTGGTTTCAAGGGAAGAAATGAGTACATGATGAAATCAGTTAGTAATGCAGGTAGTGATTTCAGCACTCGGTGTGATGTTTTTTGGGGGAAGGATATTTTTAGTACACATCAGAGTTGGTGAGTTTTTCAAAGAAGTTGAAGATTTCCAAGGAAATACCTGTTGATGTTCCTGGAGAACATCTGCAGAACATAAGAGCATAGGAGCAAACATGGAAGTGTTGGTCTAAAATCTGACAAATGGGTGAGGAAAGACGTCGCAGCCAGAGGTGAACGATAGATGGTAGAAAGGCAAACACCACTGAGGGCCTTAAAGCTTGACCAGTGCTGGAGCAGAGGAGGTGGCTTCCATGGAGGTGTTTAAGAGCTGGGTGCCACTGTCAAAATGAGAAACTGCTGGAATTCACAATGCTGCCCAAATTTGTCTGCAGCGTGAGTTGACAAGTCCTTTGGTGAATGTGTTTGCTTTGTGAATAGGTAGTCTTCTTTTACATATTCTCCAAAAAGAATCTTCAAATGGTACACTGCAGCTGTGGGACTGTCTAAAGGAAAATGGAAATCAAACATCCTGTGTACACTGGAGCTGTAATGTGATGTCCACCATCACTGGGATAAAGGAGAGAAAAAAGAAGCCCGTGATACCCACGCTAAGCTTGAACCAAAAGCTAAACCTTTCAAGGAAATGCTGGAAGACAAAATTGAAACTGCAATAAGCAAAGACGATAAATTTGAAGTATGTTCTTTGTTTTAAGTCAGGACCAAGAGTAAGCTCACCTGTGAAGGAAAAACTTTTAATTAAACAAATCTAATCACAAATAACATTTTTCCAGATTTATCTAGAAGAAAGTGGCTCTACTTTCCTGGATGTCTTTGGTTAGAAGTATTGCATTTTAAATCTCCCTTGGCTTATCCAGTGAATTCATTACTTAGTTGTACATTTGATGGGAAGAGTGAAATGCCATGCTAAGTAACGAGTTCCATGGGGATGGTGTGACATTTAGCCTGTTTACAAAATACGCAGTGTGTTCATACCTGGCTTTCCTTTTAAAGCTGAGCCATCAGCCATTGCATAGAAGCTCAGGAAATACTGTGAAGGGAAGGTAAATACTGTTTCTTAAAACTGCACTGCAAGCACTGTTTGCCTTCTTTCCCACTGGCCCTAGAGTTGTTTGGTTTATCCTGCAGCTCTCTCTCCTGGGGGCACACATTGTAAGTTAGTTTTAGAACAATAAATGCAGCCTGTGTCTAAGAATGCCTTCTATTTCTTGTCAGTTAGACATTTCAGCTTCTAAATATTTTTAGATGCAAAAATTTGGCACAGACATAGGAATAAGAGATACATCAAAGCAGCTTGTCAGCTGTCATTAAGGAAACAATTGTCCTCTGTTGGAGAGGGCAATGCAGCTCTTGCCATGTTATCAGCACATAATGTTGCAATTTAGCTACAAAAAGAAGTAATAAAGAAAGGAGGAACAAGGAGGTGAAGGAAAAAAAAAAAGAAAAAAGAAGAGGTGAAACCTGCTTCCAGCTGACAGTTTTGTACCTTCCATACACCTAAAAAGAAAGCTATCCAGCTTGCAGAGGTATTGCTTAAATAGCTTTACTGAGGCTCTTGCATTTTTAGCTAAATGCAATCAAGACAGGATCCTGCTTGCAGATTAGGATTTGTGAATTGATATATCTGCATTGAGTTATGAACCTTACATTTATGCTTCCCTTCTTATGTGAAGAGATATAGTTAATTCAGTTGATGAAACCCAAAGAGCTTTTCAGGTTATTCCAAAGCAGATACCTCCACTGACCACTTGCACAGCTCCCAAGGCTTCATTGGACTTACAGAGTTGCTGATGGTGGGTGTCTGATACTGTTCGGGACTTCCTGTGGTACTGGAGACATCTGCACAAAAGTGAGCACACGTAAAACAGGACTTAAAGGGGACAGTGCCATTCCGGTCAAGCTGGGTGTCATAGTCCACAACATCTGCAAAGAAATCTGACACCTTTGTTTAGAATCCTGAGTTCTGGTCTAGGTCTCTGTTTTTCATAATAGGAGCTTGTCTTAAGGACCTTCTTGTAGACACCTATAAATAGGTGTCTTAATCTGCGAGCTGAATCCCCCATTAGGAGCTTTAGCTTGTATTAGGAACACATCTGTTTGCTCCAGTGCACCTGCTGATGCCCGTGTGTGTTGTGGTGACCATAAAGCACTGATTTCTCAGCCTCTCATATAAAATAACTGTGTTCCAGGTATAAATATTTTGCTGAAATTCTTCATGGCTTGCAAAAAGTCAATCACTAGTGCTAATCACGCTTACCTGTTAAAGTCCTGCTTCAGCTGCAAGACTGGGGTAGACCATGGCATTATTAAGAGTTATGCCACTTTGACAGTGACTGTGAATGTGTCTGTGCACAGGACACTGGCATGACACTGTCCTTTCTTTTAGGAAAGCCATTCATTGCTTTGCCACTTCCTTAAATTTAGGAATCGATCCAAGTATGGATTCTGAAGCCATTATGCCGCTGATTCACAAACACATCTGGGCGAAGCTGCACTTGAACAAGCATTAGCACTTAACTCATGGACCCTTGTGCTGGCTGTGAAAGCTATCAGTTTCTTGGGTTTAGTTATGTTCAGAAGTAGGAGTGAAAAAAAAAAATATTCTTGTTACTGCACTATACTGCTGGAGCCTTCACGGAGGTGAACAATTTGGCTGTTAACACGGCTTTGTTATTTGTGGCAAGACTTCACTGCTTTCATGGTGCTCATTATTCTGCATGGCTTTTACTCCCACCCATCACTCTGGAATGGCAGTGTGTAGGTTCTTGCTATTGTGTCCTTTGTCTCACACCATCGCTGGTGCCATGGGAGCTAGCGGGTGCACAGGAAGCCAAGATGTGAGTCCAGGCAATCCAGCTAGTTCATGCTCCAGCCCCTTCAGTAGAAAACTGTCATCCAGTTCCTTGCTGTCTCTCCAAAGTGGGGCAGGGCTTTCTGTTTTTTCACCTTAGAGGAACATAATACAAAGACGTGTCCCCACGGGTGGCTGATGGAGAGCTTCTCCTCTGTATTTTAGCACAAAATTAACTTCCTCATCTTAATTGGTGTTATCAGTGAGCCAAGTCCTGCTCCACACTCGGGTAGGCATTTATTCACTGTTTTTGTATATATGGACAAGTGGGAAATAAAGCCATCAAATGATCCCCCAGATCTCATAAGACATTCTGATATCCTCATATAGTTTTCTATAGCCTCTAATGGCTACTGGTGCAGGATGATGAGTCGGGATTCCCTCTTTTGTGACTATGTGAAGAAACTTCATGTTGCCCATTGGGCCAGAACTGACTTACTTAAAAGAACAAACACATGTATACAAAGTAGAAGGAAATAAAACTTGCTTAAGTGCCTCAGTTTTAAGATTAGATGAGAGACTTATGTATCTGTAGTAAAAACGCAATCACCATAGTGAACCGAAGTAGGGAAGAGCCCTTGGCAGTGTCAGGGAGTGCTGTGGGCAGCAGTGCTGCCTCACCAGTTGGGTGTCCTGCTGTCTTCTGCCATGGCAGGGTCAGTGTTTGATGTTGCCTTATGTGCAGTTTATTTTACACCTGGAAAAAGATGTTTGTGCACTGCCCACAGCTGCAGAAAAGGGACTGAGACACTTGAGGTGTCTCACAGTCACTAAGCCAGGAGAAGGAAGCCACAGGCTTGAATGTATTTTGTCCAATAGCCTTCAGATCTCCCTCCCGCGGCACTTGTGCACCTCTGAAACTGATGCTTTTCCCCATAATTTATTTTCCCCTCAATGTTTCTAAAGCCTATTGCATGTGGTTTTGTTGTTTGGAAGATGCCGTTAATCACCTTTTCCTGTGTCATCATGTTGTTGTACTGCAGTGGCAACATCTCAGTTATCTTTGTTTTTCTCCACATGCCATTGCCCTACACAAGTCACTTGCCATGGGAAATGTGGCACTGCTTTCTTAGCAAAACCCATCACACAGCATCAGTGTTGGGTGTACAATTTTTGGGTAATTTTTTTTAGGATTTTTGTGAATATATGTGATTTCCAGAAATTATTTCATTCCTGATGATGTAGATAAGGACTGAGATGAGTAATGGTACTTAGCATCTCATACAGACTCAAACATAGTTTTTGGAAAAATTTCAGTCAAAATTAGTTTTATTATTAACTGTATATTGCTCATTTTCAGGGCAATCTGAACTTGAATAAAGAAGGAAAAATACTGAATGCAAAAGGGAGGAGAAAGTATTTATTTTGATATATAAAAGTGAGGAGAAAGTACTCCTTTCGATTATTTCAGTGATTTAGAAGTCAGGCTCACCTGACTGAAAGAATACAAAGGGAAGTGAGAGCAAGTGAAATTATACACTTTAGTGTATATAATTTAGTGTATACTATAGTGTGGAAACAGAGGAGTTAAATGAAGACATTTTATTTGATTTAAGAGAGTGAATTATTAATCACAATCTGAGTAGAGGAAAATTTATGGATTCATTCTGTCTTTTAGGCGCCTATGAAATTTTACTCCAAGCATGTTTTTTAGCCAACCAGCCATTCCTCCAAAAAATCAAAGCAGAGTTGACATTGCTGATAATCCAAAGATTTAAGAGAGAAGCTGGGTTTCGAGTGCAGTTTACTTTCACAAAGAAATAAGCATACAATGCCAACTTTTTTCAAAAGATGCTTTTAAGAGAGTCCATTGAAACCCAACTGAGACTGATTGAAGTAATCACAGGATTTTTGGTTGGTCTGTAGTCAACATAAAAATTCTTGTTTCCACAAATGTAAACTCTTATCCCTCTCCAATAAGCTGGCATTGAACCATTCAGAAATAGTAGTGGAGAGTTTTTATATTATGTTTTAATTGAAAAATATGAACATATTTCCAAGCATTGTTTTGTTGAATCCAGTTTCAAGTTATTAGTCCTACATTTGAGCCCTAAGTGCGAGGGGCCAGCTTTACTTCTGTTCTTACAGTTACATTTAGTGTGTAACTACTTGTTAAAGGCAAAAAATCATAGGAAAGAATCAGTTTCGTTTTGTCAGGTACTCCTGGTTCTTTACCCTTGTGCATCACACGCCCAAGGCTCTGTGCTTTGTTAGCTCAAAGCTGAACACATCAGCTGGGCTTGTCTGCTCAGGTTCTTCTCTGGAAGAGAGCAAGGCACTATATCGTGCCACTATTACAGATGCAGGTTTGCTTTCTTTTCCTATGGTTTGTTTGAACTTTCCTGCTTAAGTCATTGCCTTCACTCTTCTATGGAAACTGTCAAGGAACATCAGTTTCTAGAAGTGTTTATGTATGATGCTGCTGTTATATTACTACTGTAGTTTAAGAAGCTTTCAAGAAAATACTATTTAAAAAAAGAAAGCAAATTCACTATGGGAAAGGGATTAATAAAGTGTTTGAATCTTAAAATACTGGATGTTTACGCTCAGCATAATCAAATGCTGCAGGTGTACAAGGCTATTTTTGTTGTTTTGCTGGAACAGGTTACTATTTTCAGCCTGGTTATTTCAGTCAGTTATTGTTTATTTTCTGACCATTGGTAGCTAAAAATTACTGTAGATATTGCTATAGCTCCCTTCCCACAGGAACTAGTTTCCACAGGTTAGTATTTTGTTGTCACCAGCTGACACCATCCAACCAAATGAGGTTTTAGATGATACACACTAAGTTTTCCTAGGAACCAATTTGCAGGAAAGTTTGAATATCCATTGCAATGATGTCTGCTTTTATTAGCTCATTAAAATATTTCCTAAATACTCCTTTATGAAAAGTCATCTGTTTGTGGAAATAAAAAAGGCCAAGCTTACTGTCTGTTTGCTCTTTCTATGTTGTCCATGACCCTGGAAAAAAGGTTTTTTAAAGAGAACTGGGAAAATAACCACACGAGAAAAGCTGACCAGAGGCAAGTAGTGTGTAACCAATTGACACGACGCGCTTTAGGCACTGAGTGTTCATTTTCTACTCATAGTGTATGCTGAACTCCTCCTCACTATAAACCTTCCAAAATTCAATCAGAATGAGCTGTTTGGTTTTTTTTCATTAATGCAGGGGTGGACCAGGCGTTACCACAAGAACGTCGAACTCCTGTCACTCCGTCCTCTTCCTCTCGGTATCACCGTCGCAGGTCCTCAGGGTCACGGGATGAGCGCTACAGATCGGGTGAGTGGAACTGAAGACCCCGAAACTGGAATGAAAACTTGAAATGTCCTGTTCTGTTCCTTGCTTTTTTAAAAAGAAATTTGTTGCAAACTCATGTAGCTATATATGGGAAACATTGATTGTGCGAATACAGAGACACTGTCCAAGCGTGCAGGGGTTGAGTTACAAAGCCAAGATACATCTAGAATTGGATCTGGCAGTGAGTGTGAAGGGCTGCAAAAAGGCCTTCTACAGGCACATTAGTAAAAGCGGGAAGAGTAGGAAAAACATGCTGATTGGGGCAGGAGACGGGGTGACAAAGGGCGTGGAAAAGGCAAAGATAATTAATGTATCCTTTGCCTTGGTCTGTACTGATAATATTTGAGTTCTAGAATCAAGGCATCTGAGACCAATGGGAAAGTCTTGAGCAATGACAACCTGCCTTCTGTGAAGGAGAATCAGGACGGGGAATATTTGAACAAACTTAACAAGTAGAAGTCTGTGGGACATGATGGGGATGGATCACTGACCAATGTGATTGTGAGTCCACTCTCAACGCCTCAAAAAGTTGTGTCATTCAGGGGAGGTTTTTGCGGACTGAGAGAAAGCACGGTTCATTCCTGTCTTCAGGAACAGCAGGACGTAGGATCTGGAAAACTGCAGGCCGGCCAGACTCTTCTCTATCTCTTGAGCAGGTGGTGGAGCAAATAATCCTGGAAGCTCTTTTTTGAATATATGAAGGCCAAGGCGGTGATTGGGAGTAGATAGCATGGATTTACAAAGTGCTCTTAGTAGGTTGGTCAATTCTTGATCAGCCCAATAACCTTCTACGAGGAGATGACTTCCCTGGAGGCTGAGGGAAGAGCAGTGGATGTTATATGCTTTGACTTTAGTGAGGCTTTTGACAGTGTCTCTCATAACATCCTCCTTGACAAACTAGTGAAATGTGCATTAGATAAGTGGACAGCAAGGTGGTGTGAAAACTGGCTGAAGTATTGAGTTCAGAGAATTGTGATCAGTGGCACAAAGTCCAGCTGGACACCAGTCTCTAATGGGTACTGTTGGGAGTGAATACTGGCTCCAGCACCCCTTAATAGCTTCGTTAGTGACCTTGCTGGTGAGGCAGTGCCCTGTTCACACACTGGCAGATGATACCAAATTGGAAGGAGTGGTTGATGTACCACACGTGTGTAATGCCATTCAGAGGGATCTGGCCAGGCTGGAGGAGTGGGCAAATAGTGAAGTTTGACAAAGGGAAAAGCAAAGTCCAGTGCCTGGGAAGGAACAACCCCTTGCACTTGGACAGGTTGCTGGGAAGCAGCTTGGCAGCAAAGTCCTAGTGGACATGAGCTAGGAAGGTGCCCTTATGGCAAAGAAGGCCAAGAGCCTCCTGGGCTGCACTCAGAGGAATGCTGCCAGCAGGTCTGGGGAGATGATCCTTCCCTCTGCTCAGCACTGGTGAGGCACACCAGGGAATGCTGGGTCTGCTGCTGGGCTCCCCAGTACGAGAGGGATATGGACGTACTGGAGTGAGTCCAACGAAAGACCACAGATGATTAAGAAATAGATCCTGTGATATGTGAGGAGAGGCTGAGAGAGCTGGGGTTGTACAG
Source organism: Oriolus oriolus (assembly GCA_013400235.1). Classification (NCBI taxonomy): domain Eukaryota; kingdom Metazoa; phylum Chordata; class Aves; order Passeriformes; family Corvidae; genus Oriolus; species Oriolus oriolus. Next base: position 1,164,243 of record VXBT01002720.1, read on the forward strand.
CCAGAGAAAGCTCAGGGGGATCTTATCCTCGTGTATAAGCTACGTGATGGGGGAATTAAAGAAGCTGGAGTCAGACAAGAGACAGCTGGCAAAACCAAAATATGAAGAATTTGATATAAGCATAAGAAGAAGCTTTTTTTTGTCTAAGAGAGGTTGGGCACTGGCACAGGTTGCTGAGAGAAGTTGTGGTGTCTCCATTCTTGGAGCTATTCAAAACCCCACTGGATGTGGCCCCAAGCAGTGTGCTGCAGATGACCCTGCCTAGAGCAGGGAGTTGGACTGGATGGTCTCCAGAGGGTTCCTGCTGACCTATTCCAGTCTGTGGTTCTGTGGCACAGATGAATTTTACTGTACTGATTCTAGTTTGGTAATACTATAAGAAAAATATTTAATTTGCAGTATAGCAAGCTGGGAACATCATTATGCCCTAAATAGAAGCACTGATTAAAGGAAGATAAAATTAATTTGAGAGCTGAACAGAAGGGTAAAAACTCATTTCCAAGTGAATGGGATCCAACTTTCTTCATGATACTGCTCCAGATATCACACAAAGTGAAGGAAGTGATTGTTTTAAAACTGGTTTATAATGGCTTCTCACAACAAGAAAGACATTGAGGTGCTGGAACATGTCCAGAGAAGGGCAGTGAAATTGGCAAGGAGTCTGGAGCACAAGTCTTATGAGGAGCAGCTGAGGGAGCTGGAGGTGTTTACCCTGGAGAAAAGGAGGCTCTGGGGAATCCTACCCCCTCTCTACAACTCTCCGAAAGGAAACTGGAGACAGGTGGGGTTCAGCCTCTCTTCACAGATAACAAGAGATAGGACAAGAGAAAATGGCCTCAAGTTGTGCCAGGGGAGGTTTAGATTGGATATTAGGAAAAAAATTCTTCACCAATAGCATTGTCAACCATTGGAACAGGCTGCCCAGGGAAGAGGTGGAATGACCATCCCTGAAAGTGTTCAAAAGGCATGTGGGTGTGGCACTTGGGGATGTGGTTTAGCATGGTGGTGCTGGGTTAATGGTTGGTCTCAATAATGTTATCTTTTCCAACATTAACAATTCTGTGATAAAGGAAAAGTGAGCTCTGAAACTTCTTCACTCTTACCTCTCAAGGTGAAAACTGCATGTAGTACACCTTAACAGGATGAAGGGCAGTGTGCTCAGCTGTTGTTTGAACTGCTTCAGGGGCTGCTGCAGTATGAGCATCCTTCTCAGATAGCAGCCTGAGGCCGTGGACTGGTTTATCTGGTGCTGCCTGTCTTGCAGCTGCAGAATAAGGGAGCCATAGACAGCAGCACCCATCAACCTCTGCGGCAGAGAGACCCTGGTGAGCTGAGAGTCAGAAGCCACGGCCTGATGGTTATGGAAGGTCTCAAGGAGAGTAAATTTGACTGTGGAAGCTCTGGATTGTGTTTGAGAGATGCTTCTTGCTGGATGCAGTCAGACTCATTGTGCTGACACAACTGGAAAATTGTGGAGAACTCCTTATTAAACCTTTTGTAGCATATCTCTGGTTCATTCCATTAGTCGAAGATCTTGCCAGTCCCATTTAAGGGAAAATTAAATGATAAATGTGGCAGAGAAAGTTCATGTGTGTCCAGACCATTCTGATAAATTTTTAAAACTCCCTCCTCCCCTCAGAAACCCCAGGTTCGCGCTGTAGGTGCTGCCAATTTTTTGCTGAATAATGGTTGTGGTATCTGCATAATAATTCCTTGATATATAAGCTCCTAGAAGCTTCTCCAACATTACACTATATATGGTCTGAGTTCTACCCAGTGTTTTTAAATAGGTAAAAAAATACTGTTCCTGAACTTGTCTAATTTGTGGGTGTGCAACACACGGTCCCCAAATCTCCAAGCTATTACTCGCCAGAGCAGTTCTCTTAAAAACATGTGCATTTGACTGTGAGTCGAAAGTCATCTGCTTGAGCTATGCTTGCCATTTGTAAAGTAAGATGTCGAGTCAGTTTGGGGATGGGCAAAAGGAGACATCATGCATATCTTCACTGTGTGCCTCTTCTGAGACCCCAAGAGTGCTCTCTCAGTTGGTGTTGCTGCCCCTTGGTTTCAGTCACTGCCTGCTGCCTTAAAAGGAAGGCATTTCTTCAGCAAAAGGGTATACAAGGTCCTGTCTTAGGGATGGGGCGAGTTNGATGTTTCGTTGCTGAGAAGAAAAGTAAGGAATTCAGTGTAAAGGGCTGTTATTAGTGCAGGGGTTTTACTTTAGCAGAGTCAGGACTATACTATAAATTCAGATCTTTCTTGCTGCTCTGAAGATGTCCTTAGTGTTAAAACTGAAAAGCTGGACAGTGTTTTGGGGACTTATGGCGAGGCTTTGAATTCCGAGCTTGGCTGCTGTATAGCATGACTCCTCAGCAGGTCACCAAGCTCACCAGCAAATTGGTTTGAACAGTTCCTGCATCTTCACTCCCTCAAAAGAAAACCAAATGTAGCAAATGCCAGTGAAGGTAAATATATGTTTCAATTTTGAAAAGTTATCAGATCATCTCCAAATTTACTTTCAGAGAAGCTTTGCTAAGATACTGTGCGATGTTCCTACCCTGACCTGTGTTCTCCCCTTCTATGTATTGCCCCTGTGAGATCAGAAGTCTGTTTCTTTCTTGGTCTCTTAATTACTCAACTGTTGCTGTAGGTTGCAAGTTTGCAAGTCACATTTCATTCTGGTTATCTTGTTTTCTGATTCAGATTTGCTTCAGGTAGAAGTTTTTGTTTCGCTTGTTGTTTTGCTGTGCTTAATACTTCAGCATCTCTGCTCTGATCACATTGTGATTGTTAGATCCTAGCTGTTACCCAGTTTGAGAGTTTGTTATCATATTTGGCACATCTGCTTGGAAAAAGCCCAAAACAAAATGAATACACACTCTTTAACCAATAAGGAATTCCCATCTAGGAAAACGTTTCCCTTCCTCAGTGTTTTTTGCACAGTTTATTTCAGTTAACATCTGCAAACAGATCTCCCATTCCAACTCTGATCAAAGTCCTTTTCTATCTCTTCTTGGTAAGATTTTCCTAATTGGAGTCTAAGATTCTGAGAGTCACCCAGTCCTCCTTCCATGCCTTTGCTTTTTACATGGATTTAGATGTCAGCAAAGACTGTTTAATGAACTCTCTTTGGAGACTCAAAATCATTGCTGCCACTAATATCACCTTCAACTTATTTTCTTGTATTATGCAAAATGTCATACTGTGACATTTTTAATCTCTACCTATTTTCTTACTTCAATCTTTTTTATTATTATTATTTCATTAATACTGTAACTGAATTTTTCAGCACTATAATTTTGAAAGCCTGGGTTCTATGATTTTATGTTTTAAATAAAAATGACACTTGAGTTTGTGAACACTATTTTTTTCCCTAAATGTTCCTGGTAATTTTTTGTTTCAAGATAATTCGATTTTAGAATTCAGCCTACACTGGAAATTTGCTCTAATTCTTTAAAACCAAGAAGGTTTAAAATTTCCTGGCTGCTTCTTTTTATACAGGAAGGGAGCCTGAAACCACTATGTTTCAAAATGTCAGCTTTGATCATTTTTCACATGTCTAAAGAAACAGATAATGCTATAAAGTGTAGTAACTGAATTAGTGCGGGGTTAAGCTATATTATTTACTTTATACAAATGTGGCAAATAGTTTAGCTGATATTAATCTAAAAGCATTCTTTGATTTGTTTACTACTGAATTTAAAAATCTCTTCGTATTTACTCAGAAACAGTATTTGGAAAGGTTTGCCAAGTGTAGATCATGGCAATATTTTTCTCTTAGCAACTGCCATTCCTTATCTGGTGCTTGTAGTATAACATTATCTGGGGGCTCAAGATGACACTGAAGCCAAATGGTGCTGTAGGCTGGATCAGTAGCTTTTGCCAAGAGGCTTTTCTGGCCTAGTGGGTTTTCAGGCAGGAAAGCTCAGTCAGAGGAAAGCTGGCTTGCACAGCACTTGTGGCTCTGCATGCAGAATAGATGTCACCATCGGGCTTGGTCTGCTGATGGCACTGCAAAGTCGGGCACAGACTGGAGTATGGGTTAATAATGGTCATGTAGATGTAGCTGCAGTTGGCCATGTAGCTTTTACTTCCTTAGTGCCATTTAGAAACTAGGTTTCTCGAGTACTTTTGGCAGCTGCAGATTCATGGATTTGGAATGGTGCATTGAGATAAGGAGATAGGAATTATGTGGTGGAGTAGGCAAGTGGGTAGCCTGAATAGCTTAGCTTTCACACTCTTGCCATGCTGTCTGGATGAGCTAACTCAGTTGAAGACAGATTTTCTGAGGCTGTTGTCCCTCCATACAGTTGCTAGGGACCTGTTTGCTCCCTGGTAGCAGTAGCTGCATTCTGCTCTTGCTAATGTTGAAACCCCTCATAGGAGGACCTGAAGTTTCTGCCACCATTATTTAAAATGCCATCACATCAGCTGTCTTGCTTTTGGAAGAATGGTCTTAACTGATTTGGTGCTTAAAATAGTGAGCTGTAGCCCCTGCACAGTGTAGCCCTGCGGTGGCCATCCTGCTGGAGCTTGGCCCTTTGCCTGTGGCTGCCGCTGTGGTGGCCGGAGCTGAGCTGGGCTTTGCTGCCACGTAAAGGCTGCAGTGCAGTACAGCAGCAGCTGCTGGGGCCCTGCCAGGTGAGAGAGCCCATGGGCAACTGGGCAGGTCCTTGGGATCAGAACTTGTTTTCTTGGTCACAATAAATCTCCCCTGGTTCTTTGTTTCCCGGTCATGGTCTGTGGGGCTCAGAAACTCTCCCTCAGGGACCTTCAGCACCTTTCTAGAGAAAAAGTGTGTTATCCTCCCTCAGCTGGGTGTTCAACACACAAGGAACTGAAACATCAGGTCCTTTCCAACTTCATTTTTCCAAAAGGACACCCTGTGTCCTTTAGATTAGGCCAAAGCAAGAAGCTTGAGTTCTCCGTCCCGATGCTGAAAACCGGAGCACCTTCTCATGTGCCAGGACCTGGCTTTTACTGTTTCCACACTTGTCAGGAAAAAAACCCCACCTAAAACCAGAAGGTATAACACAAAAAATATGTACCAATAAAAACTAAAAACTAAAAGGCATCATTAATAGATAGGGAATGTGGTGTATTATGTTCAAAGGTACATGCACGTGTTAGGAATGAGGTAGTGTCTCTAAGATTTCTACTGCACCAGAATTCTCCTCTGATGAGATAAAGATTGGAAAAATGGGTTGGGCCAAGGTTATTAAGCCTCTTGTTGCTCGTGAGCTTTCTCATAGGCCTTGAAGATGACCAGAGCACTGCCTGGAGCAGTATAATCCTTAAGAAAAATGAGACCAATAAGCTCTAAAAACTGAGTTTTCCAGATGTCAGGAATGATGTGGGAAGTAGCAGCATAAGTGAAATTGTGCTGCCTCCGTGTCTGGGGGTTCATGATGTCCTAGAGGAAAGACCATCAAATGAGAGCACGTGCACTGCATGGACTCAGTGGACACATTTTAAAAGACACAGCAGCGGGTGAGCATAGAGCTGGGAGCCGAGAAACAGAGTGTTTTGAGAAATGCTGTTTGTGGAATCAACATCTCTCAGCTGGTAGCATGGAGGAAGAGTACGGCCTGTAAGGTGGTTGTGGTCTGCACTCCCAGCTGGGAGAGTACCTCCCTTCTCACACTCTTCTGCTGATTTTTTTTCCCCATACATTTAGGTTGTGGAGATGAGAAAGAAAAAATTGGTCTGGTACACTTGGAGAGCTGCCAGCCCCTGCCCCAGAGATCCCACCACTGCAGGGAGCAGCCCATTTTCTGAGTGCATCTTAATATAGGAGATACTTGGAGGTACTGCCAAAACAAATGCATCCTAACTACAGCTCTCACAGATCAAATTCCTGAGCCACCTTTCCCACACTGGTGTTCAAAGGGGAAAAGACAGAACAACTTGAGCACGAGATTGTTAAACTTCAGAAAAAATCATCCCAGGCCAGGTTTGAGGGTCATTTGAAATAAAGTAGCTAGGAATGAAAGAACATTCCCTGTAGACCCGAATCCTTGAGATGCTGGCACCAGACCTTTGGTGGCTGAGCTGCTCTGCTCTAGCCATGTATTGGTTCTCATTTACCATGAGCTAGGTGTGTGTATGAACCCTAACGAAGGCTGGTGACATTTTGTTTCTTTACAGCTTACCTCACGGCGATTTGAAAATATACAGGTAGCTTATATTTTGTGGTTTTGAAAGGACGTTCAAGATTGTGCTCTGCAATCCTGCCAGAACTGACAAAAAAAATTGCACTATGAAACTATGTGAGTTGTGCATGGTAAAGGATGGAATGGGAAGATCTGAGAAATCATTTTTACTGAACCCTCATCATTTAGCATTTCTCCAAAGAATAATAAGAAAGGAAAATAGGATTAATGTGCTATCTATCAGGATAGGACTGCATAGAAATATTCATGTGGCTTGTGGTAAAACAAATAATATTTTAACCCTTGAGGTGAGTGAGGGTTACTTGTAAGAGTTAATTTGATATCATTAACCTGGCTGTAAACAGACTTATTCAGAAATTAATTAATCTCCTATCTGATTTAGCTTGCTTACAAAGTTAATTTCAAGCTACAACTCAATCAGGGCAAAAAAAAAAAAAGTTGAAGGAAAACTCTGGCAAATATGTAATTTATATGACCACATCCTTGCTTTTGACCCAGCAGAAAAAGTTTGTGAGGATAAGTATAGAACTCTTGAGGAAAATTATTTGAGGATCTCTGGAGAGAAACAAATACAAAGTTAGTTTAGTTCAGATCGCATAGTAAGGGGGCCTGAGATGAGATCACTGTGTGAAGCTGACTTCCAGATTGCATTACAAATGGGATAATAAGTAAATGAAGGGATGGAAATTATTAGTGAGAGACCTGCATTGTTGGGGTTTTATTTCACCTCTGAGTAGAGTTAATATAATTTTAAAACTCAGAGTTTTGAGAAAAAACATTTTAAAATTAACTTTATTATAATACCCAAAGAATCCAAATTAAGGCAAAAACTATGCCTTTCAGCAAAACCAGCAGTGGAGTCATAGAGAGTTCAGTCTGCTGTTTTGGTGTCCTCTTTTTCCAGCATGTAAGCTCTGTGTTTCACAGCCTGCCCATACAGCTTTCCCAGCCACGTGTTCAGCTGCTCCCTTCCTTACACCCAGAATTATGGATTACTGCCATGCCAGCCAAAGTGGGAGATGACAGCCGTGCTTCTCTCCTTTAGAGTTAAGCCTTCTGACCACATGAGAACATAGAAAGCATCTGGTTTGTGCATGTGTGCAGCAGGTGGGGACAGAAGATGCTCGGGAGGTGCTCAGCATTGGCTGAGGGATGGCACAGCCCTTTGCAGAGTGCACAGAGCAGCTTCCTGCACCAGTGGGGCTTGCTGGCTGCAGCATCCTTGAAAAGCCAAGTCTTTTCCAGTGGCACATTTATGGGAGTGCACATCTTTTCTAAACCACTGTCTTTTCAATGCCAAAAATGGTACAGGTGAACAAAATTCAGCCCCAAATTCATGAAAAGACAGCAGAAGTTTCCCCTGCATATCCGTGTATCCCCAGCTCCCAGTAAAGCCAGAGGCCTAGCATATGCAGCTTAAACATCCCAAAGACTGAAACTTGCACACGTAAGTTGTTTTCTGAAAGGTAAGCAACAGTTTATTTCTGCTAGTAACCTCCACAGCCCTCCTATAAATGAAAGCCATCTTAGAGCAGCTGTTCTTGCATTCAATCATGCGTTGACTGTTGTGAATGCCGTATTTCAGAATTAATAGCACACCTGCTTCCAGATGGAGAGAAATTAGGTGTCACACTGTTTGGGCCATATGCTTTCCTATCTTAATACCCAGAGAGATTGTGAAAGTATTCTGAGACTGCTTCATTATAGCATCACCCACAGCAAAGATCTGTTATTATATGGACTCACTTACTTTCACATTCCCAGGGGTGAGATGATTTCCCAGGGACTGATCTGTGTTGGATGAACACAGCAATTTTTATGAAATCACTTGCCCTGCATCTGCCTGAAAACAACTCAGTGCTGTCAACCCAGGACAACCAAAAGACAAAACCCAACTGTAATCTGTTCTGATGATACCACATTTACGATGTTTCACCCTATTTAGTATGTCCTGATTGCATTTCCAATAAATGTAGCTACCACGTTATCTCTATTCAGAATATTTACAAGCCACTTATTAGGAAATGAATTCTCAGTGTATCCTTTGTTTCCATGGTAGCTCTAACAAAGGTCTGATTAAACTCATAAGCAACTTTTGTGCTTTCAACTACTGGTTTCCTGTAGGACAGCAACTACCAACCTTCTCTCTGTGTAATTACTTAGCATACAGTTGCTGTACTCAGCCTTGTCTTATCCAGAATTTTCAGCCAAAATTCACCCTTGATAATGCTATTTTCCTATAGTATCAGCTGTTTCCCTGTAGTAACTAGAAATTGTTTTGATTATTCTGTTGCACTATGTTGATGCAGCAGAAAATGCCATTGCTCCCATTGCCTCCTCTGTCTGTTCTTCCAGCTGTTTTCCTTGATGCCATCCCAGATGCTTGCTTCCCTGTGACAGAGATTTATTTGTGGTTTTACTTATTTGTTAAATGTCTGACTTCAGGGCTGATCCTCTACTGCAGTATAAATAACTATGTATTATATGTACATAAATAACCTCTAATTAAAAATCCTTTGGCATTCTCAACTCATTAGAGCAGAGCATCAGCCTTCTTGATCTTAATAATCTGCCATTCTCTGAGCGAGTCAGTTGTGTTTCAAGACTATCCTGTAACAAGCAAGGAGTCTAATCCTTCTCAGTCCTTAGGCCTGTCTTACTCCCAGTTGTGTCATCCATCATGTTACCAGGAATTGGCTACTAATGCAAAGGAATAAAGATTGTTTCCAATGGCTAGCTCAAAACACACAAAAAAAGAAGATGACAAAAAGAGCTCAGGGGAGAGGAATGAGAGGAATTACATGAGCCAAAAAAGAAGAAACAGAAGAGATGGACAAATTCAGGTCACAACTAGGTTTGTCTCCAGGCAGTTTTATTCTTCCAAGGGTAAGTCCCCTGAAAGGAGGGATGGAAGCATCACCTCACAACAGGCAAACCAGGCTGCAGAAGATGGTAGGGACTCTGTTAGGTAATTCTGCATCTGTACAGAAAAAATTAGGCAACAGCTTGTTTTTTCATATTTGTGTTTCTTAAACAGCTGGTGATTGTACATGAAGGCTTTATAATTCCTGCGAAACTGAAAACGTGAGCAAAACCAGCAGAAGGAATATATTTTATCAGAAACAGAGGCAGAAACAGATTCTACAATCTCGATTCTAGCAATGCACGACTCCCGTCTACAGCCAGTCTAATTTCTTGTCTTAAAAAGAGACAGGGCTGCGTGGTAAATGAGATGCAGGAGAACTGCTTGACACACAACTGCAAGACCTGATTTAAGCACAAAAGAAGATACTGTTTTTCTTTTGCGTGCTGAGGCATTTTATGCTGTGAGGAACAGTTTTATAATGTGGAATTTTTTTATGTAGCTGTTGCTTGCCGTGGGAGGAGCACCCTGTTCTGTTATCCATGCAGAACTCATGCCCAGATCCCTGATCTGTGAGGAGGTACTGCTTTGCTTACAGTATTTTGAGTGTTTGACATGCCTATGGAGCAAATGCAGCTAATATTGAATAAAGGAAGCTGCTGAGCATGTTAAACTTACATAGGGAAAAAAAAAAGTAACAACCCCTCCGCCTTGAGGAAGAATGCAGCTGTAATTTGTTGAATAGGTTTTTGTTCTTTTAAAAATGATCTGAAGAAAAAGGAGCAAGTCCAATCTGCTAAAAGCTGCAAAGGTCTGTAGGAGTACTAGGAATTTGCAGCATATTTTAAATGTCTCAGTTACAGTTCAGAGCTTTAAAGGGCACTCTCTCTGGCCCAAGTAAGGAATGGGGCATCCCTGTCCATGGGGTGAAAGGGGTAGGGTGAGTCAGGATTGTGCTCAATGCCAAACGAGGATGCACTCTTCGGAAGAGTGCTCTTCTAGCAGCTGTGGAGAAACACGAGATGCTGCAGCAGGGCTCCATATGTGGAGCAGGAAATGGCTGACCTTGTTCATCACACAACAATTGTTTTTTGCTTCAGGAAAGGAAGACTGATTTGCTGGTTGAGACAGCTGAGCCTAGAAGGATCATACATACTGTCTTCCCCAAAGGAAATGACTACGAGAGGGCAGCTTGTCATAGAGGGAAGTCACCACTCGTTCTAAGTATGCACATATTTGTGCAAGGAGGAGAGAAAGTATGTTCCCCAGAAAAGGCTTCATGAAAAGTTCCAGAGAAATTTATATTATCCCAGAGCCAGTTAAAACCATCCAGCTCAACTTCTGACTAAATAAAAGTTTGTAGTGTTCCCCCCAAAAAAGATTTCGGGTCATTGACAGCGTATGGAATAAATGGTTAAAGAACACTGTGAACAAGGAGTCAAAAGTATCAGCATTCTGAAATTAACAGTATTTATTGCTGTATGTCTGGGCATTACTATTTGACCTTTGACCACTGCCCACCTATCAGAAGGTGATACAGCTGTCTCCCTAGCATCTTCTGTCACTCAGTCACCCCTTTTGAGAACGGTGTCTGTATCAAGCTGGTGCTGTGCAGTAATGTCTGTTTTAGCGGGTTGGCTTTTTTCCTAAGCCTTTCCAGTTAAGTCAGGAGCACACCATTGTGCCAAGTTATGAGATAAACCAGATGAAAAGAGTGACTGCACTAAGCAGAGCACCTCCCAGGAAAGCTGGGCAGTTCATCCTGCTGATGGCATGAGGAATTTGCAATAGATGAGAGCTTCTGGTTATGGAGCTCATTGGCCAAAGCCATAGGTTGTCATCACTCTGGGAGCCTGAGCTTGCGGACCCTCATTGTCTGTGCCAGTTTTAATTTCTCTGCCCTTTGTTTTGAGACCTCATCTCTTGTATAATAACAGATCATTAGCTCTTTGAAAGGAAACTTTCTCTTTATCTACTGCTTGTTTTTACAGTTCCACTTCCTTTCTATTTCACTTAATGATTTCACTCCCAAAAGTATGCTTGCCCTTTCTATCCTGTCATAGGAAGTAAAGGAAGAGAATAAACAAGTAAAAACACTTGAATGCAACAGGGAAAAGACTGGGGACTGTTTTGTCTGCAGTTTGCAGCCTATAAGAAATACGTCAGGTTCAGTGCTGAACACCAGGTTGATCGGTGTTAAGCAACAAGCACAAGTTAAACAGTGAGCTTTCCCAAGCATGTTGCTTTGCTCTTTCCCATTTATTGATTCTTTGAGTACAAACACACAAATTGGATTCAATATGTGGCTGGCCAAGCTAAAACAGTGGAGGACAACAGCAGATAAGTCGCTGTGCATTAGTTCCTACTACTGTAGACAGAGGTGATGATATTTTACTCTGTGCTGTAGATTTTCTGTTCAGACATTCTTGTGGAAAAGCCAGGTGGGAAGAGTAAAATGATTTTTTTACCTACAGGAGAGCTTTGAAGGGTTGGGATCTGGAGTAGTTTAATCAGCTGTAACAGTGTAGTTAGAATGTCACATGAAAGAACATTTCACCTAAAAGTGTGTTTTTTCCACTTAGACACAGGACTTTCTCAGAAGGCTTGAGTGCAAGTACATCAAGGTATATTTGTGTTTGAAACTGTATCAGAAGTTTATAGTAGGTGAGAAATTACAGCAAGCAACACTATAAGGAGAGACAGAGAAGTGTTCTTTTTGTAATTTTTTTTTTTTATGCAAGCACTTCTTTGTGTTGCTTTGGGACTAGGTTTTCATACTTGAACAATTTTTTTCAGGAAAAAATTAATGAGAAATCTGTGTTTTATAGCAGTACTCAATCACAGTGTGATGAATTCAGTTAGTCTGAGCATGCCAGGGTAAATTGAGAAGGAATTCAGGCACTTTTGTCAGACCTGCAAGACAGGGGCATCACCCTACCAGAGATGGTTTGAAGTTCTAATATGATGTTCCTGCTGATGCTGTGTGTGATATGTGGAGAATACAAACTGCTTTGTGATGACAGGTTTCGGAGGGATAGCGGTTTCCTGTCCCAAAGGAACTCAGATATGTCTTCTCACTTTGTGCCAACGTGCATCACAAGTGTGGTTTCCTTTCTTTAAAGAACAAGGAGTGTCCAGTTACTACTGTATAAATCCCTACTGCAAGTCTCCTTGTATTTTTTCAGTAGCTGTTAGGGACAGATTTGAGGAAGAAGTGAGTTACAAACAAAATGATGGACACCACAACCCATCTTTCACCGCGGTAAAGGGAAAGAGCTACCACACTCCTGTTCAAATTCATGAGAAGCAGATCACCAGGGGTACTGGTGATGAATGTATGTTTCAGCTTGGATTAAAATCCATGACTCATGAAAGTACAATAAGAGATTATTACTTGCATTTTGGTTAACATTCCCTGTGCTACATAAGCAAAGTTGGTTTGTAGATCACAAAAGCAAAGCTAAAACCTAGAGAAAAGCAAAGCATGTGTCTGCAAAATGCAAATCTGAAGTTGGTATTTGCTGGGAACAAACCTCCTTACTGTTTGTCTTGCTGTGGTTACAGGATAGATATTGTAACCCATGAGTTGTTCTCAAGTGTAATTCTGAAGTATCAGCCTGGCTTTCCCTCACCTCTCGGATTTCTCAATACTTTGGGTCTTGGTCTCTAGGAATGAATGGCTTGAATGCTGTTCATTAGCTTACCCAAGGCCCACTCTGTACAAGACTGTCCAGACAGGTTAAGAGCATCTTCAGAACCCACCAACAGGCTTTCATTCAAAAGGAAGACCATACAATCTGTACAGGCTGTTATTCATTCTTTACCTAGTCCTTAACCATTCTTTAAATGCATACAGACACTTTGTTCAGCCAAGAGTTTTATTCCTGAGAGAGAACATTGTGGAAAGATTTTTCACCCAAGCTTGACTGTTCATGCTGCATTTTATTCCTCTCACCCTAAAACCCTGTAACCTCTTGTTAATGCTCCCTGGACCATCTCTGGATTACCCGTCCTCAGCATTTTCTGGACACGTGTGCTGGGTTTTTTTGGTAGCCTCCATAGTCTGAGTAATGCCTTCTAAATATTTGAGCTTGCAGGCTGGGCTGGGAGCAGGTGAGCATGTTCCTTCTTCCCAGTCAGCTTCCCTCTTGTTTATTTGGAGTTTCTTATCTTTGACATTGTTTTTGCTTTCCAGTGAGGCTTTGGGTTTGATTTTTTTAGCAATCTATAATGTAGTTTATTCCATGGTAGCCCATTACAAATAAGCATATCAAGAATGTGCCTTATTGAGAAAACAATTCAATTCCTGGATTCCTGTGGACTCATTTGAAAATTAAAACCCTGAAGAGTGTTTTTAATTAAGCTGATGAGTCTACCTTCTTACATCAAAACAGCATCAAAAAAGAAATCAAAGAATTCACCAGTTATGATTCAGCGTCCAGCTGTCACTAAGCATTTTAATGATTTTCTGTCAGCTGTCCTCCTTTAAAAACTTCGGAAGAATTTCTTCTCCCTCCTGACAAAGTTAAAAAACAATCCTGTGTACAGCAATATACAAATAGTTCTTCATGTGTTGATCAGCAAAATTTATTTTCTTCCAAAAAATTTATTTTTTTTCCAAAAATTGCTGTAGAGTGTTGGTTTGCTGAGCTTTTTTAAAGGGAAAGCTCTTTTTCTTTTTTACTGCTTGATATATAATTGCTATCCTTTGAAGGAAAACCAAGAATTTTCCCTCTTTAACAGATAAGAAACTGTTAGGGAGCATGTTCAGTCCTGTGTACCTTATTGACACTGGTGTGAAGTGAGCAGGTAGGAATTTATCTTGGGGTCATGCTGTTAGGTAAAGACTTACAAAGTCTGATGCTTTTCACATAAATTTTCTGATACTTTTCACATGAACTTTTCATCAGTTTTTAATTATAAGAAAGACCTTAAACTTTCTGCTTTAAAATAATGACAGGAGAGAAATTATTCTCTGGGTTGATGATAACATTGGTTGTCGTTCATTTTAGTCCATCAGCTGCATGGCTCTTCTATCTTTTGTGAATGGTTTTCCAGCTTTGCTGTTTGCTTTTCTTGCTTTGCTTTGCTGCTGTGCTCATCCTCTTCATGATTTAAAACAAAAGAAAAGAAAGCAACTCACAGAAGCAGCTGGTAATGCTCTTTTTCTTACTCTTCCCTGTTGTACTTCTATTGAGAGGTGCTTAAACCCTGGCATTTCCACCATTATTGGAAATGAGGCACTGCAGCTTATCAGCAGCTTATCATCTAATGCTTCTAGTCATCCTTCCAGGTTGTTACTCACAAGTTACTTACAGAGATGTGATTCAACCAGTGCTTCTTTAAATAAGGATATATATATATATATATATATATACATATACACACACTCTTCTGTTTCCTGTTGCTTTTCTTGGGGCACACTGCCCATTCAGAGCTGCCACCACATCCACACAGGAGTAGGATAATGACTGTGTGCTGCCAACCCAGCCTGTGAGGGTGGTCTTCAAGCAGATTCAGCAGCAGCAGAAGTGGGATAGCTCTGGATTAGACCTGATTCACTGTGCTCCTGCTTCACAGATGGAAATAGCTAAATTATGCACCCAAATTGCTGTATTTTCTACAGCTGACCGGTGGCAACTGGTTAAGAGGCAAGATGTCAGATGGTCAATATGTGTGGCAACTTCTTTAGCCACAAAGAACTTCTGTTGGCTGCCATGTCTTTTGCATACATTCTCCTCGTGTGAGTCTTGTCCCAAATCCATAGAAACATGCTGACAAACAGTGCAAGGCAGTAAACTAAAGGCAGGATTATTTCAATATGTAGTTATATTAGCAATTAAAAAATGGTGCTTAAAACAAAGTCATCATCAAAAAGTCACATCTTTTAGACATGATAAATGGCCTTTTTCAAACTTTGGGAGGCAGGCCGCTATAAATTCATGTGAAAGGTAGAGAAGCTGGGTACATCCCCAAGGAGAAGGGATCTTTTGGATACTGTGGAGTGGGTTAGTGTGAGCTGTGTGCAGCCCCTGCCCGCAGAGCACCAGGTCTGTGCTTAGGGTGGGTTTTTTTTCCTCATTCCACCTCAGGTCAACCTTACATAGTACTTATTTTTCTGTGAATAATGCCAAGTGACAGTGGCAGGAGAAGGATTTGGGAGTGAGGGACCTGTCGCCACTTCTGTTGTGGCATTTTACATACCTCTTGCCCTTCAAGCAAATGTTCTTGTTCACTTACTCTGTGTGACTTTTGTGTAAATTGGAAACCTTATTCATTTAAAAAATGGGCAATGTCAATACACCACAGTTCCACTGAAAGCAGCAATGGTCACTGAAGTAACAGCTCCTGGTTAAACACAGGTTTGCTCCAGGGAAGTGATGTTCCTGCTCTTCAAATACTGCAGCACTGTTCTGGGAATATCAGACAGCTCAGAGGGCTTGTTTGTTGGTGCAGCACTTTCCACTGTAGATGCTTTTTCTTCAGTGAGGAGAACTCCTGCAGTTCCTCCGATATCCTGGAGGATCCTGTGTGTTCCTGGCCTTCCATCATGGGATGTGCGTTGTCAGCCCAGCTGGCACATGCATGAACCTGTGCCAGGTGTGCTGGATGCACAAACAGCTCCTTTCTGTCTAACTCTGCCTTCAAACCTCTTTCCTTCCAGATGTCCACACAGAAGCAGTGCAGGCAGCCCTTGCCAAACATAAAGAAAGGAAAATGGCAGTCCCCATGCCCTCAAAACGACGTTCATTGGTGGTGCAAACATCAATGGATGCCTACACACCTCCGGGTGAGTATCACTCTGTTTTTATGAGAATTTTAAAAATGGTTCTTTGTGCTGCTATGAACTGCTAATCTGTCAGCATAGATAGCAATGGAAATGTCATTTGATGCACACCGAGCTTAACTGAGGTATGTTTGAAGAGAAGGTGAACTGAGTAGTGGAAAAGTCAACAGGGACAGTTCACATGATTGCTTTGCCCTTGGTGATACCTTAGCTTGCACTGGTCCTTTTAGGCTTACAAGAATCTAACTATGGCCAGCTTGTCATACTTTATGATAGTCTAAGTTCCTTTCACATTTCTGGTTTATTCCCTAACAATGTAATATAACATTGTCTTAGGAATTAGTTGTGCCATTCCTTTTCAAGTTTATCTGCTCTTTTTATCTACTAGACTGTGAAAATACCTCATATCTCATGCTTCTCATACTCACTGAATCCGGCTGAGACTCCCATTTCTCTGAGGATTGGACTTTGTACTATTGTAAAAGTGTCTCACAGACTTTGTGGAGTGAGCTTGGGAAAGTTTTTTTTTAAATATTCTCTCCTGTCTGGAAATCTTCAAAGATTCTGTGTTTAACATTATAAAGGAAGACTTTAATTATCTTTTTTTTTTTTTGTACAATAATACACATGCCATGACCTTAGAGCAGGAGTTGTACACAGTTAGCAACTGACTTAGTATCAGGGCTTTCAGTACTGCAGTTTTCTCGTTATGTTTGCCTGCCTTCCTGAGATTTTCTTTAGATTTGTTATATGAATACGAGTTATTTCTATTAAGAAAAGCCCAAAGCACTGCAAGCTAACAGGCTGTTTTTAATTACTAGATACTTCTTCTGGTTCAGAAGACGAAGGCTCTGTACAGGGCGACTCCCAGGGAACTCCCACCTCAAGCCAGGGGAGTATAAACATGGAACATTGGATCAGTCAAGCGATCCACGGCTCTACCACATCAACCACTTCCTCCTCCTCGACACAAAGTGGAGGCAGTGGTGCTGCACACAGACTAGCTGATGTTATGGCTCAAACACATATAGGTCAGTATACAGATGTGTTGAGTGTGTCCAGTTTAACATTAATTTTGACTCTCATGTTCAGCTGGTGCTGCTATATGAAGTCTTACAGAAGTCTTTCCTGCACTTCTTTGCTTTTTAATATTTACATACATTATATGGGGAGATAGTCCCATGTTGCTGTTTCAAGAGGGGAAAAAAATAGCAGTTTAGGTTTGGGGGTAAACTTATGTTGTGGCAAACAGGGTCTAGCTATTGGTTACCAAATACCTTAAAATGTACAATTGCATGACTTCCATTACTAACCACTATAAAGGTCTCTGTAGGATTCATCAGTAAGGAAAATCAGTGCATGCATCATTAGGGATTGCTTGCATATGAGTTTCCCCCACTGCTGCACCACTTTAATTACTTAGCTTGAGTGATTTTTGATAATTCTGTTAACAGTAGTCTTCTTAAACATATTTTTTCTGCCCTTAATTGAATTTAGAGTACTTGAACTGGGATATCTAGCTATTATACTCTGTGGGAGAGACCATTATATAGCGTCAGAGAAGGGAGCTGTTATTATTAATAGCTTGTTTATTTCCTTTGGAAAGATCCTAGGAAGTCAAAGCTTTCTTTCCATTAGGGCTAAGCTTCACTGACATAATTTCTGAATATTGTCACTAGTCTTTATTGACATGAGGCAGCTATTTGATTGGATATGTGGAAAGCAAGGCTTGGTTTCCCTTCACTCTTCAGCTGCTTATCATACAAGGCATTTGCTTTGGGTGTGTTCTTGCTGGGATGTATATTTTGGGCTCTCACTGAAAATCTGTTGAAGTCTGTGTTGGAACAGATAAAGCAATCTTACTACTGTCTTACTACAGTTTGTGTGACTGTTCCTCAACTGACATTTCCTTTTCAAGTATGTGTAATGAGATATATGAAAACTTCTTCAGTGTTCCTGGTTTATGTGCTGGAACAGGAGTACATATCCCTTGGTTTTTGCTATGAGTATAGCTTGATGTAACACCTGTATTTTCAGTAATCCTCTCATCGTGATCTGGAACTGCTGAATTGCAGTCGGGGAAGAACTTGTATTGTATTCATAAATTCATGCTAAATTAATACTTAGAACCTTGTTTTAGAAACATATACACTTGGAAACACATTAATCATTGCATTTGATTATTTTCTGTGACTTCATCTTGAAATGCTACAGGAAATTATAGCATAGAGAATTAAATTTATCCAAACTCTGAAAGGTTGCATTACTCACACACCAAGACTTAATGTGTCTTTAAATATAGCTTCTTGATAATTTGACATTTTAGTAATTTTAAATCTGGCACAGTAAATCTTCTTTTATAATCACTGAGTTTGTGGTAAATAATACAGCATTTATAGAGCTAAATTAAGATGGCACTATTCTGCAGAAGAGGGAAACTACTATTTCTTACCCTCTTTTTATTGTGCCTTGTTGTTGACTATAAAGATCTTGCCTTTGAAGGAAGCAGCTGAGCTTGCCTCAGTGTATGCATATTTTCATTCATTCTGACAATAAGATGCCTTAAATTGCATCTCTTCTTGGACAACTCTTCTAGTTGAGGTGTAGTAATGTAAAAGTCATTTGGGCACCAAATATGAGTGATGAGAATGGGATCTTATGGTTGCCATCAGTCGTTGTTGCTAAAATCATTGGAAATGTAAGAGAAGCTGCACAGTTGATAATTCTAAGATGTATTTCTTCATGAGTGAGCTGCATTCTTTGAATTTGAAATTAAATTGGTCTTTTGTTTCTTTCCCATCCAAGAAGGTAGATTTTGCATTTAAATGTATTCTAACAGGTAATAGATTTGAAGTATTCCTGCAGAAAGCCTGGCTCTTTCCAAGGCAGTGGGCCAGTGATGGCAGGTGAATAATCATCTTAGGTAGGAGAGAAGACGAGAGAGAAGAGTAATCCTGTTCCTTAAAGCTCCTCAGCTACCAGAGACAGTTTGTTCTTGGTCACGAAGAACACATGTTACCATGGCTTGAAGTTTGTTTGGTCCAGGGAGTTGCTCTCCAGAGACAGACCAGCCTGCAAGAGTGAAATCAGCTGTAAATATGTGAGGCCATACTCTGAAGGTGCCAATTTTGATAAACACAAATTCGAGGTGCAACAGGGAAGACGTTAATGATAACCCAAAAAAGCCCCCCACTCTGATATCCGCTAGGATTTTACCTCCAGAGTGCATCACAGAATGAAAAGGAGATTTTTTCCAGTTTAAGTATACTATTGCAGGCCTGAAAAGGGATTTGATAAAAAGCTTTGGCTATAATATAATCGGAGTTATCTTTGTGAATAATTTGGATAACTTGCATGAGATATTATATGCTTTTAATGTTATGCTGTTCATTGAATTTGACTGGTGCTGCTTTGTTGTGGTCAAAGTCCTAGTTTGTGATAGATATAATTTTAATATTTATTCTCAGCTTTAAGATGCTCAGCTGTCTGCATTAAGCTACAGGGAAAGTCTTCAGTTTGGCCTAGGTATCACAGTTGCATTCAGTTGCATTCTTGAATTTAGAGGTCAAACCAGTGAAATCTGTAGAAAATATCTAATGTTCTGACCCTTCTTTGGGTCAGTACTGTGCGTATTTCTAAGATCTTTAACCTTTCATTTGTTGGTATTACATGGTTTAGATTTCTATGTATATAAAAATCAGGGACAGAAAGCACAGCCCAAAGCTCACAAAGTTCATGCAATGAAAATTACACAGTGCTTGCCTATGATTGTAAATCTATATAAAGTTAATCATCTCACTTCAAAGTTTTGATCATATAGGTGCATTTAATGTTTGATTTGTATGCTTCAAATATGTTTCTGTTTGAAAATCAAAGGCTTCTATCCACATTAAAGGCTACATAGATTTCTAATCAAATAAATATAAAAACATGTGCCATAAGCATTGCTGATAGTTTTCAGGCAACTTGAAAATTCTTGTGTTCTGAGAGGAATGTTAACTTATACAGGAAACTAGTTTAAAATACAATCTGTCACCTGGACATCAGTACAAGAAAAACCCAGCTACAAGAGCTGCATCTCTGACTCTGGATTTCCCTTCCCTGACAGCCAGAAGAGCCAGCTTATTTGGGAGTAAAAGCGTCATTTTCTTCAAGTGCAGTGTTGCAGAAATGCTCTTTGAGTTCCCAGAGACTTTTCAAATACCTGCTTATGTGAGCTTCCAAATGTCCACTGAAAGTGCTCCTCCACTTCTCTGCTTCTCCTCAGACGTGGGGCTTTATCAGTGCACGTGCTCTGTCCGTACTTGAACGTGCTCTGCTTTGTTGGGCCATTCTGATCTTCATGAAATGGGGTAAATGATGTCGCTCCAGTGTCAGAAATGAAGAGAGCCTTAACTGGAAACATCTGTTCTGTCTGTGATCTATTAATGCAAGGATATTGGAAGAGATGGGAATAGGAGGTGATGCAAATATGTATGTTTGGTGGAGGAAGTGCTTTGAAGTCATGCAGCTGTCACAGTTTCTACTTTGTAGTGAACAGATGTATCAGGATCGTGATTCTTAATGAAACCTCAAACAATTCTTTAGGTTACCTGACATAAGACCAAGCAACTCTCCACAGATTGTGTCCATAGCCAAAGCTTGGATTGACTGTTCTACACAAAAAAAAGGGTGCATTTCACATAACATAACAATTATCTTTTTCTTTAGAAGTCATTCAGAGCAAAGTTTTGTCTGTATGATTTTCATTTCTCCAAGCCTGACTCTGAGACATGAACTGACCGAAGATTTGTAAATCTAATAGATGAAACTTAGAGCTGTAGATACTGCCATGATAAGACATCTGTTAAGCAGATAGTATAAAGGAACACGTCAAGACAAACCTTAATATTCCTCTTCTTCTGGATAAAAGTAAATAGCAGCTGGGCAGCCAGGGAACTAGAACTCCTTGACTGACCTGTGGTGGCAACCTTGGGAAGAGAGTTACCTTTAGGCAACTTCAATTGCAAGTGCTGTCTGTTCAAAAGGAAACCCTTTTACAAAAGAGCAGGACTCTTGTTATGTTCTTTCCCCTTGCTCAGCACCATGTGTAACAAAGAAGAATTTGGTTTTAAGCACAGAGTTCTGAAGGGAGAGCATCCCTGCTCATATATCCTCTGCCCCATGCATTAAAAAAAAATTAATCTTTAACTCCAATTCACTTGCCTTGTGAAGTCTGAAAGATGGAAATACTTTGCTGGAAAGTTGTAAGCAAATACAGCTCACTTTAAAAATACTTTCTCATGTTACTAATAGCTGACTAAGTACAATTATTTTCTTAGTCATGATCTCCCGTATGCATAGCAAAACTGCTTTATAAGTAAAGAGAAAGATAAACATCAGCATTTTTTAATTGACTTAGTTATTGAGCAATACAATCATGATCTATAAAAAGCTCTTGCTGCTTAACAGGAAAGGGCAAAAAATGGTGCTGAGTCCAAAATAGTTTACAATGACAAGAATTTTAAAATGAAGACATTATTCAAGCAATTGCCAGCATAAGCTTCATTGTTCAATCTATTGTACTTCCACTGGCCACTTATAGCACAATATAAAGTGTTTGTTTCAGTAAAATTGTAACAATGGACATGATCAGAAGCAAAAGTTCCAACTGGACATTTGTAGAATGCAAGATGTTTTGAGTTCCTCACAAAAAGCCATTTTGTGTTTTCCTCAACCAGATAATATGATTGGGTGATAGGTTTGAGCCCTTATGATGTTCATGAATATAAACATTAAATAACAGCTGCAGACATTAACGTCACATCTTAAATTTTCATGATGATTGTCTGTCAAATGCTACCTTTAAATGAGAACTATGCAGAATAAGCATCTATTATAGTGTCCTTTTCCTGTATGTGTAGCAGAAAGAATTCGTTTTCTGTGTTGATGGTGCATAAATTTGGGATTGAATGCACAAGAATCACAGTGTTTCAAAGTTCAAAACTCATAAAAATGAAAATGCTTTATAATTATGTTTGAGATTAAATTTACTGTAGAAGTTGGTGTTCTAGTACTTAGGGCACCATAGTGCTTAAAGAAAAGGTTTAGTAAAAAGCACATCTTGAAAACAGTACTGGAACACGATGACATTTTTCCAGAATTTTTGCATTTTTAAAGACTCTTACCCTGTTGTAAAATAGAATGCAGTTCTCTTCACTTCTGTGGCAGCAGAATGACGACCTGCCTTCTTTTGTAACTCAGAGGCTGCTGGGGATCATTTATGTCAATTGAAAGAAAAGTTGTTATTTGCTTGTGGCATTTATCTCCATCTAATCTAATGCGGATAAAAACCTGCAAAAAATTTATGAGAAAACCTATAAAAATAGTACAAATACGTGGGAAATACAGACTCAGAATTGAAAACATGGGAAGATGAACTGTGGTAGCATGCTGAGTTATCAGGCCATGAAAGAGAAAGATTAGCTCTGTGGAATTGTTCAGCAGTGCTGGTATGAGTCAGACCAAATCGTGTTTGCCTTCTGGAAGGCAAGGCTTTGTTATGCGGAAGAATTGAAATATCTCTGTCTAAAAATAGTAGACAAGCAAGTGTCCATGAAGAATGCAAAGTTCATGTTTCTTTACATTTTATTTCTTGCCTCTGGTTTCCAAACCTTCTATGATTGACTTTTTTCCTTTCTTAACTAGAACTGACATATTCAAAATACAGAGGTTATAAAAGTGATATGCATTGGCACTTGCAAGTGATTGACAACGTGCTGTGTTCTTTTTACTTAGAAAAACCAACACAATAATCCACCAGAAGTGTATTTCTCTGGGTCTTTTCTATTTGCAGATGTCCACAAGCTTTAAATAAAATCAGATGTCAGTGGAGAAGCTACAACCTAATTGTATAATTTTTTTAGCCTATCGCTTATGTGATTGCAGACATACAGCCCTGTTTTAATCAGTGCAAACTTTATTTATTAAAATCATACTACACATTATAGTTCAGTACTATCATTTTGTGCTTTAACTTTAATGCCTGTTCAGATGTTGGGAAAAAAAAAATCAAATGGTCACCTTTCCTCACCCCTTTTCTTTTCTGCCTTTTGACACTGGAGGTACACGGTTAAACCTTTTAACTTACTTTTCACAGAAAATCATTCTGCCCCTCCAGATGTTACCACTTACACCTCAGAACACTCAATACAAGTAGAAAGACCACAAGGATCAACGGCACGGGTGGCACCGAAGTATGGCAACGCTGAGCTTATGGAGACTGGTGATGGTACGTCACAAAGCAGAACTGGGGTTATTTTGAGTATCCTGACCTTTTTAGTGGTTACTGTATGCATCTGCTCTTGTTTTTTGGGTGTTCTTTGTGGTTTTTCCTGGGTACTTTTCACTTGTAAACACAAAGTTGCAGCACCTTTACAGTTCCAAAATAAGCTGATATCAATGAAGATAATATAGAGAAATATTTCTTAATCAGCAGAGCTGACTCCCCATAGAAACTGTTTGGCAAAAACCCCCAGAGAATATCTTTAGATTTGCTATTATCATGCTGTCTGGTTACAGCTAGTCTGTTTTTTTAAATAGCAAAGAATGTGACATGCTAGGATGGATCTTGCAAATTGACAGGTTTGAAGTCTTATTCTCTTGAGATTTTTTTTTTAATTTGAAAAACAGTTATTTGTAAACCCTTCCTTATTTACTGCTCCTCTTTTCTAAAACTTACCAAACAGTATTTCAGCACAGCATGGAGTTGTTGACCAAGTGTACTGCATCTAAACTTAGTAGCTTCAGCTCTAAACACCACGTGGTAAAAGTTTTGGAGCCAACCTTAAGGAAGGGTAAGAAGCTGAAATCCCTGCAATGCAGTGACAGAAAGCTATTAGTTCAGGAACAGATGACATGCACATTGGAGAGGCTTTGGACTCGACTAGAGAAATGGAAGGGGGAGGTGATTGATGGGACTGCATTATAAAAATGCCCCTTGCCCCAGGCTGCTGCTCAGAGTGTGTTCTCTGAAGTGCTGTATGGGCAAGCACGCTCCCTTTGGAGATTGCTGGCTGGTGGGGTTGGCTGTAGGGATGTTCAGAGAATACAGGGTCATGCTGGAGTAATACAAAGATGTGAACCATGTTTAAGATGGGTAGTGGACAGATGTCCCCTGCAGTGTAAAAATAACCCAGAATAAATGACGGGGCAGAGCCTATGACCCACAATCCTCACCAGGCTGCAGTCTAGTCAGACAACGTTGATATGGCCGGGGATCATGGGGAGGGCAGGTGCCAGTTTTCTCACTGACCATTGCTGAGAGAATTCTCTCAGGGTACTGACATTTGCTGTAGGGACATTTTTTCCACTGTGCTTCTCTCCCTCAGTCTGTGTGCTGTTTCCCCTCTAATTTTGCAACCTTGCTCTGACACTGTTGTATTCGTTTTGTTCACCTTAGGCATCATTGTTCCTTTTTGCTTGTATGTTTTAATGTTAAATACTTGAGTCACAGTATGGCATGAAACTGTAGTTGTGGTGGCCTTGCAGTCCTAGGCTTTTTCTTACCCCACCTGACGTCTGGTGGGTGCAGCGTAGCTGTCGACTGATGTCTCCATTGATCCCTGTCCTGCAGGAGTACCAGTGAGCAGCAGAGTGTCAGCAAAGATTCAGCAGCTGGTCAATACACTAAAACGGCCCAAACGACCACCATTACGAGAGTTCTTTGTAGATGACTTTGAGGAATTGTTAGAAGGTAAAATGACTGTTTTTCAAAAGGTTTGGGGATCGCTTATTAAAACTCTGTAAAATGTTTGTCTCCTACGTTGACTTTCTAGAAAACCAAGTAAGCCCTCCCTGTACTGGCAAGTACCAAAAAACCATTGGTATTCAGTGGAAACTGCTTGTAGTAAGCTTGGACATAGTGCTGTGGAGTCAAAAGGCTCTCTTGTTCGCTCAGCTCCTAGTTCTGCTTGCAAAGAAATGACAGAAGAGAGTGCAGGGAAGCTTTGTTTTGAGAACATTCAGCTGTGGCTTGCAGCCATTGCTTTTGAACACCAATGTGAGAAAAGCTATTAGTGAGGGAGCATGTCAAATGTTTTACACATCCTTTGTGTAACAGTGAAGTATGAAAAATGAACTAAATGTAAGATAGAAACAAAGATACAGTGAATAAATGGAACTTTTTTTTAAAAAAGACCAGTACTTCAAGAATTAAGATTTGCCAGGATATGGAAATTTAAATAGTCTTCACAGGAATTTATAAGAAAACATGTAACAGAACATGTCTTAAATCAATCTGTTACTTGTTAAAGTACATTTTTGTCAGTAGTCCTGCAGTTCATCTCATTACTGCATTTTTCCCAGGAAAAAGTGTTCTCCATCTCTCTTTAGGAATAAAGGAAAGTTGATTATTTTGAAGATAAATATATGCATGCTGCCTCAGCAGTTTCTTTCCCTGCTTGTAGAACTAGTGTAAGAACAAGGACTTTTCATTCCTGAGGTGCTTCAGTTGCTTGATCTGTGTTAAAGTTAAAAGTAAATTATTCTGTTCTATTTCTCTGTTGTTTCTCAGTACCTTCTTACATGTTACTGTTTTCAGAATATTTTGCAAAGGTAACTTGTTCTCTTGATTACACAGGAATAGAATTCACTGTATGGTAACTGTGTATCTTTTCATAATCATAAGTTCAACAGCCAGATCCAAACCAGCCAAAGCCAGAAGGAGCTCAGATGTTGGCCATGCGTGGGGAACAATTAGGTGTGGTTACAAACTGGCCGCCTTCCCTGGAAGCAGCCCTGCAGCGATGGGGGACCATCTCACCGAAAGCTCCTTGCCTAACCACTATGGACACCAATGGAAAACCACTGTATATTCTCACTTATGGTGAGCACTCTTGGAACTATTTGTGCTTTTATATATTCTGTACAGTGTCTGTGTATAGCAAATGCATGGATATATAGTGAAAAAAGGCTTGTAATGGTGCCTCTGTTCCGTTTGTGAGTAAGGTAAGACAGCTCTGAAGCTGCTGATGTCTGAGTATGGGTAGCTGAGATGTTATAGTATGATTTATTTCAGACAGAGGAAAAGAGCCAAGTAGATACACCCATGGAATAATAGATTATAAATTAAAACCACCTTTCAAATAGAAATGCGTCCTAGGGCAGATTTTCCTGAAGATTAATGTCTAAATCCATTGCCCTTGGATATTGCCCAGGCTTTGTTCTGCAAAAGCCTAACCTGGTGTATAAAATTCATCAGCTTCCTGAAGAAGTTAAATAGGATTTTTCCCTTGTTTTCTGACACTGTAGTGTGATTTGAATTATTTCTCCTGATGGGTAGTTGTACAACTAGCAAGTGTACCCCCTAGAAAGAGATTTGCCAGGATATATTTCAGTGTGACCTTTGGTACGTTGATGTAGTTCAATGTGTACTGCCTGACAATGTATTGCAACCAAGAAAGGCTAAATAAAAATAAACATAAGGATACCTCTGACAAATAACTCCAATATTGCTTATAATTTTGAGATGTTCAGGGGACATTTGGGAGATGTTGAAAGGAATTATTATGAATAACTGTCAGACTTCGAAAGCCAGTTGGAACATTTCCGTATGCTATTGATATGAATATAAAAAAATTATTTTTCTTTTTTTATTTCTACCTTCTCAGGGACTTGGAGTTCTGTGCAGAGAATGTTGTTACATGCTGTGATATAGAGGTCCGTCTATTTTGTTTAGTGCTGAACATTCATTTCCATTTAGGAGTCAGACTCCATGATGGTCCCTGGCCAAAAAGTTGCCTGCTGCAAGTTTGGCACTGCAAATATAGTTAAAGCATAAGAGAACCTTTGCAGCTGAGGGTCATGCATGAAATATTTTCCCTTCAGGTACTTTAGAGTTAAGAAGTGACTTAATTTCAGGGGCAAACATACGATTCACCATTGATGAGCGTTTTTCTTCCTTAAGGACATTTATTTGAAACTAGGGAAGAATTTTAAAGTTTGCAATTACATGTTTGCAGAAGTCATGTCATCTACTGAATGCCCTAAATAAACTGGACAGGAAAGGAAATTAAGCTGTTACTGAGAATCAGACTATTTTTCTGAATTTGGGATTCTGTCCAGAGAGCCTGAGCATATGTCCTGCTTTGCCTGAGGCTGTAGGGTGAGCAAATCAACCCGAGGAACATATCTGCATGGCTCATGGAGCCACCTAGCCTGCTTCTCTGTTCAAAAATAACTCTTTCCTCTTCTACATTGTCTGAATCTTGAGAAAAGTAGGACTAAAATTCATGTTTTCGCACCTTTCATTTGGCAGCACTTTGGGATGTGGTTTTCCTGTTGCCTTTCAGTAGTTTCTTGTGGTCAGAAAAAAATCAGTTCTTTTTTTTTCCTTCTTCTTCTTTTTATAGATAAAAGAAATTAAAAACCAAAACATTTCCTAGATTTACTGAATTAGTCTCTGCTAGGTGCATTTCACGCTGGCATTCTCTTTCATGGGAAATGTCCATTCACTATGCCATAGTAGTTTTCTTAAATGAAAACTGCTTTGGAAATGTCATTAGCAATACAGCCACCTGCCATTTCACTGGTGACTTTATGAATGATTTTGCTGTAGCTAGTCCACCTTCTGCGCCTGCAATATTTTACAGCAGTGGCAGGCATGGCATTTTTTAAACGCAAACATTAATAGACCGTAAGCCTCAAAAATCATTAAAGACACTCCTACTCATGCATTTTTATCCTTGTGCACAGTTCCACTGGCCATGGTAGTAATAAACTTTTGAAAGATGAGCTTAGCTGCAGTCCTACCACATGGTGTTAATGTGACACTGATTTTCCTCATGTGCATGCTATGATCAGGTGGCTGAAATTTTAACTGTCAACCCTGACGATTTTCAGTAGCCTATAGTTTGTACTTCACAGTTATTTTCAATATTTTTGTTAATTTAAAGCAATACCATCACCAGGAATTTTCATGTATTTTACAAATATTCGTGAGTTTTAAGAATAGTTGTAATTTTCCAGAGTTTTGGTCTTGGAGATGTTGTCATCGCACCTCCTCTTGAATTATTTTACCTCTTTTTACTGTTTTTTGCTTTAGTCTCTTCTCACACCCCTTTGTCTTCATGGAAATCCTCTTTCTTTATCCTCCAGCTTTCTGGTTAAGAAGAGGCTTCTCTTTGGTGTTTTTTGATATTATTCTCAGTATCTTCTCCAGTTTTCTGTCCCTGCATGGATGAATTGCAGGTTTGCCTTGCCACTTTTTTCCATCCTTCCAGGATGATTTCCAGGAGTGTCTCTGGAGCTATCAGCTAGATCTAGGCCCATCTTGAGCAGGAGTTCTAATTCCCTCAACACCAAGCATGTTTACCTCCTCTTTCATGGGTTGTCGTAGACAATATTGCCTTCCCATCCATCTCTTGGGTTGTAAGTAGAGTACCATACACAACCCAGACATTTGTTTCTTTCTTTGTTTTACAGCCATTCTGTGTCCCAACCTCACAGGTTATTTTAGGAGGAAATCTTTTCAAATTGAGGCCTTTTGCAGCATCTACATGGTGAAATCTCATTCCATCTGTGACCTTGGTCTCGATTCTTACATCAGGCTCTCTTCTAGCCCTGAGAAACATAGTGCTGGCCTCTTGCATCTATCCATGATGCGTTCTTATTTGCCCTTGGTGGCCTTGTGTGGTGGAAAGGAGTTTTGAGAACCCACAAAATTCTGCTTCTCCAAAGTCTTCCTCACAACTCCTTTGTTGTCCCTTCCAGAGATGCCTTGGAGGGCTCAGACCAGAGGCCAAGCTATGATCTGCTGTGGCAGACAGGGGTGGAGCAGTGTTGCAGGGACCACCTTGTGGGATTTACTGGAATGAATTTCTCCCCCTAACAGTGCTGATGTGGATATGTGTTAGTGTGGCTTTGGGTGGTGAGAGCTCTAGATTATGAAGGGCTTCTGGGCTAGAAGGGGAGCTAGTTTAAAGAAGTTGTACTTCCAGCTGTTGCCTAAAATCACCGCTGCCCTCCCATTTCTCTGCAGGATTTCATCAAATTTGTAATGCCTTGTATCTCCTGTGTATTTTTCAGCATGTTTTTTGAGCTTCTTGTCTTCATAGCATGTCAGGACTGGTTTTGTCCACAAATCTCAGATTACTTTAGATAGAATAAGTGTATAACTGCACTTACAGACTTGATCCTTTTTTCAAGCAAGCGTTTGAAGCGGTTTGCCTCAGTTCTTGAAGTTTTTCTCAGTGCCCCAGTTGTAATCTTTATTTAATGTACTCAAAATTCTTAAATTCTTTCTAGTGAATGAAACACTATGAATGTTACTTATTTCTCAAATATTTTCTTCCTCTGGGAACTTGTTTAAGTGGAGAACATCTTAGTTAAGTTATTCGGAATCCCTTTATAAATCAAATCACTGAATATGCATAAATTGAAATGTCTGTGATATGGGAAGGAAATACGTCTTTATCAGGTTTTATGGGAGTCTGAACTCTGACTAGAAATGTCGTGTGTGCTTTGAGGAAAAGGAATACAATTTCTGGCTCAGACAAAGTTAATCAGAGTAGTGAGGCATCTGGTTTTAGTACTGATAATGAAGCACTTAGTGATTTCTTAGAGGAGAAACTTGAATAAAGGACAATTAAATCCTATATAGTTCTTATGATATCAGAGCTACTTTTCTTACTTAAAAGGATTATTCTAAGGAGAACCAGAAAAGCTGGGGAAAAAGTAAAGGGTTGAAAGTAATTTATCAATAAACAAATTTTGAGCTTTCTTATTGTAACCATTGTTAAAAACAACAAAATTAGTACCAGTTAAATCTGTCTGATTTAAAGAATCTCATTTCCTTTATCTAACACTTTCTGCAATCAGATTTTTTAAAACATACTTTCAGTAGCTCTAATGTAGTGTTTCCCACATCAGAGGCCCACTAGAGACAGCAAGGCTCTCAAAAAAGAGCAGAGGTGACTCTCTGGGCAGAAGACTGTTTTTTCCATTTGGATTCTGTGGAGAAGGAAATGCTTGGAAAATGCCTTTTGGTTTCAAATGAACTACTGATTTTAAAAATAACTTTAAAGCAACTGTAAACATTTTGGGGCCAAAGTAATTCTGCCTCAGTGGAGGTGATGTTGCTCCTACTGGAGGTATCCTGGCATGCCTGAAAGGTAACAACAGGCCAAAAATAGACAACCCCAAGCCATTCTGCACCTGGTGTGCAACCTGCACCTCTCCCTGACCTTTCTGTGAGAATCTCCTAGGCCAGGAATTTCACAATTATCAGCAGGAGAGAGACAGATTCGAGATGCTTCTGACCAAGTAGCTGCATAACTAGACTGCCTTTACCTCTGAAATAACTCAAGACTCACAGAGGTATGAATAGTCATGGTTTAAATCCCCAGATAGATATCAATCTTATGATTGTTCAATACTTTAAACCTTTATTTCTTTAATAAATAGACTGAAAATTACTGTATTATATGATTCAGACTGCAGTATCAAGCACTGTAATCACAAGGTTACCTCTATTCTGAGTGTGTCTGGAGTCCTTCATTCTCTGCAACAGAACATTTTTGTTCTTTTTCTTTGGATTTTTTATCCCAAAAAACAACAACTCCATTTGCTGTTTAGGCTGGATCTAAAGAATTCATGAAGAAAGGATTACCACAGTAGTAAAGCTGCGACTATTATTTTGCAAAGCGGAAAAAAAGCCGCTTTACCTTCATAGCATTAGGAAATTTGCCATTTACACTAGATTTAATAAATGCTCTTGTTTCTGTTTAATACAAGCAATGTCATACTGTGGTATTGAGAAAATGAATATTTGACAAAATTATTTGCAGTTAAGCTTTGGCAGTCTCGCAGTTGCTGTGCATGGAGATTGGTAAGCAACCACTGGTTTGGCTTTGTTGAATAGTGCTGTGTGGTTCTGAAAAGCATCCTGAAGATGATCAGGAAATTTCGTTGTGGTTTGTTTTCTCTCTGAGTTTTCTCCCTGATACAGCTTTTCTATTAAAACCTTCTTTACATTCAACACAAACATTTAGTCGTTTTACAGATTTGGAAAGGAAGAGGAAGGGGATTTACTTCAGTGTCATGTGGAAAACATCTAATTTTTGTTAACAGATCCCTTTTGGTGTGGTTTTTAACACCTTGTGGTTTCCTTTACCTTCATAATGTGTTGCTTAACCAGATGGGACTGGATATTAACTACCTTCGCTTGCTAAATTTTATTGCCATCTGAGTAGACTGAAAAAAAAGAAGATGACTGAACACAAAATATATCATTGCTGATGTAGAGTTGCTACTGCTCAACTAAATCAAAACTCCAGTGGCAAGAGAAAAGGGACTAGCTCCACATGGGTGCTAACAGTGTTTGTCACAGCTGCCAGAAGGCGAGATTCCGTTTTCCATCCTGTCCTGCTGAGCATTCCTGCACATGTGATGTCTGCCGGATATGGCTCAGATTCAGAGGCACAGTGGTACTTGCTATTACTCACTGGACAGTGCGAACTCTCCACTCAGTTTGCAAGTGTGTGAAGAACCTGAAAGGCCTCCCTGCAGAAACATGCTGCTAGGGCATGAGAGTCTGGCAGCAGCACTCTGGCAAAGTGACAGAAGTGGCTAAGGGAGATGTGATCATCTTTAGAAGAAGATTTATTTCAGTAAATAAGCAATTATAAGTTAGGCAGTGATAGATGGAGAGAAAAGCTCAGTTTCTTACCATCTTGTGGAGTTATACAAGATTTTGGAAAGCAGCACCACAATTAGCAGCTTAGTGGGAGGTAGGAACAAGGTTAATAAATTGTAGTGATATGGTGTACATCAACTGCCTGTTGTTGGGGTTTTGTTTTCCAAAATCAGCTAGGGGAACTCTACCAGTCTGCTTTGTATGGGAAATAGTTCTGTGACCTGAAAACTAAGGGGTGATTTGTGTTCTTAAACATCTAGTGCCCCATGTTACCCACGATATGTGTGTGTGACTGGCAGCCCCAGCACTGGGTCTGCAGAGCCAGGGCCCCTTCCAGAGGGAACCCTCGTGCCTAAAACACCACTGGACCATAGATGACATACCAATCCTTCATTTTAAAATGCAAGAAAGTAGCTGTTGATGTTTGTCTAGTGAGATCCGGGCCTGACAGGCACGAATCCTGTCCTGGTGTGGTGGGTAGGAATGTTGTTTGCAAAGGACCCTGCTGCAGTGGTGACTGGGGCAAGAATGTCAGGAGCAGGAGGGCTCACGGGGTCTGGTGTCTAGGGCAGGGAAGCAGCAGTGCAGCTCCAGGCTCCTGCACCCGAGCTGTGCTGCAGAAAGGGCCGAGGGCAGCTCCCTGCAGCAGCAGCACGGCTGGGAAAGAGGAGCTGTGGACTGAGCTGGGACACAGACTACTCCACTCACTACCAAATGAAGCTGTTGCTTGAGTTTCCTGCATCTGCCCCCCTGTCTTCAGGCCAACTCAGAAGATTAATGGCAGTGTGTTTATCTGAGGAGGGCTGGTGCTTCACTGAACTCGGGCTGAGGACAATGGGACGAATCCCCAGCGGCCACAAACAGATTTCCCCAGGAGCCTGTGTAACGAAGCGATTTATCCCGCACAAGGATGGGCCCTAAGCCCCGTCCCAGAGCCCAAGCCTTGGATGGAGCACAGCTGGCCTCCTCAGCAGGCCTCCCACTCCCACAGCACAGATGTGGCGCTGCGTGGAGGTCACGGCAAGGTCGCAGCATCAGGATTTGTGGGAGAGGTTTTAGCAATCGGCTTTTTTCCCAGCAGCGTCTAATCTCTCAAGTTTGCAAAGGAAGAATTACTCTGATTTGCAGCCTAGGCAGAAACAAGGAAGGAAACACTTCAAAGATTTCCTTCTTTATAGCATCCTCCGTTCCTCAAGGCTGTTATCCTGCAGACGTGGCGTCCTTTGTGTTTCTCAGTGGTGTCGGGTCGGAGAGGGCAAACAGCCAAGGTGACAAAACAAACCCATGGTTCAGTCCATGTCTGGTCAGAAGTTTGTGCCCCATCCAGCAGCCACTGATCTGGCCCTGATCATCCATACATCCCTAGCTCCAGCTTCTGGGTTACTGCTCCTTTTGTGGCCCTTTTTTAATTTACTTTTTTGGAACACAGCTATATACCCTACTAAGGAAATTACAGACTTCCTGTTGAACACAATTCAGTTCAAGATCGGCCTGGACTTTGCTCTGTTTGCTCGCGAGGGTGCCTGGGGGTCCCTGCCTGCCCCTGACACCCCACACTGGAGCAGACTTGGCAGCAGCTGATAGCAGGCAGAGCCTGCAAGGGTTGGAGTGACGTTATAGAGCTTGTAAGGTCTTTGTGTTCCAGCCCCTTCCCAGCTGAATGCAAGCAAGCTGCTTCACTCCAGTTTTCCGCAGCTTCACACCCAGAGGCACATGTGTGCCTCAGATACTTAACACAGGTTGGTATCACACCAGTAAACAGAGAAGGAAAGGGCTGTGGTGACAGAAAATCAGGTCTTTTCTGGACACTAGAAAATATTATGGCCATTTTTTGTGCAGTTCAAAGTGTATTCGAACAGGAAGGTGAAGAATTAGGAAGGCAGCCTTATATTATCTGTGTCTTAGAAGATGAAATAAAATTTCGGCAATAAAAGAGCATCATGACAAAATGTGTTTAAACTTACTTAAAACTTTACTAGAAAGTACTCCTTTAAATTTTCTTAGTCTTTGAGAGAACTTAATTTTGGCATTTATCCAGATCTCTTAGCTGGAGATGATTGTACTGCATACCTGGGTACCTCTGAAAGAATGCATCTAGATACTGTAATATGAATAGCCCTTAGATTTTAAAGAAAATACTTGATGGCACATTTGATAGATGAAAAATTAGTGTGAATGTGTCACAAATGTAAATTTAAGATTTGTAACAAATTTAATCTTCATAGGTCAGACATAACTTTTCACAGCAGCTCCTTTCTTTGTTCATTTCAAGCTTAAAAGTGTTTTTTGTAAAGATGGTTCTCTTTTGCAGTTCAGAACTTTTGTCAGGCTTTTGATTTCCATTCTCCAATATTCTGTATCATTACTAATTGCTCTTTTAAGTTTGTTGCTACTGAAGCTTTAATGTTGAAAAACTTTAGGAAAAAGAATATTTGCTTTCTTAAGGCATCCTTTTATTTTATCCTCCTCACTTGTCAAGTTCAAGCGTTAACTGTAGCAGCAGTGATGATTTCAAAGACTTTCTTTCCATCAAATGCAAGTAGTTCTGTCATAGTTCTGTGGGAGTTAATCCTGCAGACATACTCCTGTATCTGTGCTGAGTTTCCAGTGAAACAGAATTGTGTTCTTTTCTGAGCAGCAAGACAGTTCAACATGCAAATACTGGTGTAATTTTTAATAAATTAAAAACTTTGCAAAGCATATTTTGATGATACAATATTACTGTTTTCATGAGAAATAACTGCATTTAGTACTTTCTCTCTAACAAGCAGCAGTGACCCTTCCAATTTTCCTTAAGTTGGAAAAAAGAAAATCTGGCCTTCTCATCATACTTTATATTTACATCGGATTTGCACTTAAAAATGATTCAATAGTATTGCATTTTATAACCAGGATGTGGAGGAACTTATTATAGCAACTGCTTGGCTTAGTTATAAATAGCAATACTGCACGTTTGGGGGCCTGAACTGCTGAACTCCATAGGTAATCTGTTGTCAGAACCTATTATCGTTTCGGTTATTGGTGGGCATGAATTAAAGATTTGTTACTGTCAGACTGAATAGTGCTTAAAGACAGTACCTGGGGGCCAGCCAAGCACAAGGGCTGTTAAACTTGGTATTGTTCACATGGAAGTAACAAGGTCTCTAAACAAAGGGTATCTGGAAGAGCAAAGATGTCGATCACTTGAAGGATAAATGAAAGGCCTATAATGTGGGAAAAGAGGTCTTGGTGAGAGAACTTTTCTTTATAGAATGTTGGGATGAGGACTTGATAAGGGTAAGGTAAGAGTGGTGCTGGAAGGGTGAAGCAAGGGAGAAGAGAGTAAGGAGGGGGTACCTGGGGCAAGTGAAATGAATCAGAGAAGAGAGGGTATGGGAGCAGGTGAGAAGGAAAAGCCAAGTTAAATGGAAGAAGGCCCAGGATTAAAAGTGAAACAGCCAGATGGATGTGCTGAGGTTCAGAGGGTCCCTGCTGCTTCAGTGTGCCCCTTTGCTGTTTGTTGGGGTTTTCTTTTCTTTGCCTCTGCTTTTTGGGACTCCTTTCCTTTATCCTTGGTGAGAGAATTGCCATGGTGAAACTGAACATCACCCTCGAGGTCAGTCTGTGCTGAAATGTGCCGTGTCCAGCTTGCTACAGCTAAGGTGTTAGGGTGATGTCTGGACTTGATGATGTACCAGACCCTTCTAACAGTTAATTTTAGAGTCAAGATCCAATATTCTCCAAAATAAGAAACTTCT
This sequence comes from Oriolus oriolus, assembly GCA_013400235.1. Lineage (NCBI taxonomy): Eukaryota > Metazoa > Chordata > Aves > Passeriformes > Corvidae > Oriolus > Oriolus oriolus. The sequence continues at coordinate 1,199,479 of VXBT01002720.1, forward strand.
GCCATAAGGAAAGCTATTCTCACTTTTCTTTTTTTTTTTTTTAAGTGCTGCTGTCTTGAAAAAAGAAGTTCAAAGAAAACTTCTGATAAGTATTTAAGTATTTCCACTAGTCCCAGTAGTGGTGTCATATTTAGCTGGAAAACTAATATAAATGTTCCTGCTGTGTGTTTTCCACTTCTCAGGTATTCTTTCTCTGTAATAATATTGTAAAGCATATTTTTATATTAATTTTGAAAATTTTGTGTTAATAGGCAAACTTTGGACCAGAAGTATGAAGGTTGCTTACAATATACTACATAAATTAGGCACAAAACAAGAACCAATGGTACGACCTGGAGACAGGGTGAGTATCTCAATCATTATTTGTAGTAGTTCAAATCCAATGCTGACAAAGAAAGAATGAGGTATTTGGGGTGCTCAGAGGAAATTAGTGAAGTGAAATAATGGGTTGTGGGGCAGGGTGCTGAAATCTGCTGTTTGCTCCCTAAGACTGGTCATTCAGACAGATGTTTTGAACTGCATAATAACTAACCTGAGCTGGTACCCCCTGGATAGTAACCTGAAGATGTGGCGACGTCAACAATAAACATTCCCATGGAAAGTGATTTTTGAACTTGGAACAACAGTCTGTTTAGCAAAAGCTTGCTTATGGGGCCTGGAGGTGTCACGTGGATAAAAAACTTACTTACTAATGACTCTGTAGTTGTTGAGATGGTAAAAACAAGAGGAGTGTTGTGGAGGACAAAGACAAGCAAAGTCAGCAGATTTTGGCAGCCAGTTGAATAAATAAATGACGCTGACTGGTAACAGAGAGAATATTTCCATTCCTGGTTCTGACTCTGATGCAGCTACTGCTAGAGGCTGAATCTAAGTAGATGGATGAAGCCCACAGAGAGCAAGAGTTGCAGAGGTAGCACTTGAAGATGTTAAATGAAGACAAGAACATCCTATGGTTTTGCTAACAGTGTGCTTACAAACCTACCCCTTTGTCTGCCAAGGCTGGCTGAGCCTGCTGCTCATTTTCTCTGCCAGAGTGTGTACAGAAAATTCCACAGGTTCCATTCCAGTTTGGACCTAAGCAGTGGAATGGATATTCCAGAGCAAATTTGTCAGAAAAGCAAATTTTAGTCCTGCCCTAAAGAGTTGTGAGTGTGAGATTGAGTTTCCCCCCTCCAGGGTCTGATAGCAATTCTCAAACTGTTGGTTCACTTGATCCTCTTGTGCCACATGTGAGAAACATGTCTGCTTGCATTACACATGTCTTAGGGCTTCAAAAATGCTTCCCAGAAGGCAAAAACAGGGAAAAAAAAGTGACAGTCCTTCCTATGTTTCTTTTTGAAATAAATCATAAAGAAATTAACTAAAGGATCTCTAGATCCTTAATCTAAATTGCTTCCTACAATGGCATTCAGCCAGGACGAGGATCTGAAGACTCTTTTACTTGACTTACAAGTGTGTCTCTAAGCAACAGCAGAAGCAGCAAGTTGTTGGAGTGTACACATCGAGACAGTCCATCCAGAAAGCTCCAAAGGAATAAAGTTCACATATGGGCAATGTGCATCTCTGCTTGTCTGTTGTGTGCTGCCTGCCCATCTTCGCTGTCGTTTCCTGCTGCAGTCACTGGCATCTCCTAACATTAAGAAAGGATTTGTGGATAGTTCAGGCTGAAAGCTGGAAGTTTAGCTAGCACAGGACACGTAAGGAGCAAATTGCAGCTCTTCTAAAATAAGTCTGTCTAGATTAGAGTGAAACAAATGTTTATAGCTGAGTGCTGAAAGCATATGCTTTGTGTTGTAAAAACATCTTGCCTGGCATCCCTGTGCAACAGGAATGTGATCATTTGAGGCAACTTCACATTGAAGATGAGGTGCTACAGCACTTCTGATGCTCTAGGCTGTGATTCTGGCTGTTACACCCCTGTTGTAATAACATAAAAGCTTTTTGACCTCTTTGAAGGTGACTTTATTCTACATAATGTGTCTTGTGTGACAACACTTAAAGGTCATTTTTAAATACTAAATGAAATACAGGCACATATTTCTGGTCTTTTCCAAATGAGAATGTATTTGTTTCCTTATTGTGATATATATAGAATAGTTTATATTTTCCTCTAAAAACACCTCCTATCAATACAACCTCTGTTTTTCATTACCATTACTACCTAATGACTACCATTACCTCACCTCTTAGGTTCTTTGTCTGAGCCAAAAAATAAATGAACATGCCTGCATCACCTTCCCTGTTTTTGGTATTATACATGGCACACTGCATTTGCCTTCTATAGTAACTTCAGAAACTTAACCTTGCGTCACCCCAGACAGCTGCCTGGAAATTAATCTTGCTCTCTAAAATGTCTACTAGCTAACCAGATTCTCAGTTAATATACACTGTATGATTTGTTTTCCTTCAACTTTATCCCTTTTTGCTTTTACACACATTATTTATTTATTTGGTACAAGTCTGTAAGTGATTAATGTTTTTTGGAAAGGAAGTTAATGCCTCATTCCCACTGGACTTCATGAGATTTTTTTCACCTCTGTCAGCTCCTTTTCAAAGATTCCCAGCCAAACCTTCACTGCCTTTGTGTAAGCAGAGAACCAGTGCAAAACCCAACAACCCTCAAAGTGTATTTTGGGATCTTTCAGATGTTTGCTGGGCTCAGCTATCTCTGCCATCCCCTCTGTGCACCTGGCAAAATTCCTGTATTTCCATTTGCATACAGTAAACTCTGCACAGCCATCTCCAGCACTTGGATTGTTTAATGTGCAAGTGTGCAGATAAAGTAGCAGTGTATTTGCTCTGACTCTGAAGAGTTATGACGTTAAAGTCTTCAGCTTAAAAAACAGAGATATTATGGACCCACTTGGACAAGGCTGGTTAGATTTCTTCTAGTTTGAAGAAATCAAGTTTATGCATGGAGGGTGACTATTTTTGAAGCCATGTGAAAATTCTGGAAACACTTATAATCTCCAGTAACTGAATCTTGGAGCATACATTGAAACATCACGATTTTACTTCAACAAAACTCCTATGGATGTCAAAGCAGTGAAAACTCAAGATCTACCAAGTAGGTTCAGGAAATTGCAAGGTGCTGTGATAATACAGCCTTGTCCTGTGTGTGAGCCCAGAGGAATGAGGTTTGGAATCATTTGCCATGCCTTTGCATGCCACTGCCGTTGACTGTGCAGGAGTAACCAGCTGTGTTACAGCTGTTCAGGACATGAGCTGAGAACGCCCATCTGACTGAACTGAAACAAAACCACAGAGAGGATCCAGCCACTAAGGTCATTCACCAGTGAGAGCAGTACTGTTCCCTGCCCTTGCAAGGAGAGCTGTGGGCTCTCTGAAGCGGCTGGATCCTCAGCAAGGCTGTGAACCCTCCCCTCTCTCCTTTGCCTGGGGGATCTCAGTCATTGTCCTGCCTCAGGCAGGGCCTGAAGGAGTTAAGCTGCACAGTTCAGCACCTACTGAGCATTCCAGTGATCTGTGATTGGTTTTGGCATTCTTTTATCTAAATAATTCCCCAGCCCTAGCCCTGAAGCTGTGAAGTTCAACAAATCCACACTAGGTTGGCATGTGATATGGGCAGCTCTGGATGTGGTGTTTGCTTCTAGATACCAGTCTTTTGTGTGCACACAGCACCCTTGGACACTTGGACAACAGGACAGTCCTAAAACAAAACTGTTGCATGAGGCAAAGTATAGTGAAACGAAACAGTGTGTTAATGATTGACATAGTGGCATTTTAAGTCTGGGTAATCTGAATTGGTCACCTGTATGCTTCAGTTTTAGTAACTTCAAGCAAATTATTACATTAGAATCTAAAATTCTTTTGATTCCATTTGCTTGGTTATTTAACACTGGTAAGGCAATTGGTTAATTCAGAACCAGATGAAAGGTGTTGTCTATGTAGGAAACAATGCAGCATGAAAATATATAACTACATCCTAAGTGAAAATATTCATAAAAGGAATATTTATCAGAATAAATTCCTTCTGATTCCTCATTCATCTGTCATTAGGCATTTGAATAGCTGTCTTAGAAGTGTTCCAGTATCATCTCCATCCAAAAGGAAGCACGGAAACTCCAATTATCGTTATCTGACACCTAGGATAAAACATTTTTAACGTAGGTCTCTCTCTTTCAGGTAACGCTCGTGTTTCCTAACAACGATCCTGCTGCTTTCATGGTGGCGTTTTATGGCTGCCTGCTTGCCGAAGTTGTCCCCGTCCCTATTGAAGTGCCACTTACAAGAAAGGTGGGGAACTGAGTTTCTTCTCTATACTCCATTTTAGAACTTATGTCAGAATAAATCACAACTGAACATAGCTTTTGAGTACATTTTTGTGGTTAGCTAGCTCTGAATCTGAGGATACCAAGATAGTGCTGTGTGGTGAATTATATATAGGTCCTTCTTTTTTGTGATGGAAAATCTGAAGATGTGCTTGCAGTTTCAGCAAATGCAGGTCTGCATGGAAAATGAGAGGAAATTTTTTCAAGAGGACAGCTCTGCCAGTCATAGATGGATTATCTTTGTTGCCTTTTAAAGCCTTCTGGTGTTGGCCACTGACAAAGAATCATTGGCAACAACTGCTGATTTTCCACCTGTCCCTGCAACCCAAGCTATGTTATAATGCCACTGGTGCTGAGTGTGCTACTTCAAAGCACTTATGGAAATGCCTTCTCCTGTGTCTGTATGTGCATGTGTATCCCAAAGCTTCTGTCACCATGGTCACCTCTGCCAAGGGTGGCACTGGAACAAATTCAGCTCAGGAATTCTTGCCACAGACCATACATTCACAGAGAAAACTGACCACTGCTAATCAAAAGCCTTTCACCTCCAGTGTTGGTTCAAAGATTCAACCACGTATCCCAGAGAAGTGTTAGGAGACAGATAGAGCAGTTCCAGCTGGAAAGAGTGTCTGGGGGCAGTGAGGGGAGGGAGATCAGTGGTGGAGGTGAGCCACAGCTGGGTCACTTACGTACATTCTGCAGAACTTGCATTTTTTTCTGAGTGTATATGCCTTGAAGGCTGTAAATACAGCAAAATGTATTTATTCATTACAAGGGTTTTTGGGTTGTATTCCCTTAATTTACCATGTTTGGCTGCTCCCACATACCCCTTATATAATCACTTTTTTATTGGCTAGCACTAATAATGCCTTACTTTAATTATTTGGTCTGGACTTGTCCACACAAAGAGTGTTCTTTAATCCTTACAATCTTTCTTTTTTAAAGTAAATTGTTTTGGAAAATGTTGACTGAAGCCATGAGATGTTTCCAAGGAAAGGGCTGAGCAAATGTATAGCTTTGGTCAAACATTTTCAATGTTTCAATTGTCAAGGGCTTTTCTTTGAAATGTTCCGGTGTTAGAGTACTCTGGAACTCAAATCTTTATTTCTTGGACAGGTACCTTGCCTTTCAAAAGAAAGCCCTGAAAACAAGATTGTGAGCCCTCACAAAGGCTTTGCAGTTTGCACATCTCACACAGCAAATTTACAGCTTGAAATATCTGGAGATTCCTTCCGAAATGAACCTGCTTGAGCATTCCTCACCTCTGGCAAGCTGAGCTGACCTCAGCGTTTCTCCATTTCTATCACACACGTCCCAGCCAACATCTGTGGTGGGCTCCTGCCATGGTGAAAACAGAAGGTGGCAGGGAGAGAAGGGGTGGGAGATGGAGGAAGGGGCAGGTTGATGAATTGGTGAAGGAGGAGAGAGAGAGATGGAGGGAGGCAGTGGATCAGACAACAGGAGGCCATGATCCAGCTGAGCAGATTTGAGAGCCACTGAGCAGAAGGAAGGACCAAGGGAAAGAGGAGACAGGATGTGCCCCAGCTTAAACTGTCTGAGACTGGAGGAAAGATGCAGGTGAGCTGGAAAGGCCATGCAAGGGGAGAGGATGGCACCTCAACCACCATACCTGCTTTGGGGAGTAGGGTTATGCTGTTCCATTTCTAAAATGTTGTATTTGAGAGCGCTGAGAGGGGCACATGGCTATAGAACAAGGATGATTTTTGTAGAAACATATTGCATTTGCACTGGGCTCTCGTTGTGCTTTCACCTCCAAGGGCCGTACCTTTAGTCTGAGGCAGTTGCATAACATGGTGCATTATTTTGATAAAAAACAGAGATTTTATATGCATCAACAAAATAAGGCTGCCAGAATATGTACATTTTAAGATCTTACAGAGTGCTCAAATGGATAAATCTGCTTTCATTCCATGAAACAAAAAAGAAGCAACATGGTTTTGAGGGTTAAAAAATCTAGTATGTCTTTCCCTGTTACTATTTTCTGAGGTTTAATGACATTTTAAAGCACATAGATAGGCGTAAATTTGATTTATTTTGGAACATCTGATACCACATCCATCCAGTAAACTATAAAATCCAGCTGTCCAAGTAAATACTCTGTGTCAAATGAATAACTTACCCTAATTTGGCTGAACCTCTTGGGTGTTTGTTTTTTTTTAAATATGCGTCTATATATGGATATATAAATATACACTTACACATGCATATATATATATTTATATAAAGGAATATATACAGACTCAGACTGTTTATCTTTTGCCACAATGTTTAAATATCAAATTAATAACACAATAACAGAGATGTCAGTTAAAAAAGCAACATGATCTATACTCTATAAATAAAACTATGCAATCTCACAGCATATACTATTGCAAATATCTTTGCATTTGTTTATATGGAAAGGCAACTGGAGTGGAAACAATGAGATGAAAATCGTGTTCTGAGTAGTCCCAGAAGGAATACCTCTGCCTGGTCACATGGCAGTGGATTGCTTCTGGCATCCGTGGGAAGATGTCATTCATGTCATCACACAATGGCCTAGACTGTTCTTTTATGCTTTCCCATTATTTGCTCTCTTTTCTGCATGCTTCAGTACATTCTGGCAGTGGACATCCTTTGGGTTGCTTTCTGGAAGACAGAGATGTGAACTGGCAAATAAACCAGCAATTATATTATATTTTATATTGTGTTATACTACAGGCATACAGAATAATGAGCTGATACAGGATGAGCTATTTCAGGTAGTTATATTAGCAGCTATTTCTAATATTAAAAGTTTGTATTAGCAGCTTTAATACTGTTCTACATTTTCATAAAGAATAGTTTTTCACAGCTCTGTGCAGAATTTCGTCCCTGGCATTTTAAAACTGGCAGTAATGTTTGCAGCCAGGTAGACTTTTGGCTTACAGATTACTCTGCAGACATCTATACCCGTATGGAAGTAAAGGCTTTTGCTTTATCAGCACATAGATTTTGTGTGCATTCCCTTTTCTTTGTAGCATAACTGTTATTTTTTTAGGATTTTGACAGGACTTTCTTTGCACTTTATTATTAGGTGAAGGGGCATCTTGCCTTGCTCTTTCCTTCTGTATCCCACCTTTGTGTTGACAGAATACCTAGAATACCCCCAGGACTTGAGGGCATGTGTGACCTGGTATCTGGAATGGGTTGTCTGAACATCCAGCAACCATGCAGCATTCTCCAGTTTTATTCCCAGAATGCTTCCTAGTGTTTGGCAAAGAAAAATTGGAAATCAGAATTCATGCAGCATGGTTTTTCCTCTTTAGACTTGGGACATCAGATCTAGAGTTAAAAACCGAAATCCCAAACCAACTTTTCATTTTAAAAGCAGCAGTCAGGGGTTCTGCAGTCATTGTAACAGTAGAACAAGCAGCATTTTTACTTCTCTTCCTTTCCCTTTATTTAATACCATTGCAATGCCTTTATCATCAACACTCCCCAAAATTGTTGTAGCTAATCCTCATCCCTTGGCTTGCGGGCTCTGTTCTCTCAGAACAGTGTCCCTTTCTCCAAATTTGCTTATGTTTCCCAAACATTAGCGAATAATGTGTCCTATACAACATCTCTTCCTTCAGAACTAACACTTTTGTCAATCTTGTCTGAAGCTGGAGTATTACAAACTCTTCCATTGTATGTGTGATATGATGTGAATTGCAAACTGTATGTCATAGAATGTGCCATCAAAGTAGATGAGATGGGAGTTTCAACATGTCAAGTTCTAGTTCAAACAGTGATTTACTATGTCCCTTATGAAAAGATTTTAAAATATGGTTTTGATTTCTTTTTCTTTATATTTTTTAGGTCAATGTTTTTTTCCATTTGATCGGTGCCATGCAAAATATTATTATTCTGCTCTGACACAGTCAGGGGAGCTAATCAGTTTTAATCTAAAAATAACATTTTTGTCCTCCAAGCACATTCATAGTTATGCTCAGCCACACGCTGTGAACATAGGAAGAAAGCTATCCCTCACAGATCTTCATGGCCTCCTTATCATAGGCAGAATTTGTAGCAGGGTGTGTGTGACATGAAAGCATGTAAAAATTAATTTCTCACTTAAAATGCTATTTCCTAGCCTGTTAGATTTAATGCTATGTGTGCTTCCAGGAGGCATTTCTGTGCTCTTCCAGATGCTGGCTCTCACAGTATGACTGAAGAACTGTGCCTGTGTATTGTCATAGGAAATCTGGAGATGCCCACTCCAGGATATTTGGGGTTTTTTTAAAAGGATGCTTCATAAAGGGTAAAACTTTTTCAGGAGCTCTTTTTATTTAATCCTGAAAGGTTATTAAAGCTTCAGCAGTAGCCAGGGAGGTATATCCCTTCCAAGACAGTGAAATTGTCCCAGTCATATCTTTCTTTAAAAGAAGAATTCTAGTCTGAAGGAAATACACCTCGACATCTTTCCTAGTGTTTCAGGGATAAAATGAGCTTTGCTTTCTCTCAGCTTTACTCATCATTGGGTTTTAGTGTGCCAGAAATGCTGGACCTCTACACGCTTTTGAACATCTTTTGACAATTCATCTCTTTCTCCCCTGGATTTAAAATATATATAAAATGTTTTATATATTCTTTTCAGTGGCATAGTCTTCCAGTCTTTCCAAAGAATATAGGTTCCCTGAGCTGCACCTGCCCCCCGTGTGCACACTGCTGGGCCCTGTAAGCCTTGTGCCTGTCCGTCCCTCTTCATACACTTCAGCAGTGGAGGACTAAGAAGTCCTTGCCGAGTTTGCCACCGTGAATCTCACATTCTTTAAAGTCTGTGTTTCCTTACTATATTTTCAAGTTTAGGAAATGTTAGTTTCCTAGAGAGAGTATCACATTTCATGCAGTGTCCCCTGCCAAAAATAACCACTGTCTTGCTTTTATTAAGATTTTTGGAGATGAAGATGCATGTAGTTGCAGATTTCACAGGCAAATTGCAGGCAGATACCAAAGCTGTTGTCTGAGGAGACAACTAATTTCTTCATCTTAAAGCTGATGAAGATGGTGTTTGCACTGCGCTTAATTTTTACCAAGGTCTTTATGTTTTTTAAAAAAGAGGGTTTCCTCGATGCCTTTTCACTGTTGGCTCAGAACTGGCGATGCTTGGCCTTTACATCTGATCATTGCTATTTGTTCTTTACCAGCAAATTTTTGTTAGGGTAAGGGCACTGGAGCTCAAATAAGCATTGTAACAGAAAACAAGATTAGTTCAGTCTGTGATGCTCCACCACATAATTCTCATTTTGGAGGCAGTCTGGGATTTGCAAGTGAACAGAAGTAACCTTTATCAGGCCAACCTTTGCACAGGCTGTCTCTTCCTTCCTTCCTTATTAGATAAGGACATGCACTCTCACTCACAGAGACAGGATCATAATTGTTTTCCTTCACACAGATACTCTCACAAAGCATTATAGAAGGGACATTAACAGCGTGCTGAAATGCAACCACACGTGGATTTTTTTTATCCTGACAATGAATTATCACTCTCTGCAGCAGGAAGAAGACAATTTGCCTCCAGGTACTGCTGAAAACCTTTAGGGAACCTTTAATAAAAGTCTTTAGAGAACTTTGAATGGCTGCCTACAGCAGAGAGGATTTCCGGCTCCCTTCATCTGAAAGATTGATCTCTCTAGGTGTGTGCAGACATAGTCTAAAGCTATGTATACCTCATTTTTCATACCCCAGCAAGTGCTGTGCCTTCAAGAAATGTAAAATGATAGCTCCAAAGTCAGCAATTGGTCTCAGACCTCATGCTACAATACCTCAGGTCTGGGTTTTACCTTCCGCCTGCATTACGTGTCATTTCAAACTGTGAATTGTGGAGGATTTGATAATGAGCATCTCCGGCAAGTCAGTGAGCCCCTGTCTGCAGTTGGGGCTGCGTTGGGTTGTATCACCTGGTCTCCACTGGCTTCCTGAGGTTTTTCCTACCCCCTCAACATTCAGCAAAATAAAGCATTTATGTCAAATGGGGGGTTGCCAAGTAGCAGATGAGCATAAATTACCAAAATAGCAAGTAACACTTCTGACAAACCAGTGTGTCCTGAAAATATATTCCCTTCTCAGGTAGGAGAGTGGTTTTATTTAAGAGAGGAAGAGGATCCTGGGGTTTTTTGTGGAAGATTATTTGGTTGTGTCTTTTTGCCACGTGCAAAGTAGTTTTCACCATTGCAACCATTAATTTCACATTACTCAAAAGGCAGGCCAATAGCTTGAGTGTGAAATCTGAAATAATCATTCCCTTTAAAGTGAGTAGCCTTTTTTGTGGCCCACATGGAAGCTTTGACTGCTTCAGGCAAAGGACTGCACTTTTAGCTCAAACTTCATTTTTCAAACACGAGTTTTGCCCAAGGTCCTTGCTGTTCTGGGCCTGTCATGCTGAGGTACAAGGAACAGCAAAGACTGTTGTGTTTACATAGTTGAGTGTGTAGGTAACATTGTGGTGTGTCTGGGGGATGTATAAAGGTTTCAGATCTTCCACCTCCTGGCTGTCAGTCCAGCATCTCAACACCACTTGAGTAGTTAGAAACAAGATCTGTGGGGCAGCAGTTATCACAGAAGCACCTGCATGGGGCAAGGGATGTTGACCCCTTCTTTATGTCTCTGTTCTCTGCAGTACTTTTAGATTCTGGGTCAGGATGGAGCCACCAGAAGCAGGCAGAAGGTGAGGATAAATAGTTATGGGGTGTGAGAGACTGAGACTGAAGGTGGAATCGATGGACACCGAGTAGGAGACTTCCAGAAAGCTTCTTGTGTTCATACTGCAAAATCCTCAGCTGGACCTCCTATGGCCCTTGAGAACAGTGTCTGTCACAGCACCTCTGCTTCCGCACCTTGATTTGCCTTTTTCTTGCAAGGCAGGTTTTAGTGTGGCCACCAAAGCATGGCATGGGATCTGAAAGTCTGTAAAACACACTGCCCATGCCTGGTGAAATTCTTCCAATCTCCTGTGGCTGTTGCATCACACGATTGTTCAGTCATGTTTTCCTTACAACTGAAAGGATATCTGTACAGAAAAGAATGGGGTGAAGATTTTAATGCTATTTGAGGTGGGTTGTCCTGATATAAAGCAGTCTGCTATTACAAACTCTGACATGTGCATAGATTGCATTAAGAAATGTATCTATGTGTGTGAACTGCTACAAATGAGTGATTAATATTTATGTGGACATACTCTAAGACAGTCAGTATGGCACTGAGGGAAAGCGTAGCCATTCTTTCTTGTGTTATCTAAAAAACTCTACACTGTTAATACAAGTTTCTTTTGCCTGTTGTTTTGTTTTGCTGTAAGAACAGTTTGACAGATGATTTCTTAGCTGATGCATCCCCCAGGGACATGGTATGCTGATGCTCTGAGTTCCACACTTTCTACTGGGTTTCCTTACATTAGATTTCTTAATGGAATTTATTAGGTTAATTTCTGCTTACAAAGTTCTGCATTAAATGGAATTTCATCGCTTGAGAATTGGCATTTTCTTGATATAGTGGTGAAACTGTAGCGGTCTTTTATAGGATATACAGTTACAACAACATTGTAATTTAAAATTGAGATCAATGCAGTCTCCATTCAGTTATAAAATTTATATGCCTTTTAAAAATTGGTAGTTATAAATTCATACATATATTGGTAAATATTTATTAGATTAAATTTATTGGGAAATTTTGAGCAATGGTAGTATGAATCTGATATTTTAAGGAACTCATGACCTCCCTTTCTAGATGATAGAGTAGCAGGTCTCAGAAGCTGTGTCTTGACCAAGGAGTGGTGTTCTCCGTGGAGCACTCCAGCCTTCCTCTTCCTGCCATTCCTTCCGAGGGACCCTCAGGGAGAGCCATCTGTCCTGCACTGTTCAGGCACCCACATTTCCTTCCTCTGAGCAGACTCCAAGAATGGAGATAGGAGGTCTCATCCTGCTGTGGAACCAGGATTAGATCTGGCTGAGTGCTTGTCCTGTAGGTTTGACAACACAGATGTGGACCAGCTGACACGAGAGTCAGTGAGGACAGTAATTAATGCTTGACAAAGCCCATTAAGTCCTGGAAGCCCCACCTGGGGCAGGTGTGGTGGGGCCAACAACATGCTCCCCAAAGTGTTGTTCATGGAGACACCAGTATTATTCTCTGTTATTCAAAGGAGACTCTCATTGTCTGGTTTTATATGGGGAAAGATGATACACAAGCTTAAGTTTAAAAAGCCTTGCTGAAAAAATATGTTTTCATTTTTTTCCTGGTTTTATAAGCATTCTGGCTATAGCAAGCAAAAGCAAATGCAGCAGTTCTGGATGGAAGGAGTTACATAGCACAGACTTCACAGATCAGTTAATTGTCCCACATTGTTTGCTCAGCTCTCAAAGTTCTGATAATCGCTGCTATAAACATGTTTTGAGGTGGTTATGGAAAAGTTAAGCTTTTGCTTTTCCTCTATTCTCATTGCTTCTCCATTTTAGATGGTTTTATTTGACTACATAAAAATTGCATTAAGAATTAGTCAGTTAGGCTCTGGGGCTTTCTTTCAATCATATAGTTTTGCTTTGAATAAGTCAATAGATTAAGGCAACCGTTCCATATTTCTGGTTGTTTCCATGGTTGAGTGTGCTCTATGGTCGATTTGAAAGATATTTTTGTTTGATCTTTTAAGTCTCTTTAGGCGGTTTTCAGTAGAATCATTCTGTGAAGAAAGGGTTAATACTTCAATGTGCATTTACATCTAGGGCTTTGCTCTGTTGAAGAGCCTAGTGGATAGATGTAAAGTTTATAAAAGAGTAATGACAAGACACTATACATTAAGCAGACATAATGCTGTAGAAGCACAGCATCTCCTAAAGAACAGCTATGGCCTAGACTTGGAAATCATTACATGACTTCTTAATCTCACTGCTTTCTATCCCCTTGATGAAAGTAAAATGTAATGAGCATACTCTAATGGGTGCTTGACTGTAAGTAGTGCTCCTGAAATGTGCCTGTAACTACTCAATGAAATGGTTATTGACAGATCAGGTTAGATCAGCATGAATAGGGAAACTGACCACTGTACACCTATCGTAACATCTTAAAGGTTGAAAGCTTTCTCCAGGTGGAAGCATTTGTAATCCATGTTATTTCCTAGAATTGTCACAAAGTCACAGAATGGTTGAGATTGGCAGAGATGTGTGAAGGTGACCTAGTCCAACGTCCTTGCTCAAACAGGGCCACCTAGACCAGGGTGCCCAGGACTATATCCATGGTAGCTTTTGGATATCTCCAAGTATGGAAACTCCACAACTTCTATGGGAACCTTGTGCCAGTCACCCTCCCAGTAAAAAAGTGTTTCCTGAGAATCAGAGGGAATCTCCTCTGGTTTGGTTTGTGTCTATTGCCTCTGATCCTGTTGCTAGGCAAAGAAAGGAAAGAACCTGACTCCATCTTCTTCACACCCTCCCTTCAGGTGTTTGTACACATTGATTAGATCCCCTGCTTAGCATTCTCTTCTTGAGGCTGAGCAGTCCCGGCTCTCACTCTTTCCTCGTAGGAGAGATGCTCCAGTCCCTTAATTATCATGGTGGCCCTTTGCTGACTCTCTCCGGTAGCTCTGTGTCTTCTGCTTGGAAGCCCAGCACTGATCCCAGCACTGGAGATGTGCCTCACTGGTGCTGAGGGGAAGGATCACCTCCCTCAGCCTGCTGGCAATGCTTTGCCTCGCACAGGTCAGGATGCCTTCCTCGTACCAGGGCACGTTGCTGCTTCACACTCAGTTTGGTGTCCACCAGGACCCCCAGGTCCTTTAACAAAAAGCTGCTCTCCAGACCACTCTGGTACAGGGGTTTGTTCCTCCACAGGTGCAGGACTTTGAATTTGCCATTGAACTTTATGAGGGTCCTTTGTGGCCATTTCTCCAGGGATCCTCTGGATGGAACAACCCTCGGTCAGTTCAGACATTCCTCCCAGCCACCTGTCATTTCTGAAGACATGCAAGAGCAGATGCCATCTGATGGCTTCCACTCTCTTTATGATTTATTCTGCTACAGACAAGAGGATATCTAGCTTGTGGAATTCCTTTGTCAGTGTACAGATGAGTTTTGATAGTCACCTGAAAGGAAATCACTTTAATGGAAAGAGACTGTTTTCCTCTCGAGATAATGTGCCCAAGGACAAAAATTATTTCAGCCCGTAATCACTTCTAATCAATTCTGTGTATTTTATCATCTCTTAGGATGCAGGAAGTCAACAAATAGGCTTTTTGCTTGGAAGCTGTGGAGTTACTGTGGCCTTGACCAGTGACGCATGCCATAAAGGACTGCCTAAAAGCCCCACAGGGGAGATACCACAGTTTAAAGGTAATCTAACCCTAGTTTATCGTGGCTCTCACTGGTAATTTACTACAACAAGTAATTGCACTTATTTAGATGTTGTGGGTGAGGGTCAGGCCCATGATGAAACACTTGCCATGGGAGCAGCTGTGGCTGCTGGGACGCCGCTGTCCTGGCGTGTCACTGCCGGCAGTGATGGCTGTGCCAGCCTCACGGATGGAGAGCGGCCTCACGGATGGAGAGCGGCACCAGTGCTCCCAATCCAGTTCTCTGCTGGCTCAGCCGGGCTGCTGAGATGATCTGTGGCCACAAAAATTAAGCCAACAGACTTAGGACTGTAGTAGATGAGAAGTATTCATATGATTCACTCCTTTAGTGAAGTGTAGGGACAGTAACAGGGAGTGGTAATGAAACTGCTTGGGTCAATAACAGCTTAAACTGCCCAGCCATTCCCTCAGGGACTGCCTAAAAAGACCTCAATAGCTGTGTTAAGAAAGCAGTTCTGCAAAACCTTCTTTCCCAGACTACACTGAGGTTCAAAGGAAGCAATGTTTAGGTAATGGTGGCACAGGCCTTTCAAGAATAAAACTCTGGCAGGGAAGGCTTTTGTCTTGTCTTATCCAGCAGAAACTCAACAAAAGCTGGCTTTTGTTTGTATCTCAGGCTGGCCAAAGCTGCTGTGGTTTGTCACAGAGTCTAAACACCTCTCCAAGCCGCCTCGTGACTGGTTCCCACACATCAAGGATGCCAACAATGACACAGCTTATATTGAGGTGAGTTAATGAAGATGCATCTTCTCCTCGAATCATTACATATGGCACTTCTGGATTAGGTAAACATCATTATTCATTCAGCAGTCACAGAAGCAAAGAACATCTTGGTTTAGCCTGTTAATAAGTAATGTTTTCTAATAAATTCGACCAATACTGATTTCAGAAAAGTCAATGGAATGTTAAATTGCATTTTGGGTGTTTCTAACATTAACATTTTTATGTGGCTGCTGCAGTATTATATTACATTTGCCTTGATCAGTCTTGGTTCTGTTCAGTGTGGGCTTGCCCACTAACCTTGGGATGGATGGAAGACAAGGTTCACAGTGAAGCTTCAGTTCTCATATCACAACCTGCAGACCCTTTGAAAGAGAAAGAATTTCTTGTTCAAATGCTTGCCTGTCACTTACTACTTTATGAGTCACACTTCCCACAGCAGAACAGCATCAGGAAGGGAAAGTTAGCAATGCTGTTGAATTTAATTTTCCTCCTTTTTTTTTTCCCATCATATTCTCCCCCTTCTGCATAGACTCAAATGCTTTGAATTCAGTGGTGTTAGTATTGAATTTAAATGATTCTTCAAAAGGCCTAAGTGCAAGTGAATGGACCAGAGGTGTTTCCTGTCTTTGTGCAGTCGGGACACTGGACTAGACAAGCAGAGATGTCTTCATTTTCAGTCTTGCTGATTATCTTTACCATGGAGAAAGATAAATGTTTAATTTATTATCTGCCACTGATAGTTCTCAGACTCTTGCATAAAGTTACAAAAATTATTTCAGTAATCACCAATGACCTCCCACCTCTTTTCTGCTGCTTTCTCACGAGTCTCATATTCTTCTGATTAAAGAGTTTGTGTCTTTCAGACTGCATACATATAGATTATTATCACAGCACCCAGTAAGGATTCTGCAGTCAGCTCTTATCACATGCCTTACAAGATGCAGAAGGGAGAAGCTTGGGTTTAGTGGTTGGCCTATAAAGTCTAACATGTGAACACTGAACAGACTGAACTAGGTTATTCTCTGCTAAATCTAGCCAGTCCATTAGTCATTGACATGATCAGAATTGTTAGAATTATGTTTCCATAATGCCTGTTTTCAAACAACTCATGGATTTCAGATATGAAGCCTGGGAAGCTTCAGTCAAAAGAGAAAGCCTATCTGAAAAAAAATTTGCTTTTTGACAAAGAAATGCCTCCAAAACTCCCCAGGACTGCTGCCTTCTCAAAATAGAGTCATTAGATGTGTCCATCATTCACCTGCAGAGGAAACGCTTTAAACATAGCTATTAAATAATGGAAATAGGGCAATTATTCCACATTGACTTTCTCTACTTATTTAATTTTAGTACAAAACATGTAAAGATGGAAGTGTGCTTGGGGTAACTGTGACAAGGATTGCACTGCTGACACACTGCCAAGCTCTGACCCAGGCATGTGGATACACAGAAGGTATGGAGTGCACTCCCCTTGCATCATCCTTAAAATCAAGTGGGAATTGTAATTTATTTCTCATCAGTGCCCTGTCTTATGTTTTACACAGTTTGGTGCCAAAGGCTTCTAGGTTTAAAAACATGATTCTTTTTTCATTTGTTTCAGGAAATATGTTCATGTTTAAAATATCTATAGGAGAGGTACAAATAATGTCTTCACCAGTATAAATCCTGCAGTGGAGATTTGCTTTGAAAGTTAACCTTTGAGGTCATCAGTCATGTTATACTGAAGCTTCCTTCCTTTGAGTGGGTTTGCCTTGGGTCAGTGCCATGTTCTAAAAAATAAATTCTGCTTTGTTTTCGTTGGACAGCTGAAACAATTGTGAATGTACTAGATTTCAAGAAGGATGTTGGTTTATGGCACGGAATTCTTACAGTAAGTATGGTTTTTTATTCTCTGTGGGTATTTGAAAATAAACTAACCTTATATGCTTATTGCTGTCACAAACTGGGATGTCCTACAGTTTCTTCTAATACAATTTTTTCTGCTTTGAAAACAAAATAAATGGGATTTAAACCCATTATCTTCTCCTAGTGCACTTACCCATAATGAGCATGGTAAAGATGTCAGTGTGTTTTTATGTATCATGTCAAGTCCTGTGGTCCCATTCTTATCATGTTATCTCACCAATATGTGATTTTGAGATCAAACTTTATAGCAGAAACAAATCAAATTAGTACTTGCCTCTGTAGGGGTATGATCCAATGGCATAGTTCTATTGCCCCTGACTAGCTCCCCTATCAAAACTCCCACCAACAGATGTTTTGGTAACATTAAAGCATTCCCAATACTTAAAATTGCATTAATTTTCTACTTCATGTTGGAATATCTTCCTTAACTGACGTGGGAGACAACTGACATGTTTTTAAGGATTGCTTCTGAAGGTGCTGTTGTGACTGACAAAATGTTTGTTATTCACTGATCATTTTAAGAACAGATGTCAAGTCTTGAAGGGTCATTGTTTGGGGGTCCCATGATTTTGGGGGTCCCTGTGATTCCCAGTGGTCTGTTTTTCCCACGCAGTGTTATACTGGTCTTACCATCAAAGTGCAGTAATAACATTTCTGAAGCAGAAACTATTAGGTTTAACACCCGTAAGTATCTCATGTTAAAAAACCATCTTTATCACTGGTTGAAAGCAAGTGTCCAATAGAGCTTTTCTGTGCCTTCCTTTGCTATTATCTTGTTCTGAACTTCATTTTTTTCGGTACTTGCCTGTGCTTTTCCTGAACCTGTGCTTGTGCCAGACTGAAAGGAGAACTGTCTTTTGCAGTTCTCCAAGTGTTTAGATGACTAATCCACTGGGACACTTAACCTTTCTTAAACCTAGGTTTTCCAAAACAAATACTGTATTTAACCTGAGCTGCTATGAGGGGAGGCGTGTTGCCCTCAGGAGATATTTCTAAATGGTAACAGAAGTAAAGCAGTGGCTCACTTACAGGCTGTTTGTTTAACACTGAGAAATCACTGATGCAACTGATGGGCTCAGACTGAGAGATCAGTTTTGGATTTGTCATTGGTTTCACTCAGCTCCTTTTTCTAAACTTCCTGGAACTTTTCATGACCTTGTTGAAAATACTGGAATTAGCTCACCCAGAGAGGGACTAAAACCTCCTTCATTTATTTTCTGTTAAAATAAATTGATCTCTGCTTAGTCTAGGACTTCAATTTCTTTGTCTACTGTGTTTTAAATAATTTGTGCCCCACTACCATTGGTAGCTTTTACTCTTCCCAGAGATGGATTTCTGTAGACAGCTATCTTGCTGCTTGAGCTTTTTAGTACAGTGTTCATATGTATGGCAGTTTATCAGGCTTAGGAATAATATTAACCTACGCAGCAAACATGCAGACATTCTTCACCCAATGGTTTTTTAAATTTTTTATATATAGAGTGAACCTCTTTGAGTATGAATAGAAAGAAAATGTTTCTTTTCAGTACTGCTTAGAAGTTATGGTCTGATTTGTCTAAATCATTAATCCTTAATTAAAGCATTGGAAAATGGGTGTCTGTTTCATCTTAATGTAGGTAGGTAGACAGGAAAAGCACTGACAATAAAATAAGCACAGAGTGATTTCCAGAGATGCCCCTGCCCATAGCACAATAAAAGTAGTTACCACAATTTTTGTATGAAACCCTTTTATTTTTTTCATTTCAGAGTGTCATGAACATGATGCATGTTATAAGTATTCCATACTCCTTAATGAAAGTGAATCCACTGTCATGGATACAAAAAGTCTGTCAATACAAAGGTAAGGAACAAGAATAAACAAAAGTTTGCTTGATAGTCAAAATCCAAAGTGCAAATTGATAACACATCTCATCTGTCTAGCTTTTATACAGTGTGTTAGTAATTTTGTCATTGTTCTTGCAGCAAAAGTTGCCTGTGTGAAGTCCAGAGACATGCACTGGGCGTTGGTGGCACATCGAGACCAGAGGGACATCAACCTCTCCTCGCTGCGGATGCTGATAGTGGCTGATGGTGCAAACCCATGTAAGCTCTGCTGCTCCACTTCAGGAGAGAACAGGAAGGGCTTTCTGTCTTGCATTTAAAGTTTCAATCCTCCGATCTTGAGCCATCTTAGCTAAAATATATGCAAAACACAGTTTGTCTACTACAAACTGTGTGACATTTATGGAAGCAGTAATTAATTTGGGATTTTTTTTTCAAAATATATTTTTCTTTAGCTCATCCTGAAGCAAGCTTGATATTCCATATAATGCAAGTTGCAGTAAATCCAGTTTTGTTTAACATCACAGTCATGTATAAAGACTGAAGCTATAAAAGTTGAAGCAATGAAGACCTTAAGCTATTGGAATGATCAGAGTATTTCCTCTGAATGATGATTCTCAGATGCAGAAGTAACTGAGAATTTTAGGGGAATACTTATGCTGCTCTAGAGAAACGTATCTGAATCACTTCAAGACAATTAACAGCATGAGCTGTTTCTCTGTATTATTTAAGATACAAGTGTGCAGGTGTTCTGCTTGTTTGTAGTAGTTTAGTAGTTTGCTTGGAATTTCTGAATTAAATCTTTAATTTCCCTCATCCTAAAAAAGAACACTGTAATGAAATTGATACTGTAAATCTAGCAGTAATGGCTCTTCTATGTAAGCATAATTTAAAAAGACATCATGTTCAAAAATTAGTCTTTATTCCCTGCATGCATATGTACAACTGCATATACATATATATGTAGTTTTAGCAGCTATGGTGTATTTCCCAGTGGACATGGATGCTTTTTAAATTATTTCTCCTGAAAAGCCTATATATTAAATAGTAAATTTGCAGCTTGAATAGCATCACTTCAGAAATCAAATTATTTTTCTCCCCTGATAGTTTGTTATTTTTTTTCTTTACCCCAGGGTCCATTTCTTCCTGTGATGCATTTCTCAATGTCTTCCAAAGTAAAGGTCTAAGGCAGGAGGTCATTTGTCCCTGTGCTAGTTCACCAGAAGCTCTCACTGTCGCTATTCGAAGGTATGTGTTATGCCAGTGGAAATAGACACACTGAATGTGTATATGTGGTAATCTGAAAAAAAAAAAGGAAAAATTATTCAAGTATGAATCTGCATATTTAACTTCTATATGATATGTGTAGTTTGCAATTTGTTTATGTCCAAGGAAGACATACAAGAAGAATTTTTATAGTAATGATTTAAGTTCAGAATGCTTTGTGGTTCCCATTGGTGCAATTTTATCTAATTTTAAATTAAACAAATTGAAATGCAAAAGCAAATTCTGTAAATAAAAATGTAAAAATGCTGCTGTAAGTATAAAATTAATTAAAATGTGAGAATTAAGTGGAATTGCCATCGAGGAAAATCATACTCTTAAGTAGTCTGTTTAAAGAGAATTATGACATTCTGCGGGTTGTTTTTGGCTGACAGGCACTTTTTAACCATTCATAGACTCTCAATAATCATCTGGAAATGCTCTTTGAATCTGAGGGATTTCTGCCTAGAAATAAAACAGATAAATTCCACTAAAACTGCTAAATGCTACTAAAACTGTTAAGCCTTATGTAAATACAATCACAGGGTTGTTCAGGTGGGAAAAGACCTTTAAGATCATTGAATCCAAGCATTAACCCAGCACTGCCAAGCCCTCACTAAATTGTGTCCCTGTGCCACTTCCACACCTCTTCTAAATACCTAAGGTTGGTGTCTCAGCCTCTTCCCTGGGAAGCCTGTTCCAATGCTTCATGACACTTTGGGTGAAGAAATTTTTCCTATTATCCAATCTAAACCTCCCCTGGCACAACTTGAGGCCATTTCCTCTTGTCCTGTCACTTGTTACTTGGGGGAAGAGACCCACCAGGCTACAGCCTCCTTTCAGGGAGTTGTGGGGAGTGTTAAGTTCTCCTCTGAGCCTCCTTTTCTCCAGGCTGAGCCACTCCAGCACCCTCAGCCTCTCATAAGACTTAACTAGCAGAATCCTGTCAGGAGTGCTGCAGAACACAGTAAATGGTGGAGGTATTGTCTGTTTTGGCAGAGTTCTCCAAAAATTGTACCTTGAACAGTAAGCACTTTGTTTTTAAGTTTGTATTTCTGCAGCCAATTCTAATTGTTTCACATGTTAGAACATGCAGTATAAACGTGTAAAGCACTAAAATAGCATTAAGTAAAATACTTCCTGCCACAAATTCTTAAATACACCGTCCAAGTGAAATTTAACTAGATTTTCAATTACCTTTCCAACAGAACATTACAGGAAGAAGGACATGAGGCCAAGAGTGTGGTTGACTTTCAGCTACCTCATTATTAGTTTAAAACATCTGAAAGTAATCCATCAGGGACTTACCCTGTCCAGGTTAGTTTTTGTTCTGTGAACTGCAGGACTTCAGAGAGCCCTTCATTCAGCTCCACCAGCCTGTTCTCAGCTTTATACCAAGAAGTACCAAGTGCCTTTCCCTTAGCTGTGTTTCCCTGCCATAGGCTGTGCAGGCCTTTGCTCCCTTGGAATAAACTCTTGCCTGTGAGTTCAGAGAGAAGGTGAATGGGCAGCAGACATTGCTTGTGCTGAACACTGAGCAAGTTTTTAATTTCCTGGGCTAGCCCTGGAAAATTTGGCCCGAATCACAGGTTATGAAGTGGGAGAACTTCATAATGGCATGGCTGATGTGCCCTTTCTAGATGTAAGCTCTGTGCCTGTAGCCCTCTGAAGCACTAAAAATCCATTTCTGAATTAACTAGCATTGAGAGCTTACAAAAAAAAAATTATTAGCACATAATATTGTGGATAATTCAAAATTTAAAACAGGCATTTTTATCTTCAGTGCAATGCTGTGTAATTACAGAGCAGTTCTTGCTGCAGTGAATGTTAAGGAACATATATCTCCTTTTTTTTGAAGTCTATTTAATGGTAGGGTAATGCTAGATGAACTTGGGAGATGTAGCATTTTTCATTTTGTTCAAGCCATCTCCACTGACAGTAAAGTCATTATCATACAAGTTCCAAAGAGTTACTGCTGAAGTATGCATTAAAATGACTCCCTGCAGAGCAGAGATCCAGAGAGCTCCCTGTTAATGTTCTGGCTTTCAAAATCTGTGGTGTATTTTTACTGAACTTCCTACGAGGAAGAGTAACAAAACCAGTTCTCAGTTGAAATACCCTTATAGTTTAGAAAAAGACAGTAATAGACTAGAGGTACTTCAGCCTTAGAGCTGAATCACAAAGCCTAATATTCAAAGGGATGTGTCATGCAAATAATTCATGTTGTTCCCCTTTGGTTTATTGTGTGTTAGTCTGAACCCACTTGCTTAAGGGAATGCAAAAGTTTAAGGACAGTATTTTTTCCATTTAAATGGCTGGCAAAAAGCAGTGGTAGAATAGATTATATCTGTAAATGGTAGTAGGAGCTGCTCTCAAAATGCTTTGCGTGATAAGTAGTGCAGGAAGATGGATGTGGTGAAAGTCCAGATGGCCTCTGCTCCTGGAAGTCTGTGAGAAGCTGTGTGTGCCTGCAGGAGACTTTTCTTCTCATGAGCACAGAATGTGTGTTTTGGGGAGCAGGGATGAGAGAAAGTTGATCAATAATGCCACTGAAAGTTCCTTTTACATGATGGGAGTGTTATTTATCACAGGTGCTTGTTTGCTAGCACCATTTGTTATGCTGTAATGCATTTTCAAGTGTGCTCACATCCTTCTTTGTTGACAATGTCACTTGAAAAATATGGCTCGTAAAACCTATTAATTGAAATTTATGGAGCCCATCAGGGCAAGGCTTACATGAGCAGGACTGGCTGAGGCCCGTCTAGTATTTCAAGCACAGTAGAGGAGAAATGTCGTATCAAAGGACATTATCTGCTAAAAAATAGTTGTGTTGTGATGGAGTATTTAGGAAAAATGCAGAACTGTGAACTAAATATTGGCTGTTTTATCCATCCTGAAAAGAGCTGGAGTCTGCTCTTCATGGATGCATTATCTGAACTCAAATCAGCACCACGTCACCTTCCAGTTTTGCATTTGAAAATGCAGGATGGTGCGAGAGTCCTTCCAGACATGAAAAGCTCTGACACATTCCCCTGACTTGGTAGCTTGCATATGTCAACACTCATTTACTCCAGCCACACTCTCCATAGGTATAATTGTATCCACTGGTGCAGCAGGTGGTTTTATACTGAAAGAAGCTGACAGGCATCTTGTGCTGATGCTGTGGAATTTTACAGCATGTAGACAATGAATCCAAGCAAACTGAGGCGTTACTGAGAAGCTGCATCCACAACATTTTGACCATGACTGATGAAGGCATAATTTGTTTTAATTTTCATGTGGTATATTAGAATAGGAAGAATTCAATTATATGCACTATAAATGAAGATGGTAAAGTCCTTCTGTCTTCTCCAGATACTTGACAGTAAATCTATGCCAGGTCGCCTCAAAATAGATAACATGTAGAATTTATCAAGTTATTTACTGATCAGTTCCAAATACTTGTAGTGCAGTTTCCTTCCACATTGCCTGCACCATCTTCCAGTCTTTTAAAAATGAGGTAAAAGGTCTTTACTTGAGTGGTAAAGCAATCTTTATAAATTTATCTGAAAATTAAATACAAGTAAATGTTAAGTGTTGCATCTCAGTGGCCCCATATATGTGGGTGGGTACTGAATGAGAGAGATAACAGATGTAACTACTCGGAAATGACAGAAAAACAGGATTTTATCGGGCTTAATTGGGGGGGAAAAGAAGGTGAAATTTCAAACTCTGAAACAGAGGAGTATTTGCAATAGTAGTCCATTAAGCACAAGTAAATGTTTACGCCTGCCTGATGATGCTCTAACCTGTGTTTGTAGGCCAACAGACGACAGCAACCAGCCGCCGGGAAGAGGAGTTCTGTCCATGCACGGTCTCACTTACGGAGTGATTCGAGTGGACTCTGAAGAAAAGCTGTCCGTCCTGACTGTCCAGGATGTTGGCTTAGTGATGCCAGGAGGTGAGAAACTTCCTTTGAAACTTAATATCATTCATCAGTTTAGGTAATTGACAGTAGAAGGTCGTGGGTGAGCGTACTTTGTTGCCGGACTACAAGCTTTGGGACTACAAGCTCCTTGAAAACATTTTAGTCCAAAAGCATTACCTTACAAAACGTCATGGTTTGGAAATACCAAGATTTCTTGTCTGCATTTGCCTCAGCGTCTGTCTGTGCTTGCATTAGCAGCATGTATTAAACAACTTGCCACCACATCAGAACATCTGTTCCCTAACTGTGAGTTGTTGGTAGAGAAAATAAGTTAAAGTACTGTGGCTATAAATATCCATAAGTCTGACCAAGACAAAAGGTTTCAGTAGGGAAAGTGTCCATAGCCTATGCTAAAGATCAACAAAATTGTTATCTGAAAGCTTGCAGAATGTTTTTCCCAGGAATTTGTGCTATCACCCTGTTGTTATATGGAGGAGGTATGACTGAAAAGTTCATGTTGAGAAATTCAAACTGAAACCAGTGCTTCAGAAGATGAAGATTACAGTTTTCATAAGGCAGCTGTATTTTAAATGAGATGCTGTAGATACTAGAAAAGGCTAATACTGTAGTTTTTCATAAGAGAATGCTTGTTACGGGCCAAAGCAATAAAACACAATGATGCACCTTATAAAATTTCAGTTGAACAACTTAAAATAAAGGAAGATACTATTGGTTGTTGTTTAATAGTTATCATATAAGATATTATAATAGATGTGCCATCTTGCACTTCATATTATGTTCTGATAGTTTTAATGAAAATGCACCCTCCTGTTTATCCTCTGAGAGAAAGGTCATTAAAGATTCTGCACACTTGTACTTAAAAGATGTGTTGATTCCTTTCTGCTTTCCCTTGATTGTCATATCCTCTTTGCAGCTACAAAACTACCAATGCTGTACTCCAACTCCAGGGATTATAGCTAAAGCAGCATTCCTGATTCGTGTTCAAATGGTTGACATAAAATAGTGCTTCTTTCTCAGACCAGTGCTTTCTAATCCCTCCTGTTTAGCTCCTGCTGTCTCTGCAGGCCTGTAAGACCAGACAGAAGGAGTCTGAGCTCTGATAAATTCTCGGTAAAACAACCATATTAGTCTGCTGGAATATCTTGATTTTTCATATGGTGTTAGTTGCTACTTTCTGAGAGGTGGATTTTGTGGTTGCCTGCCTCCCTGGCTGTATAGTAATTATCAAGGGCTCCGTTAGGGTATTTCATTTTGCACTGACTGAGGCAAATCTGGTTTTCAGTATTCAAAGCTGGAAGCACAGTCACATTTCACAGCAATATTACAGATGAGCTGCACTTTCAGAGAGAAAAGCAAATAGGTACTGCTATCAATGTAAAGACAGTTTACATAAAGATCCTTGCATTCTTTATATAAATATTATTTCTAATATAAAACCACTCGATAATGTTGAACACTGTAATGTTCAAGTAACTGATTGTTAGACATTAGTCTACATGTAATTCATTTGTTTATGTCATCTCCACCATGATGTCTTTCCCACAGCATTTATGTTATTCTGTGGTTCATTTTATAATATTTTTTTTAATTCCTTTCTTCTCCCTCTAGCTATAATGTGTTCAGTGAAGCCAGATGGAATTCCTCAGCTCTGTAAAACAGATGAAATAGGAGAACTTTGTGTATGTGCTATTGCAAC
The DNA here is from genome assembly GCA_013400235.1 of Oriolus oriolus. Taxonomy (NCBI): domain Eukaryota; kingdom Metazoa; phylum Chordata; class Aves; order Passeriformes; family Corvidae; genus Oriolus; species Oriolus oriolus. The sequence goes on from VXBT01002720.1 coordinate 1,225,464, forward strand.
GGGTACATCATATTATGGACTCTCGGGCATGACCAAAAATACTTTTGAGGTAAGTTGACCAAAAAGTGCTATATAAAATCCTTCCTTTTGAACTTTTTCTGTTTCAAGGTAATATTTGACATAAAATATTGATAGTAACAATATAAGAATAGTCCTATAAATCAATGCTTGTGGCTTGGGATCTATATTCTAGCCAGATAATCTGCACTGAAGCCCATTTCATTAAGTGCAATAGTTGATCTTTACGTGAGTTTAGTTTTGGCTCTGAAGAGTTTTTACTTCAATTTTCAAATAAGATACCAGCAGCTGAAAAAATCAGAAGGAAAGGAATAAGAAAGATCAAGTTCAAAAGATAATATTGTACAAGTCTATGTGCAGAATTTTATTATTGCAAACACTAAGAAAGCTGCTGGGTATCTCTAGAAAGCAGTTTTCAACATTTCCACAGCACTTCCAGCATTAAGGCTTGCATTTATGCAGAATCCTGACAGATGTAGTCTTCAAGAGAGGTATCTGAAGAGCAAAGAAACCTTTTCCTGATGAGTCTCCACCTGCTTTTGTTTGAATTGCCTTAGGTAAAAGCCTTTTGGCTTTGTGGAATCTGTTTCCTGACTCCAGCACACACAGCTGTACTGATAGCTCTGTATTACCTGCTCACTTGTTATCATTAACTTCTGCTGAAGACAGTGTGAAAGGCTGAACGAATCAGAGAAAAAGTGAAAAAAATTGATTTTTAGGCTGCTATCCTTTTCTCATTTAATATTTAAGGCAAAAATTAACACAAATACATTTAGGTTTCCCTTAACAAATTCTCTGTTACTACCACTTTTAATAGACTAATGTGACTAATATCTCCTGCAAAATGTAGAGCTGAATGTTGTAAAGACTGCACATTATATGATTAATGCAGATAAATGGATGTGATTCTACATCCTGCTGTTGAAGTCAGGAATCCTACTATGCAATTGTGATCTGAAATTTGTTGATAGTTGATTTTTGTGCTGCAAGTGCAATTGACAATACCCAGTGTGAGTGATAACCCTGGATTTTACACGCTTTGAGGTAGAAAGGTGCGTATGTTCATTTTGTAGTACTTGCTGTAACTGTGGTATCATTCATCATTCGGAACTGTCAGCAGTTTAACAGCATATTTAGACTGATTTAGTCTTATTTTGTGCTAAGCAAATAAACTGCCATTGAGTGAGCAAGAACACTCAATTTTAAAGTTAAGCGTGTTCTTAAGAGTCCTTTCCAAGTGGATCTCTGTTCTGTTTTACTGTGTAATTCGTGTTACAGGTATTAGAGTGTCAAAGAGTTTTGTGTTCCTGAAATGAGTTATGGCCAAGGATGTATAAGCATTAAATCCATTCAATAAGAGTCACCCATGGGCATCTGGCAGCAGAATTTGACCTTTCTTTTTAGATGAGCCTTCAAGAACACTATTAGCTGTGGTCTTCTACTTGCCATTGTCTTTTTGCCTTTAGACTATTTAAGTTTAAAGAAATGACTGCAGGAAAGTGTGGTTGTGTCAGAATGCAGCTCAGAGTAGCTCACATGCCACAAGGATAACCCTGTGCTAATTAGGATCGAAAAAGCCATAGGAATCTATCTGAGGAAATCATGTATGTCTGGTGTTCAGACATTTAGAGAGGTGCTCTATGAGGCTGTATTTGCACTTTCAGGTGTGCTACAGAAGACTTTATCACTAATATTCTGAGAATATTCTTAATTGACCTTAAATAAAAATTTGGTCAGCTGAACGAGTCATTAATGTGCTGCACCTTAAAATAGCTGCACTTCTAGCCTGCCTGTTTCTTACACTGTGCTGGAAATAGGCATGAGGTACTGAGAAAAACCTCTACTGAAATGTTTATGAGTTAAGCTCTCAGTTAACCTATACACAGCACCTCAGGTTGGCAGTCTGCTCAGCATGGGTTTTTATTTAATACTGTTGATAATTTGTGTATTTTTTTAAGGCCATAAATGATTTACAGAGTCGCAGTTATGGAAAATGTGTATGGTAAACAGAGTGGGATTGAATTTGCTGGAACTCGTAGGAGTTTCCTGACACTCCCTTCATGGTCAGTGAAGGATGAAGAGCATCACCAGTGACCTATTTACTTTGTTTCAGAATAGCCATCTGAGGGAAAATGCCTGAAATACTTTGCAGCCTGATCTCTATGTATAGAACTGAAGACCCATGTTTCTGTTTTGCAGGTGTTTCCTATGACCAGTTCTGGTGGCCCTATCACTGAATATCCTTTTATAAGGACTGGACTTCTGGGCTTTATAGGACCAGGTGGACTTGTCTTTGTTATTGGCAAAATGGATGGTTTGATGGTTGTCAGTGGAAGAAGACATAATGCTGATGACATTGTAGCAACAGCACTGGCCGTGGAACCCATGAAATTTGTCTACAGGGGGAGGTTTGATCCTTTCTTTTCTTATATTATGTAGAAATCTTTATTTTGCTTAGATGAAGTGTAAATGATCCAGATGCTTTCAGAAAGCAGTGCCTGATCTGCACTGTGGTTTCCCTCCAGTTCTGTTCATATTGCCTGAACCAGGAGACAGCTAGGGGAAGCCCAAAGCAGTGTTGGGGCAGAATTTGGATATCAAGGTCTTGAAACTGTGATTACTGAAATTTCCAGTTGAACAGCTGGTTAATTCTGAGAGTGTTGGCTCAGCAGGATCCTTTCTGTGTGAGCTGAACATTTCCAATATGTCTCACACTGAAGTTTTTGAATGTGAAAGTGGTTCTTTGTGTGACCTTCCTCATGTGCTGAAACTGAACAGAAGACATCTAAAACTTCTGAAGAGCCTCATGCAAGAGCATGTGCTCACACTCCATCACGTCAGACCTCTCACAAAGTGATGTTGCAATTACTTTCTTCTAAGTTGGGGCCAAGGAAGGTGCTTATGTTGGCTGTTGTATAACAGCTTAGCAACAACCTTGGTGCAGCTCAAATTTAGTGCTTTTCTTATTCTAAGAATGTTCACTTCTCAATCCTGCTCTGACATCATGCTTGTATATGCATGACTGTAGAGCAAAGCCTGCTGTTTCTACTCCAGAACTTATCCAAAACTGTTCTTGTAGCTTTTTCCCCATAAATATATTAGTAATTGACACACCAAGAGTCTAACTAATGAATAAAGAAATCATAATTGTAGAAGATTAATGTAGAAGACAGGTTTTTCCCTCTGTCCTGGCACTTAATACTCTTCTCTCCTCCTATAGAATAGCAGTGTTTTCCGTGAGCGTGCTGCACGATGAAAGGATAGTTATTGTTGCTGAGCAAAGGCCAGATTCCACAGAAGAAGACAGTTTTCAGTGGATGAGTAGAGTTCTCCAGGTAATGCTCTATATGTGTGTTTGGAAGCTATTTTTTTTCTCGCTTTATATTCTTTTTATTGATCTTTCAGACCCCTAAGGTAACTGACATTTGTCTTTGAGTATTGTGAATCCACCTTCAGCTGCACTTGCTCTTAATGAGCACAAAATGAGATTCTTCTGAGTGACAGTTCCTATCTCGTCTGCACACACCCAGAGAGTGATCCTTTCCCTAATCAAAATGCTGTAAGAAAACAGGAATGAATTGAAGTAAATGACAGCAATGAGAGAGTAGCATATGGTTTATAAGGATATAGTCATTCATTACTTTGAAAGGGGAATGAATGAATGCATTATATACTCTTACTGTCAAAAGCTACCAGAGTCTCTTCCTAAACAGTTATAAGCAGGGATACAGAGTTGGCCTCATCCAGATTTACTTTTTTTAATGGGTGGGAGGGAAATATGTGTTTCTAGTGTGCCATGTTGATAGCTAAAATAAATGGAATGAAACTCAGCCTAAAAATCCCAGTTTCCCTCCACTGAAATGAAGTGATTGATTAACTCAGATCTAGGTACCTACAGCAAGGTTATCTTCTCAGAGGGACATCTTTTGCAAAGAATCCCATTCCAGCAGTCTGGTGAATCATGCAGGGCACTGTGATGATCCCACTTTGGTGGTGGCGTCCGACAGTTTGACCAGAAGATGGATGCTACTGTATACTAAAGAATTCTGATCTTCTCAAAGCATTAGGAAGCCCAAGTTACAGCAATATCAATACAATACTATGTTTTTTTTCAACTCTAATATCTCCACATAAAAAAATTAGATACTTTAGACAGGGTCATCTTCCATCTCCATCTCTGTGGTTAAGCCAATTCACACTCAAAAGCAATAGATTTAATGGAGATGTAGTCAGATTAAGTCTGTTTGTTGCTAGCTTGTGAAGTGGTCTCAACTCTGTCTACAGTTGGTCTCCTGTTACTTCTACTTCCCTTTCCTACCTTCCTTTCTGTCCTTCTGCAGGGACTCTTCTCAGTAAATATATTGCAAACATATTTTTTGCTTTACCCAAGAGCCAAAGAAAAAGATCCCACACAATTCAGAGATGTTTTTATTCATTATTGCATTGTACTGAATAAGAAAGGGAATCTGTCTACTGTATCCTTCAAGAAACTGAATAAATAAATTTTCATCCATCTCAAGACAGGCTTATCTGCTCTCTTGATTCAAAGGCAGCTACATTTCATACAGTTAGAGGCATGTCATATTCACAGTAGATCTAAATTAATACCAAGAAAGGATAGAACCTCTAGCTGTCCATCACACAGAAAGCTTTTGAAACACCTTGTAGCACCTAGGGCAACTATTGTAGAAGAAAAAGCTTTGCAGTGCCCACACTTTGATTATTTTTGTCAAGTAGCAGGCTCCTAAAAGGATTGAAACTCTGGGCTTAGCACTTGTCCTGTTTAGTCAGCTGAGCATCTTTGTGACTTTTACAGAACTAATGTCTTACACAATCATAGCCAGTAGAATTCTGTACTGAAAACTGCAGGAATCCTGTGTCCCAATGCTCCTGCCAAGAGTCAGCCCTATTATTCCAAGTTTGATCAAGTCCTGGCAGTGTCTGAGATTAGTAGGCCATGTATCAAAGTACACACATGTGTGGCTGCTTTCATCACCCACGTGTGAAGCCTGCACCTCTGGCATACACCACTATGTGAAGAAGAAGTTTCTGTTTCCACCACAGCTGAGAGCAGAGATGGAGGACAGAAGCCAGGAACATGTGGGATGTTCTGTGCCTCTTCCCAATCAGAGTTTTAGTGACAGATGTCAGGAAGTGGTAACCAGCTGTATCTGAATCATTTGCTAGTGAGGCACAACAAAGCAGTATCACGACCTGTGTCATGACTCTCAGTGAAGTCCATGACAACAAACTCTATCAAATTGCTGCTTGATTCTAATGCTATTTGTGAGCTGTCTGAAGCCCTGTGAGTGCTGCCCTGTGCCAGCCCTGCACTGCACTGCCTGCTTCTGCTCTGCCTTGCTGTCTCTTCCCTGCGGTTGAACTGTCTTGATTTGCAGAACGTGTTTTTCCAGTGGTTTGCACATATTCTGACTCTCCTGACCCATCCTGCCCCTTGGCAGGGAGCTGAAGGAGGGTAGAACTGCTCTAGCTGTGGGACTGTGCTGGACTGCATCTGTGGGCTTTAGCAGAGGGATGGTTGGGAGGGTGTGGTCAGGCTGGGGATGGAGTTTCTTGAGAGTAGAAGGGTGAAGATCCCAGATCACCCAGCAGTTCAGTCAGATAAATCCTAGATACTCATCTGCTGCAGGCTGATCTGACCCTTCAGGCAGGGTTGTGGTTCCTGTACTGGCAGACTGGATGTTAGTTTTACCAGTGCCAGGACTTGACAGGACTAGGTAAAGCCAAATCTACTGTGGCACTGGAGAGTGTTTACCCAGAGAACTGTGTCAGAACGAGATGTTTTCTCAGCTCAAACAACACAGCAGTCTGGACTCTGAGCAAGTTTGGGTATATCTTGTCCATTTTTACAACGAAAAAGAGACAGAGATTTCAGATACTGTTTGTTTCTGGCTGGACAGTCATTTCAAAAACTGAGCCATCTCATCAAGAGGCATAAATGTCAGCAGTATTAAAACTGACTGGTACTCTCCTCCCTCAAAATTTTAAGGCTCAGCTCACCAGCTGTCATCCTTGTGACAGAGTCATTCCCTGCTTCAGAAATGTACCAAATGCAAAGGTGTGAAAGGTGACAGGTTTGAATGACACATGATATTTTATGTGGCCTTGTGTAGCAGATGTAGCTCTCAGAGACGGTTCGGAAGTTACTGAGGAATCTTTGCATGCACCCCTCATCCCACCCTAGCTGGGTGTTGCTTTCCACTCACCAGCTGTAGGAGCCATGGAGTTTAATGTTTGAGTAAAAGCGGTTACTTGCCCTGTGATGGTTTTCCTGCAAACTGATGTCAGGTGAGGATCCCATGATTTATCACTGCTTTTCAGAACCTACAAATAATATTATGATTAGTAGGTTATGATGGTTTCTGCCAGAAACATGACACACTGTATGTTGGCTGCCATAAATACTTCACTCTTGCTGATCTTTCGGGTGGTGTCTGTAGACCAGCAGCAAGGTCTTCCAATTCTGCTGTGAGAGCTACTACTGCTAAAATTCCAATGTTTTTAAATGAGTCACTGTTTTATTATTCTTTCTTATGGAATTCTGCAGTCAAATCAATAAGAAATGGGTTGAACAGCATCCAAAAGCAAAGCATTGCTTAGTCTGTAGAAGTAATTAGTAATTTACTGGTCTGCACTTTAGTACATATATAACTGTAAGTGATTATTTGATTCTCAGAGTATAGATTGTATCTTCAAGGCAACACACATATCAATTCACTTTTCTCACAGTTTAAAATTAAAAGCAAGATAAGTAAATTATATTTTTGAACATTTAACTACTCATCAGAGATGCTATTTAATTTGTTTCTCAGTTTGCGTAAATGTCTGAAGTTGGTTTTCTAACGCCATTGCTGCAATTTTTGTTAACATTATAAGAAAAAATAACTCCTTCAAACTTGTATGGAATTAAAATCTAAGTGCATGGATATTCATGATATTCATATTTAACTCAATAAATTACTTAGATACTGTACACTACAATTTTCTTGAAAGTGATGTGGTTTAATTAACTTGTCAGGCAGTGAACATGGTTGCTATAGGATTCAAAGATGCTTCTTTTTCAGGTTTTTGTCCAACAGATTTTTTTTCAAGTGGATAGTTTCATAGTTTTCCCTTATATATTTCCCATTCCTGCCTGAAAATCTTTTACACTGTGATCGGGGAATGAAACAGTTATTACCTTATAAAAAATTTTTAAAAAATCACAAGCTACATACATCATTAGGTATAGGGGTTATTTGAAATTTTGCCTTGCTCAGAAAGATGGACTGGATATTAAGTTGATAGGAATCCTTTGAACTTTAGCTCTGAGAAGTGCACATATTAAAAGCAATTTCACATGGTCTGCCAACCCATCTTTGCAATAAATCTCCAGGATATCTGCTACTAATGTGTGCTTAAGAGGGATAACAAGGTATCATTTCCTAATAGATTTGTGTGTATTTATCACTAGGCTTTTGGTTGCTTCTTTGTCTGCTGGAATGAGTGTAACATTTCCATCCACCTGTTCCCAGTGAAAAGAACCTCCTTGTCACTGACATAGCTGAAGTGTCTTTCCACTGAAAGTTAATTATTAGGGCTGTTTTATGCAGTAATTCAGAACAGAATTAGAATGATGAAAAATTAGCCTTTCATTAACATCTACTTCCTGTTTTTTTTTTTTTAGGCAATTGACAGTATTCATCAAGTGGGAGTCTACTGCCTAGCACTTGTCCCAGCAAACACGCTTCCCAAGACGCCGCTGGGAGGGATACACCTGTCAGAAACCAAACAGCTCTTCTTGGAAGGATCTCTGCATCCTTGTAACGTGCTGATGTGTCCCCACACCTGCGTAACAAACCTGCCTAAACCACGGCAAAAGCAGCCAGGTAAGAGGAGTGAAGGCAGAGGGACTCTGACTTCGTGCTGTGTGTTTGTGGTACCGGAATGGAGCGAAATGGAGTAATTGCTGATGCAGGTGAGAATCGGCTTGATCAGCTTTCCTCTTACATACTCCATGTGTGTCAAGGACATCATTGGTGTTGCCAGAGGCTGGGAGCACCTTCACAGAGAGTGCAAGGGAAAATGCTAATTTGATAAAGATGACATTTTTATCACTCTACAAGGCGCTGCTGAGACCATACCTGGAGTTCTTCATAAATTCCTCTTCAGTTATGTTTAAAGAGGATGGACTGAGACCAAACCAGAGAAAGATAAAATCTTGCCTTATTTTGAAGGTTGAGTTTGTAAAGTAGAAACAGAGAAGAGGACTGTTGACACTAAATAACAGTGTTGGAAGAGCAAGTACTTAAAAACTTAAACTTAAAAACTGGTCATGAATAAATTAAACCAAAGGAGGAGTGGTTTAATCCCCAACCTGAGTGGGGAGATTCTATATTACTTTTACAGCAATTATATTAGAGGAAAACCCTAACTAGTTTTAAGATGGTTCTTCAGAAGTTCTGCCTCTTCATGAAGAGTGTTGGATGAAATGGTGCAGTCAGGCACTGTCTCAAGAGACCAAGACAGCCTTCGTAGCCTGCTGTAGTCCACTCACTGGTTATTTGTGCCCAATGTACAAGCAAATTTACACAAATTTTGCCTTTGAATCCAATTGCAGATTTTAGTACTCAGATTAATTTCAAGGAGTTCTGGATGTGTAGCCTCAAGCTTAAGACTTGAATTCAGCTACATTAGACTAAGTGTTGGTTATTTTCCACTTTGAAAAACACCTTGGAATTAGAAGTGGGTTTGCTCTCTGGATCTCGTATATGGAGACTATCCATCATGAACTCAGTGCAAGTTTGCCTAAACCATCAGCTTGTTTTAAAACCTGTGGACAAACATTTCAGAATCAAAACCATAATCCCAGTTTGTGGATACTGGGAATGTCAGAGGTTAGCAGTGACTTACACTAACTTAAAGAAAGCAATGAGACCTTTTACAGCAGTGCTCACTCTGGTATTTCCTTATTACTGCACTGCAAAATAATCACTGAATTCGAATCAATGGAGATTGTTACACATATGCTGTGTATGCATTAAATATTACTATGGTAAAAGTAATGCCAGAAGCACAGAAACAAAACTGATAGTATCACATTCTCCCATTTTGTGGTATTGTGACATACCCCGAGGGCATTGCTTTTACAATTTTAAAGCAGAGTAGTCTGTAGGTGCTTTTGATTGTACATTGTCTGGTTACTTACACCACAAATGATCACTTGGACACCATAGACTAGAAATAAAGCCTGGTATTGATTGCAGTTGATCAGTAATCCATGCTGGAGAAACAGAAAACAAATGCCAACGTGAGCTTAAATGATATCTGTGAGACAGATTGTATTGTCCTCTAATGGCAGCAACAAAGCATCAGTGAAATCCACCTCATGAAGAACTGTCAGCCATGACTTCTTTTTTTCAGAAGTTGTTTATCTTCACTCTTGGTCTTATTCTAGAGGGCTTGCACATATTTTATGATATGCACCATGTGCCCTCCTAATCCCTGTCACTTCATGTCAATAGCATTACAGAAGTCCTAATACAGATGCAACTTAGCCCAGGGAACCAAAGAGGGAAATAGGAATGTTGTCCCTCTGTTTTGAAGCACTTGAATGGAAATGCCTACAGTAGGAGCTAAATTTTCCAAAGATTGATCATATCAAGACAAGATGCGTCTCTGGCTGTGGAGAGCCCATGCTAGATGAGATATGTTTTGAGGGGATGAATCCAGCCCTATGTATCTTCCAACCATTTCTGGTCCACAACCAAAGTTTGTTTCATCAGAGATGTGTTCAAGCTTTGGTTTTGTGGACGACAGTGAGGAAAACATCATGTAATACAAAAGAAGTCACATGAATTTTCATCCACAAGCAAAGGATTTTTATTGTGGTTTGCATATTTCTGCTTTATTCTAGAAATTGGCCCTGCCTCTGTGATGGTGGGGAACTTGGTCTCTGGAAAAAGAATTGCACAGGCCAGCGGTAGAGATTTGGGGCAAATAGAAGATAATGACCAAGCCAGAAAGGTAAGCTAAACTTTTCTGTTACAGCTTATATTTAACATCATAGAGTTAACTTCATACATATACAGAGTTAACATCATATAGTTGACATCAGGACACTTAGCAGTACAGAGATATGATGGATGATGATGATTGTTATTAGTAGTAATAGTAGTAGTAGTACAAAATTTGTTGATGTCTTATTTTTAATAATGCATGTATTTAATATTTCAGAACCTCCTTTACAGATAAATATGAAATAGATGTGAGGAGAAGTCACTGCATTTCATTTTTATGGATTTTTTGAAATAAGTTTACATGTGATGACAGAAAAAATGTGCCGGGAAGTATTAATGGGACTTCTTCCAGAAATCACCCTCTATTATATAATTTTTACTAGCTCAAGTGGAATCCAGAGAATTTTGTTTACATATATGGTCCTGGCCTTATTTGTTGTTATTTCAGTGCTGGAAAATTAAGTTGAAATTCAGCTCTTTTGGGATTTTATGTGAGTAATTAAATTAGTAAGTTCTAAACTATATAAGTATTTATATATTTATAGTAAGAAAAAGAGAGGAAGCTAAAGAATTAAATAGAGCTTAAATTCAGAAAGACCAGTTAAAACTGTGTTCTTGCTTATATGCCATAATACATCATCATCCCAGAAGTGGCTTCACTTCTGGAGAGGCCACTGCTACTACGAAAAAGCACCTTGCTATAAATGTGTGATGACAAGAGAATTAATTCCTGTTTAGTGCTTCTGGGTGTTGTGACCTGGATTTTAAAGCCAAGAAGTTGTTCAGTGTCGTGAGTGTCACTCTGCTTTATTGCAGTTCCTGTTCCTGTCCGAAGTGTTGCAGTGGAGAGCTCAGACCACCCCTGACCATGTGCTCTACACTCTGCTCAACTGCAGGGTAAGAAGCTCAGGCCATGGCTGCGACAGGCTTGGAAAAGGCACACTGGGATTTCAGCAGCACCTGCTTGTGCTGTGGCTCGATGTGACCTTTCTCTTCCTTTTCCCACTAATACTGAGCTGTTATATTTAATGTTCACTGAGGCAGAAAGGAAAAGAGAATAATCATTGCCAGTTGTCAAGATATAGATTGCTTTTGTATCAGACAGTGTGCCTTACACATTTCTCATTTCTTTTTCCACCACATGCATGTTGTGTGTGAGCTGACACTGCAGATCTCTTTCAATACTGTTGAATCTGTTTCAAAGCTGTCCCTGTGCTGAATAACAGTGTTTAATAGTGCTCACCATCCTGATTTCCAATTTGAAAAGCACAGGCTTGGCAAAACCAAAGCATTTTCCCTAAATAAAGATTGGCTGTTGTTTTTGACATTGGACCATCTGGGAGAGGTGTGAGAATGAGGAAAGGAGGTGAAGAGAAGACAATGTATATCCAGAATACAATCAAGTCTGCAGAGGGTCACTAATAAATCTCTCTGCATAACCTACATGAGTGCCAGCCTGGCACAGCATTTCATTGCTTACTAAAATTGAATTAATGAATGTGACTGGTGCTGAACTTGGCTTTGCTAAGAGCAAAACTTCCTTGCTTTCTGTAGTGTGACTTCTTTACTTCCTAGATGATTACAGATTGCAGATGACAAACCAATAATTCTCAAGACCACAGAGAGAATTAAAGTCTGATTTCAAACCATTCCATCACAGTACATCTACGCGTATCTATCAAATCTGGGAAACATACGTAGTGTGTGAGTCTCCAGGAGAGGGGAGGCCTGGAATAGTGCTATTCCCTGGAGTAGTAGCTGATGTTGTCTCAGCCCATTGTGGTCTTTATGCAACTTGAACGGGTTCTTAAACCTGCAATAATTTGTGAACCTCTGCGAAATCACCACTTCCAGTATTTACAGAATGTGTTTCTCCATTTTACAGTGCTGGTACAAAGTTCAGTTTGAGGCTACCAGTAAGTCATTAAATAACTTTTAAAAAATTCAGATTAATATCTCATATTTGTGAATATGTGAAACTTGACAGATAAATAGTGAAGTAGTAATGTATTTTTTGATGGCAAAGCAGAAATCTTGAGAGGCAATGCTGTTTATAAGTTCAATATTACACCATTAAAGTGTTGCATTGCTGTGTCCTGTAAGTTAGGAGCAAAGATGCTGTGAGAAAGAGTTGATGTGAACTATACCATCTCTTCCACACAAGACCGTTGCTTTTGAGCTTTAAATAAAGCCAGACTTCCCATGCTGAAAGAAGGGTTCAAACAGTGGGAAGTAAGGACACAATGTGCAAAACAAGGATTAACAAAACAAATTCTCGTTCCGTAGAAGTGAAAAACAGTTGGATTTTGAAATGCAGTTTCTCTGTTACTCTCAGTGAAGAGTATCTTCTCATATGAAATGTGTTTAAAAGATGTAATGCTTCTTGGAGAGAATTAATATTTCATAGAAAGGGATGACAGGTTTGGTGGGGTTTGCCCTAGGCAAGTTTTATTGCCCTTCTTGAATTTTAGTTCTGATTCGTAACTTTTCCTATTTTGTCTTCCTTGGACATTGTTTGTACACTTTGTTCTAAAACATTCAGGCATCCTGCAGTGGATGACTAATAAAAGTCCACTGAGATTAGTGTTTTCCTGTAACCCAAGCTTTGAGAATTTGAAATATTTCAAAATTAGTGCAGTACATTGTTTTTAGTGTGCATCATGAAGGATTGCAACACCTTTACATTTCAGGATAGCTCATTAAAGGCCCAAAGGGAGTAGTTGTCTGATGCTTGCAAGTGATTCTTGTCCAACAACAGGATTCTCCTTCCCTACAGTTCATATAAACAGTGACTTCCCACTGGTTCACAGGCAGCAAGTGCCAGAAGTCTTAAATGTAAACAAGCTTTGCACAAATTCATGTGATTTGCAGCAATTCCCTATCTGTCAGTAGGACCTATGCTTCTGATGTGTGAGGGCATATAAAGGGTCCTTCTTCTCATAACCATGGAAACAAGCAATTTCTTGAAAGAAGAAATGGAGAGTTTGAGTACATTATCCTGACAGGTCTGCAGTGGCAGGACAGCAAGACCTCAGGTTGCTTTGGCATACTCAGGGCTGGAGAGATGGAAGTCACCTCTGGTCCAGCATCCATAGAATTGCATATGTCTTTAGAGGAAGCTTTCTTAGTGAAATGATCTCCACAATGATCAAAAGACTGATTAAAACTGTCTGAAGTGCAATTCAGTGAGTGTGGTTGCTGAGGATGATGAAGAGGAATGCTGAGCCCTGACTTTGTCCATTTTATTTTCAGTTGGCTTGTGCTCTTTGTTGACAGTTTGTAATGAAGTCTGTGAATGCCAGGTGATCCTGGTAGCATGGCACTGCTTGCAGGGCTGGCCCTTTGGCAAACTGCTCCTTCCTCTCTGAAGCCTGGTCAGAGAGCATTGCAGTGGGGTGGTGGTGGATAGAAACCAGCATCACAACAAATGCTTTTTATTCATTGCCTTGTTAAAATAGAGTGTAAAGAACATTTCTTTAAAACAGTAGACCTTCTCTTATAGTAAGGATAGTGGTGTCATATATTTTACTGCGTTACATTGAATTTTTGATGCACTGTTCTATTGTAGTAAAGTATGTTCTACTTTAGTGTATGTGTATATATTTACATATTCTTACCTTTTTCCCCCCCAGCTTTTTCAGAATCACTTTTTTTAAAGTGAACTTAGTGCTTGTGGTAGGTGCCAGGTGTGTCACAGCAGTACTGGAGACTGAATTCCTCTTTTTCCACAGAACAAGCACACAAGCCAAGATGCAGCCCTTCCCATACTGCCCTGTCCTTTTCTTCCAGCCCAGACCTGGCCTGACCAGCTCTAGGTGTAACCAGTCTGTCCTGTACATTCATTTTTAGACTTCTGAGGTGTCTGCCTGCAGTGGTAGTGAATTTTGTAATAGAGATGTATGTATTTTCTAAATGTGTATTTGTGTGTGTACATATGTACACACACACACACACACACACACACACACACACACACACATATATTTAGGAAGTGCAAGAACTGTAACACTTATTCAATTTAAAACACTGACTGTTTGATAATTTTGGGTTTGCACTATTTGAAGTGCTTCAAAAATGCCAAGCTCTTGCTGACCAGAGTTATTCAAATTTAACAAATGCCTTTCTTCTCTCTTTCATTTATATGCAATGTAAGTGCTTATCTTTTGTTCCAGACTAATTCTTTTCTCTGTCACAAAGTATTGTTTTCTCCTGTGTCTTTTGTCTCTTGTATTTAAAGTATTTCTGCTGGGCCATTTGGCTCCACTCCAGCATGCAGACAAGAAAATGCAATTTTCAGAATTGCTCTCCACAGATGCTCCAGTTTGCTACAGTGACCATAAAGGCACTTCCCTGGCTGCAGTAGGAATGCTGCCTGTGCAGCAAGGGAAGTACAGGTTACATGGGCAGGACATTAGCACCCTGCTGTACTGCCTTGGTTGGGGCAGAAACACTGTTGAGGGCAGAAGGTACAAAGAAAGGAACAGAGAACATTCCTCTGCCTTACAAACATCTTTTTTCCTTCCAACTACAGTTTGGCCTAAGGCTGAATGTTTCCATATTTTAAGTTGACTGCATGACATATTGTGGCTGCCCCTCATCCCACAGCTTCTAAGGTGAAGAGGAAAATAGAGTTTCAGCACATCACGTTATCTCCTGTGACATTTATCTTTCTTCCTGTGCAGGGAACAATAGCCAACTCGCTGACATGTGTCCAGCTGCATAAACGAGCTGAGAAGATCGCTGTCATGCTGATGGAGAGGGGACATTTGCAGGATGGAGACCACGTGGCTTTGGTTTACCCACCAGGTAAAGAATTGCTGTAGCAGTACCTTGGTACTCCTGGAAGTTCATCAAGATCCTTCAGAAGGGTGATGCATCAGTGGTGTTACCATGTACACCATGTTAACTGGCAAAACACTAAATATTTGCCTTATGCACATTTCATTGAATTTAGTCAAACATATTTAAAAGGATCTCTGTCTGTGTATACGCACAGATTTTATTTCTTTGGGTTCAGATTAAGACTAACCTGTGTTTTTAAAACCTGTTCTCTTATGAGCAGTCAAATTTAATTACTGGTTTGGGTTTTTTTTTTCAATTTGCTGGATATAGACTATTTTATGAACATGCATCTGCTAAGTGTTCTTAGATTCACCTGTTCAATTCCCTCTTGGAAGTGCTGCACTTCATGAGAGTAAAGCAGCAATATCCAGGAAGTAACATATGGGGTTTTTTAGAGTAGAAATTCGATTGATAAGTAGAAAATTATTAAGAAATACAAAATTATAATTACAATTTTCTCTATAGATTCTTAATCCTGACAGCTCTCTTGGCTTGGATTTTCATCCTTTGGCATCAGGGATTTTAAAGTTGTTTTAACTGGTAACACACTGGACATTTTCTTGGAATTATTTCTGATCAAGTGCTACTCTTTTATCTTTAACATTTCTTGTGTGCTGGTGAAATAAACAGTCTGATTTAAGGCCTATATGTGATATTTGGTTTGTAAGGACTGCAAGGCACTGGTTATATCGTTGTAGTTATAGGAGCAGTTTCGCGATGGTTATTATGGGAAAACCTTTTCCACAAAAGAAGACTAGTATTTTAAACTTAAATGTTTGTTTTCTGTATTTCACTTCCCCTGAAGAAAGCATTTTATTGAAGGAACAATTACCTACCAGTATTGCAGATCCTGTTCTTCTGAAGGAATAAACCAGTCCCCACTGTCATATCACAGCCTGTGTACAGCACCAGGGAGGTGTCAGACAGGAGTATTCAAGGGATCTTTGTGCTGTTGTCTGTTCACCCTCCTTAGGTAGCCTGAAGGGTGCTGTCCATTGTCCATCACCTGCAGTCAATATTTATATGGGACAGCACCTAATTTTATGTTAGAAGCAGGATTTCAAAATCATTACTCCCTTTTTTACTGTAAAATTTCAGGTAGATAAGTCAAGGCTGCCTATGTGAGGTTAAAAACAGCAAGAGAAAGACAGTATTTTATGGAACCTCCAGATGTTCTTTCTGCAGCTGATAGGACCGAGCATCATCCCACCTTGTCCTTTTCCTAGGACATCTCTCTTCTTGTACACTCTATAAATGTAAATTTAGGAAGATAATTAATCTGCAGAAATTAGTCTTAGAAATTACTTCCTGAACATCAAAGTGGAGTTCTCCTAAATGTTGATATCTGGCTGCAGTTCTGTGTGTCGCCAGTGCTTTTGCATGCTCAGAACAGTGCAGCTGAGAGGAATCAGTGAAGCTGAACAAATACTGACAAGGGGCTGAAAAAGAAGTCTGTTAAAGGGCTTAGTCACTCATTTAACCTTCTGGGTTCAGTTCCAAGTAATATTTATGCTGACATAGGAGTCTGTGATTAAATTATTTGATTTTCAGGGGAGGCTTTCTGCTTTGTTCTCCACGCAGGGATAGACCTGATTGCGGCGTTTTACGGATGCCTGTACGCGGGCTGTGTGCCAATAACAGTGCGACCTCCACATCCCCAGAACATTGCCACCACCTTACCCACAGTGAAGATGATTGTGGAGGTGAGCAGACACCTCAGGTTGCATGAGCAGATGAAATGGGTGATGGATTTGTGTTGTTAGGAGCAGTAAGTTGAGCGACTTGAGCGGTGGTTGGGTTGAAGTGTTGTATTCCTTCCAAGGACTCAGGACTTCAGCGTGTTGCAAAATCAACACTGCTTGACAACACACAACCTGCTCACTTGAGCTGTCACATTTTGCCCCAGTTACGTGACTCCTTTCAAGAAGTATATTTAAAGTGCTTTGTTATATTTAGCTATACACCAAGAGGGGTAGGATTCCTCACAGGAAATGCCACACTGACTGTTGAGAAAAACCTCAGTGGGAAGTTCAGCCTCACCCGATGGCATGCTCATCTCTGAACATCCAATTGTTCTGCATTTAAAACAGTTTCAAAGTTCTGTTGTGAAGATGTTTGTCGGTATTTTGTTTCATCTAGGAAGGTGTTACTCAAACTTTTTCATTCAGTGCTTTCTTTTAGTATTTTGGCTTTATCTAACAATGTTTAGCCTTCGTTGCACATAAATAACTGCAGTGTGCTTCTTACTGAGGGAAATAAAAGTGGTCGAAATTAGATAGCCCTTTACATCTGGCAGTTTCTAATATATTGATTGGAATTCTGCAGAAACAAGTTTAAACAAATGTGTTTTTACCATTGCTAATTAATTTTGATATTTTCAATTAACAAATAGTAGAGATAGTTGTAATTTTTGGCTTTCCTTATGGCATCAGATGCCACAAAGTATCAGAAGAGGTATGAGAAATTGTCCTGTTATCTTCAGGATTCTCGTTATTTAATATTGTGGCACTAGGTGTTTTTAAACATCAATTGTTAACATATATAAGTGATGTAAAATGTGTTTCTTTTTCCCTTTATGTTTAATAGCTAAACTAGATCTGTTTGATTTCATGATAAAAACCTGACAGATCTAAGCTGACTTGTCTTCATTGTCCCTTCCATAGACTAACTTTAAATAAAATGTTGACATTTATTAACCATATTAATGCCAGTTTGACTTACAAACCTCTCAGCTATGTTTTATGCAAGAATTTCTTTCAATTTTGAGATTAATGGCCTCGTAGAAATTAAAATATTGCGGCTGTTCTTTCATTGCCAATGCAGTCACACAAATTTCCTGATGTGATGGGGTCGTTGCCTGCTCTAACACGTGGTATGTCTGCGCATCACGTTTTGAAGCCAGTAAGAATGACTTCTGAGTAAAATTTGGCCTACATAATTGTGTTTTTGTGATGAGCTGGTAGTTGTAAAATATAACTGAACTGAGCCCCATCTTGAGCAGTTGCTAACCTGTAGCTGAGATGTGTTCTTTCTCCTTCCCACCATCCCTGTGTGTTGCAGTTCTCCAGGCATGGATATTCTGTATTTTAATGAACCTTCTGATCTTCCAGATTATGTAATTCCTGAGAAAGCTTCTAACCACCAACTCTTCAATTTTCTTATGTTTTATGTCTTAGTGTCCCAAATCAAGATTTTCATAGATTAAAATTAACTTTGTAAGAATTAATTTGCCTTGCCATGACAATGAAAATGATTGGATTGAGGGGTGCTGCAGTGGCTTTGTTTGTATCCACTTTTACCTTGAAATATTTAGACTGTCTATACAGAGAAGTCATGGGATTAGAGTGTCAAGAGATTAGAGTTTGGTTCAGTGATGTTTGTCCAAATTTCCAAATTTCTGGTGTTGTATAAAGTTGATTTCCATGAGATTATTGTCAAGAGAAGCTGTTCTCTTCTGCTCAGTGGTAACATTTAGTGTACATAAGATTACTGATTTCATTATCTTAATCACTGAAAATATAGTGTGCAATGAAATGTTTCATTTTCCTTAAAGAAAAAAAATACTCTTAGCAGGATTTGCACAGATTTTCAAAGTTTGGGTAAAAGAAGAGGAATGTTGCCTTTTCAGTTTTTCCCGTGTTTTATCTTCAGTGATTTCAGTGTTCATATTCATGTTTGTCTGAATTCCTTTAGTATATTAATTTTTATAATCAGTAAGAAATATTCTTGTAATTGATACCTATGAACTTTTAAAAATAGCAAATCTAAAAGGAGAATTCAGCATGTATCATCTAAAATTCGGTGTGGACGGTATTTGCAGTCAGCTCACCATTTCATTTCTTAGTGCCGCTTGCACAATTTCTGTTCTAGAGCTACTTTTGCCGATATCAGAAGAGTCCCCAGTGGTTTATCACAAGCACAGGAACTGGAAATACGTGGCTAACGTAACACTGACTTAAGACAGTAAAATTATTCATATGAAATGTCAGACTAGGTTTTGGTTTATCTGAAAATATTGTTTATAAACCAAGATATATCATCGTCATGTAGGAAATGTTTTGAACAGTCTTCTTTCCTGGCACTTTGGGGTGAGAGCTGATACAATGTGTTGCAAAGGTCATATTCTCACTATTAAGGTGCCTTTAATTTCATTACAAAGCTCTTCTCAAAGTTCAGTTTTCATGTAATTTGTAAAATTCACAGGATTTTGTCGGCTTCATGAGCTGCATTTTTCGAGCAGCTTCCCACCTGCTGATCAGAAAACATAAAGTTGATACACCTGTGTCCTGTTCTGGCAGAAAATAAGTCACACTCTTGCCCATTTTCATGAGAGAGTTAATTAGTATCCCATTGTGTTTTTATTTATTTCTTGATTTTCTAGGTGAGCCGCTCTGCCTGCTTAATGACTACGCAATTAATATGTAAATTGCTACGGTCGCGGGAGGCGGCGGCAGCAGTGGATATCAGGACATGGCCTCCAGTCCTAGATACAGGTGAGTGCTGGGCTTAGGAGACCTCTGTCTCGTTTGCCACCGTGTTTGTCAGTGACACACACACGTTTTCTGTCTCTGTCTCCACCAGACGATTTGCCAAAGAAGCGGCCTGCACAGATCTACAAACCTTCTAACCCTGAAACGCTTGCTTACCTTGACTTCAGTGTCTCCACCACTGGCATGCTGGCAGGGGTAAAGGTAGGGACTTCTTGTTAAAGCTGCCCTTCTTGCTGTCCTGCCTGGCTGGCAGGTGGTTGCTCCTCATTTGTGACTCCTTGTGATTTTTGGAACTAGGAATTGAAGTGCTTCCTCTCTTGCAGTCATTGTTTGATTCCATTGACATTAAATTAGTTCTTCTCTACTTGCCACAGGACTACGTGTGGTGGGTTTAGTCCCTCTCCTCCTCCTCAGACTAAAATTTCATTCCATTACTCCTGTGCATAGACCACTAGTTTGTCTGCCTGAAGCATTTTTCAACTTGGGCATCTGATATTTCCAATCTATGAAGGAATTGAGACTGTCATTGTTTTCCTGCTTGTTCCAGTGCCCATTCATTGCTCTCTTCTTGCTGCAGCTCAGCTACTGGCCATTGGTTTTCAATATTCTCTTCTTCATGCAATTAAGGGACATGATGAATTCTCTGGTATATTCACCTGGTACGGTACTAGAGTAAGCTGCAAAAATTCATTGACGGATTTGTTTGATAAGCTCAGGCATCTTGAGCTCTTGAAATCTATTCTAAAATATATCATTTTCTCCAACTTTCTAACCACAATTCATCAAATCTGTTTTACCTATCTGCTGGCTTATGTATCATCCCACTATTGAATTCACCAAGACACAGTAAAATCACTCTGTTATTCTTACCTGTTACCTCCTTACTCCTATTTGTTGCATATCCAAGGATTATGGTTACTTTAGCAATCTCTGCTGATGTATCACACTCAGAGCCTATGCTGAATTCCTCCTACTCTTTGGTGTCATCCTTCTGTTTGCAGAAACTGTCAGCATACTTTATAAGCAAAGAAAACATCACTTTCCCAGTTTTCAGGAGCAGAATTCGAAGCACAGAGCTGGTGAAGTGACCAGCTTGAGGCTGACTGATGGTTAAATGGTTGACCTTGTTGATGGTTACATATTGGACACTCCTGCAACATTCATTCCATCTAACTTTGAATAGCTAGAATGCCTACAGATGTGGAGTAGTCATTGGGCTCCTCAGCAGCCAACAGAGAGAAGCAGGAACTTTTAGGGTATCATTTATCTGACTTATCTAAAACATCTATTTTTAAAGGAGTGAATGTCACATAAGTCTTCATTTCCTCTAGAGGAAGCCTCAAATGATTGTTTCAGATGCAGTCATCTGTATTAAATCAGGTCTGAATTATACTTTTTCAGACTTGCAGAAATGACTACTAACTATGCAAAGTGAGTATTTGGGAAACTTCAAAGATAGTCAAAGGCAGGATGAGTCGATGAGTCTTTCTTAGTGTGGCTAGAGGGAAATACAGATAAATCTATCAAGGAATTCTTGATTAGCTTCTAATATCTGGGTCACAGAGCCTGCAGGTCACTGACTCAGCAGGTTTATGTAAACAGTTACCATCCACGACATTATCACTAGTGATTAATTAATTATAAAAGGATCAAAAGAGGCCACAAGGCTTATATTCATAATGCAGTGGTACTAAATTAAAAGAAATGGCTAAATAACTCCTGTGCCTCCTGGAAAATTGATAAATGTTTTCTAATCACTTTGAAAGTAGTACATTCCACTTGTGTTTACTCTCAACATTCCAACAGCTTGCACACAGCACGGTGTAAAAACTCACAGGATAACAGCAGTTCTGTATCAATGGAGTTCAGTTTAATCCCATGTGAAAAAATGGTCTTGATTCATCTGGGGTAGAATTAATCTGCAGACTGCAGATGATCACCATACAGACACCCATTCTGAGCTGGTCCTTTTGCATCACTTGGAGCACATCCAGACTCAGTTATGGCTGTCATTGGAGTGGAGAAAGTCACTTCTGGAGCTTTATTCCTCTGTTTACTTTAAGATCAAATAAATTTTACCTTCCAAGTGCCCGTTTTCCTCCACTGACTCTCAGTGAGCAGTATATAAAGCAACCAGCTCCCTGTGTGGCAGAGATCAAAGGTGCGGTAAGTTAAATCCTATTCAGGCTGTATTTCTAACACTGGTGTCTTTCTTGTTGCTAATAGAGAGGACAAACGTTAAAAGATATTTTCCTGTTTCCATTGACGTTAGAACTTGTAAGTCAGGATGGGTGAGTGTGGAAAACATCCTAATACTAGGAAAAAAGTCGAAAGAATTTCCTTTGGATCAGGTTTTTTATTTCTACTTGCTGCTTGTTTTATCTTTGAGAGCTTTCTTACCAAAATTTTAAGAGTCTTTTTCTCAACTAGGAGCTGGATAACATGAAGATATTTTACAGATATTTATTTATGGAATTTTTACTAAGTTTATTGTATTGCTGAATTATTAGGTCCTTAGTACTGTTTTGCTGGCAAAATTCCTTT
Source organism: Oriolus oriolus (assembly GCA_013400235.1). Taxonomy (NCBI): domain Eukaryota; kingdom Metazoa; phylum Chordata; class Aves; order Passeriformes; family Corvidae; genus Oriolus; species Oriolus oriolus. Next base: position 1,247,377 of record VXBT01002720.1, read on the forward strand.
CAATTTAAAAAATGCATTGGCGTTTTTTATTTATTTTGTTAAGAAATACATACTTTAAAATATGGTACTGATGATCAACAAAATGTTTCATTCAGTCATTCATTCCTTTATTCTTCCAGAAAGTGTAGTATGTTATCATTCGCTTTGCATACAGCTTGGAGCACGTCTTTAAACCACTCACAGCTTTCTTCCTAAATCACTTCAAACTTACCATTCATTCTGTCTCCTCTCCCCTTTCACAATTATTTGGATGCCCTCTTGAAGTAAAATTATGTTTTCTAAGATATAAATTACCTGTGTGCTTACACTGAGCATAAAGTCAATATTTATTTGATGTTTTTATCCTGTAATTGATGTAAGCACTTGGTGCAGTCTGAGAGTGAGCCTTCCAACGACACAGTTGATCATTTTAATTGCCTTGCTGTTGTCTTTCAGATGTCTCATGCAGCCACTAGTGCCTTTTGTCGTTCTATTAAGCTGCAGTGTGAGCTTTATCCCTCCCGGGAAGTCGCGATCTGCTTGGACCCCTACTGTGGACTTGGGTTTGTCCTCTGGTGCCTCTGCAGGTGAGGCTTCTCCTCAGCCTTTTCTGAAACACGGTTTCCATTGTACTGTGGCACAGCAGAACGGATCATGTGAGTGATGAAAGGATGGGAAGGGCAGGCAGTGCCTCTGGGACTGCCACAGGCAGTTGGAATTGCTGGAAGCTGTATGGAAGCTGCTGTGTGCAGGATGTGGTTTGTTTGAGCGGGGCATGGCCGTAGGTGTTTCGACTTGGAAGTACAGAGCACCAACACGGCTGCTCACTGACCTCCTGCCGCTTTGCTGCTGTCTCTGCAGAGTCTGGCTTGTTTCACTTGATGAAAGCAGTGCTTTACCAATATTACCTTAAGGAAGTGGTTTCCTTGCGTCCTCTTTTTCACTCTCTAATCTGAAAGCAGGAGTAGGTATCAGGGGACTTCCTCCTTTGTGGGACTTGCAGGATGTGGTTTTTGCAGAGACACCAAAGTGTGTTTTCTTGCAGGTGCTTGTATGGCAGTAGTGAAGTTATCAGAGAACAAAACATTTCTAGTGAAAGGCGAATCAGCTTTTTTGGTTAATAAATTTAGAAATGTAACAATTCTGTCAATCTCTATACTCCAGGGAAGCTACAGTTCAGCTACTGAAAGCAGGTCTATCGATTTTTTTTTTTAAGTTAGCTGGGTTGATGCAGAGAAAAGAAATGTGGGAGTGTTAATGGAGCCCATTTTGATGAAGGCATCTCAGAGTCACAGTAGTCTGACATCTTTGCACTCTCCACAGAAAGTTCTTTGGTGTTAGCAGTTCTGCTATTTTGAGTTACTAAAATGAAGATAATCCACGGCATTAAAAATACTTTGGATAAACTTTGTACCAATTTACTAAATAGCTGAAGGAATTATTATTTGATAACAACTGCAACAATTTCTTTTCAGCAATCATCATTTATTTCAAAGTAGGCTATTGCCATGGTTTATTGCCCTTTAAAAATATTTGTTATTATGTATTAAATAGGCTAAAGATTAACAGTGTTATCTTATTCATTCTTGATCAGTTTCTCTTGATTTAAGCTATATTTGCCTAATACTATTCTGGATTTTACATAGGGATTAGATTTGCCTTTGTTTCGAAAAACTTTCGAGTTTTCAGCATTTCATTTACCCAACATAAAACTATTGAGGCTGCAAAAAAAACCCTTCAGAAATGTTGAGATTTTAATTAAATCACTCTGTTTTAAGTTTAATTTTTTTAAATGTTGGTTTTTTTAAAGTCAGGTGACTATTTCTGATAAAGACTTGAGTGTTCCAGCATGCACTGATGTCAGTGTTAGGCCAGGGAAGGACTGTACAGCACCACAGGAGAGTTCAGCTAAGGGATATATCATCATATAGGATAGTGCTGGAGCACAGAGCATCCAAGAATAACTTCTATGCAACATCATGACAGAGCCATAAAACACAGATCAATGCTGACCAGTCTAAAAACCAAGTAATTTGTGGTGCCCAAGACTCTCCTGAATATAATTTTTTTTTCCTTCTAGAGTCATTTTCCCAACAAATATGCATTTGTCACTCTTAGGTCCTTCCCAATATTGATGGTATTCAGCCTTTCAGAAGGAGAAGATTGTTTGTGACTGGCAAGTGAATTAAGGCAGCAAGCCTCTGGGAGAAAGCAATCAGAGTCTGTGCTCATTTGTAGCTTATAGAAGGAACAGAAAGTTGTATTTACCATTTTCAAAGAAGAGAAAGGAAACAAGGGAGTTGAAGGAACTGAGATCAGGCCACTGAGATCAGCAGCACTCTAGTCTTATGAACCATCACATCAACCTCTTCTTTGCCACTGATCCCCTATTCCCATTAAATCAGAAAACCTTCAGGCTGCTAGAATTGCGATTGTCATTTGGAGAAAGCTGGCATCAGATACAGCCTAATTAATTCCACTTAAAAATCTAATTTCCATTTCATTACTATTTTAGAAATTAGTATTATTTGATGTTATAGGAAAAAAACATATCCTGGAGTTTATAAGGCTCTTACTCCTCATAACTCAAAATTTTGTGACCTTGCATTTTACCCTTTAAGGTTCAGCATAACTGGATCTTGCCCAACATTTCAACACAGATTTCTAACTCAGAGAATTCTACTCTAAACTTATGATTGTCTGTCACCACCTCCATTAACTAAATTAGTATTTCTAATGGCATATGGAAATGAAGTTAGATCTTCAATTTTTTATAAGCTTGGGGCTTTTGAGAGTTAAATAGGAACTCTTTGTTTTAGGAGCCCAGCAGGAAGCAAGAGCAACCTCCTGTTCTGGGTACAGTTAAAAGTACATTTAAATTCCTTTATTAACTAGACCAAACGAGGCATTGACTAAAGAACTGAAAGAAAAACTAACCTTTTATCCCCGTTGTAGGTGCTTAGACGTTGTGCTGGCCTGCTCCACTGCGGTGCCCCAGAATGCCCCATTCTGTGAGGTCAAAGCTACTTAGGAAAGCTGCTGGAGCATGGAGCCAGCCCTTTGGTAAGTTTGGAATATATTGCATAGTTTTGCAAAGTTTTTTATTTTTTTAAAATTTATTATTTTATGGCCTAAAGGTTATAAAATAATAAAGAAAAGAAACCTTGCAAAGCAGAGCAATACATTAAAAAGAACTCTTCCCTCTAAACTGGCCGCATGCTCCAGCAGGGTTTCCTTGGAACCTTTGTCATTGAACAGCAAGTCCTGGGTGTGGCAGCAGACATCAGCCCCATGTGAGTTCACAAACCCCTAACTTCCTAATTTTAATGAGTTCTTATTCATGATTCAATAAAAGAATACATTATCGTTGCATTTTTCTCTTTAATAATCTCATTTATCCATTCTGAGAAGGTGATCCTAGTATTCCAACTTGCATTGCATTACATTTTAAAATGTGTTACATTCTTTAAAAGGAAAAAAAATATCTTGAAATGTAAAAAAAAAGAATTCTAAATCCCATTGTTCAGAAATGCTTCCTGAAATTAAGATGCCCCTGTCTTAATGCTTGTCACTGTGGAGGAGAATAGAGCATTCTGCAGTTCATTAGAGAGGATTCACTTAATTGATAGTTGCTGAGTAATGCAATAGAATAAGAATTTTCCCTCTACTTTAGCCCAGCTAAGCCAATTCAAATTGCAGTTCCACTTTTACTGCTGGAAGACAGAACTGTCCTTGCTCAAATTATAATTAGGTACATTAATAATTTTAAATAAATTTTGGATATATTCTCAGGCACTGAGCTTGTAGTAGTGGAAGTCAGTGAGACTCAGACAGGAACTGAATTTTCTGGTCCACGGTGGCCATGCAATAAATAACACGATTGCTATGAAATGGTCCAGGGAAGGCTTTCCAGGGAAGGTGCTTTCTCCTATCCTGCTCCTGCTGCCTCTGTTCCATAGCATGAAGCCAAAATCCACAGTGGTCCTGCCAGGTGGCTTCTGCTGCAAGAGTCTGCAAGGTTTCTCAGTAACCGGACAGGTGGAACTGTGCAAGAAGTGAGCAAGGGATTGCAGCACCAACAGGAGAACTGCATTTTAGGAAGGTTTATTGTTAGGAATCCCTAATTATCGTTAGGTTTCTTAGGCTAACTTGAAGATAACTGGCAGGTATGAACATTTCACCTAATTTCCAGCCCACGCGCAACAAATTAAAGGCAAGACCGCATAAAGAAGCCTAAATGCCACATCAGAACCAGATAACTCTGACATGGGAAGTGAAGGATATGAACAGAAACATCTGTCATGTATTTTGCAAAGTGCCTAACTGGCACAGGAGGAATGTGAAGGTGTGTTGTCTGCCCACACACTGCTGTGTGCCAATTTTCTGGAGAGTCTGTAGCCAGTGGCAATTTGTGGAAGAGGCAATTTGCTTTTCTTCCACATTATAACAGTACTGTTAAACCTGCCTCGAGCCCGGAAGGTTCAAGGGCAGCTGAAAGCCCTGAGTCACCTTGATATGTGAGTTCTGAGATGAGATGGCAGACCTACTCTTACCACCTCTGGAGACATACCCATACATGGGGGAGTAAGTAGGGCAAGAGAGATGGTGATAAGGAACCAGAATGATGCTCAAGGCTGAGCAGTGGCCTGTTGCTGTCTCTGGTACTGACAGGTTGTCTGCTTACCACATGCAGTCATGTTCTTAGAGCACTGTGTGCCAACCATCATCTTTGGACTCTGCAGGTGGTGTGAGGTCCTTTACTTTTTCTCCAAAAGTCCACTTTTTTTGTATATGGTGGGTCTCCAGAACTGAAGATTTAATTTTGGCCCAAGTCCTTTGAAGCCTAAGAGAGATATATGCCCAAACACTGTCCTCTATAGCCTGTGCTGTCCTTCCTACAAGCTCTGGTCCAGGTGATTGTGCAGACTTTTCCTCTACAAAGCACGTAGTTCTCATACCTGTCCCTCATCACCAAATGCCAAATATCATCTGTAGAAATGCAGAAACCAAATGCATATACTTAACAGGATTCAGCAGTACCACCTGCCTCCTCCAGTTAAGTGGGAGAGCAGCTCATGTCACCTGAGGACCCAGGAGTAAGGGCAGTGGTGGGTCAGTAACCTGCCAGAATGCAATTGCAAATTGCACTTGCCATTGTCAGCATTCACTGACCTGCTGAAATTTTTGGAACTATAATAAAACCTCAGCTTTTACTGCTAATCTGCCTCAGCACAATGTGGGATAAAGCTCCAATTCAGTGGAACAGTTAAGGGCCAAGAGGTCCTTCCAAGAATCTCCGTATGCTGCCAAAACAGCCTGCCGGCAGCGGAGCCAGTGTTGTGATCAGATGGTGCTGTCGTACCAAAATGCATCCTTGTGCTTTTACCTGGAGTATTCCTGTCCTTGGGCAGCCCTTGCTTAGTGCAAGCAGACAAGGCTCTTCACTTGCTGCCAAAATCCAAGGCTTTGTCCACCACATGAATGCTTTTTTCCCCTGGATTGCTCTGCAGTCCCCTAAAGGAAGACAGCATTTCTAAAAAGGTGATCTCCCATCTCAGCCACCCCTGCATTCACTCTGAATCTGCATCCCAAAAGTCATTGTGACAAGGTGATGCAGGGATGCTCTTCACTGTCTGCTCCTGTTGTCAAGACTTGCAGCAGGAGGTGGATACTTTCGTGACACAGTTTTCTGAGCAGTGGAAGAAACAATCTTGATATAGTTCCTTCCCAGTATTTACATAACTAAAATCTTGCACCTAGTCCATTGTATCATATATTGTTGCAATCTCAGAAAGGGGAATTTAGGTTCAACAGTTTATGTTTAAAATCCCAAGTTTTCCCAATATCCCATAGATCCCCCTGCTGCCACAGTGGTCACCGTGATTTTCTTGGTTCCTGTATGAGAATAGCCAAGCTGACAGCTTAACCATCTTAACTATCATGTTTCAAGGTGAGATGGAATTGCCTCACCTCGTTCAGTGCCTCAGTTTCAGGATTAACTCTACCAAATCTAGAATTCCATACCTAGGTGAACCTACCAAATTTCTCTACCATATCTAGAACTGCATGGAGATAGATATTGACAGAACTTCCTATAGGTTTGGAACCATATCAGGCTTCATCCAGCATCTCCAAAGCAGCCTTGCACAGCTGCAGTTTGTTCAAGCACGTGGTCCTCTGCATGGTGTTTGGCACTCATGCTAAGCAAGCACCCTCTAACATTTCACAATGATTTGAAACCACCAGAATGGTAAAAATGCTTCAACCAGCTGTACGAGGGTATTTTTTCCTCATCTTCTCTCCACCAAAACATGGGTGATAGACAGCTTCTCAGGGGAACATAAATCTGTGGATTTGCAAGGATGTGTAGCTGTCAGGAGCATTTTGTGGCTCAGACTGATGCACAAATTCTGCATAATGTTTCAGAGGTTGATTCAGGGAGCTGAGCCAAGTTATGGCCGACGTCGTGGTGACCAGGTGCTGCATAAATCACTTCAGCTGTGGAACTGGCACATTCACGTCACAATTATGCCTTTGTAGTTCTTCTTGTAGCTCCACCAACTTCTCTAGCAAATCAGAGGATATGTGTGGATTATTAAACCACAGCTCAGTAGGCAAAGCATGTGTTGGGCATGAAGTTTCCAGGCATGGTACCAGCTGGCTGTAGGTTTGTGTATTGCAGACAAGAGCAGCACGTGTGAGGCTTTCCACCACAGAAAGTTTCCTTCCTGCTAGATATTTCCTTCTGCTGTGCAACTGATCCTGAACTCCACAGTATTTTTGAGGCATTAGAAAACTCAGAAAACATGCTAGCAACATCCTTATTTGTTTCAGTCTAACTGGAGTAATTTTTTTAGTCTAAGCCTGATCATAAGAGTGTTTGCTTCCCTCAGTCTGAAGAAGATGGGTTATTTTGCAGCCAAATCCTCATGCTTTGCTGCAGAACTGTTGGTGGGAGCAAAACCAAGTATCTTTCATGTCCACAAGTTGATCAAGAGAGGTAGGCAGTTCACCGTCACACATTAGTGTTGCTGAGGGGCAAACTATTCGTCTTTGGTGTAAATTCTGCTATTTTAAATTATTTTCTAGTAAAATACATTTGGAATCAATTTTCTGTTTTCCTACCAAAGCAATGCAGCTTTCTTCTCACATTTTACTGTGGAGTTTGTGGGAACGCTTTTCAGTATGGGGATTCAGTTCTTTTGATTTGGTTTTGATTTTGGTATGTCTACCCAGTTGAATAAGTGATACTTAAGGGATCTTAACGTGGTTGTGAGTAATAATTCTCCGACATTTGACACCCTGGCATCATGTTCATTACTGTGCAGATAACTTTTTTCCCCTGATACTGGTTGCATCAACTAGAGAAATCCAGGGGCAGGGGGAAGGGTTTGAGGGTGAATATCTGTATACCTTATTTGTCCAGATTGGAGCCCATCCCAGGTTTTTACTTGAGTGGTTACAGCTTCCTGTTTGTAAGAATTATGTATTTACCAGACAAATTGCACACCTTGATTGTTTGTGGGGCCCTAAGCTATAAAAGGTCTTTTGGTCTTACTTCTCTGAAAAGCTTAATGGAATTGGCTAAGAAAGAAGAGTGAGGTAATATTTATAGTAAAAACTGGTGCTACTCCCTGGCTGGTTTGGTCTTTCACTTGAGCTCAGGGCATTCCCCTTTCAGGCCTGGATAACATTGCCAGAATCTCTTTTCACATGTTCATGCAGCACAAGCTCAAGGTTCAGTGATGCTTTATTCTGATTCCATAGAAGTGTAATGGTTCATTGCCCGCCCCGTGCCGTGGCTGTCGTGTCAGCCCCGCCCCAGAACACATTGCTCCATGGAAGCCACTGGTCATGAATCACCCAGAGTGGCATAAATGGGGACAAGCAGTCAAAGATAAAATTTCTCCTCTGTGATAAATGAAAGTGTTTGAACTGTAGTTCATGTGTATTCCATGACATCCTCAGGCTCATACTCCAGCGGAGACCCAAACAATTTGGATTATTACCTGTTGTTGTGGCTGGACTTGTGCACTTTTTTTTGCCTTTATTGTACCAAGTAAAGACATCCAGGTCACACAAACCTTGTTCTACGTGGCACAGCTTTTGAAAGCACTTTCATCTGGGTTTGGGGGAGTGGGGGCACTCGCTCACCAAGGAGGGAACCTTTGTGAGTGTGTGCAGCCCATCTGCAAGAATTGCAAAGGTGTCCTGATATCCAGTGTTACAGAGATGCTCATATTCCTGAAAATAAAGTTCCATTTCATGTCTTAGCTCAGACACTGGGATTTGAAAACATTGACTTTACTTTACCAAGCTGGCATTTCAAGTTTTCAAGTCACAAATGAAATTCTTTTGTGCATCATAAATCTCAGGAGCTTTTATGGTTCTTTCTCAGAACTTCTTTGATTTGGAAGCTTTATGCTGTCACCATTGCGATTTGAAATATCTACAGATCACAAATTGAGATGTGAGTGGACTGTAAAATTGATGGTAAATCTGCCTGTGTGAGATGAGTGAACAACACAGAACCCATGGGAAATAAAGTCATCAAATTGGGAATATTTTCCCTTGGGGAGAATCTTAGGTACCAGAGAAATTAGCTCTGACATAATTGTTTCCCTCAGGGCCCTGATAAGTGTATTTTCACAATATTTATGCTCAGTGGGTATCCAGTATACAAGAAATGTAGTATATTTGCGTTTCATAAGTTCATAAAACTTTCACAGAAGAAATGTAAAGCCACAAGGGTTGTTAAATTTGGGCCAAATTTACTCCCTTGAAAATTATTGCAACCCTCTTGCTTGCTCTAGCAGGAGACAGGTTATTTCCATATTAAGCAATAAAGTACTTTTTTAGTCAAGGTCTCTTAAGATGCTAATTACTCAATCCAAAGTATTTGTCAGCAACGCTCAGTTTTTCTTAATGTTATTGTACTGCTTATTCACACCATGAATAACTGAGCTATTTTGCTCTCTTTGGTACAGTTCTAACAGCAAAGTCCACCGGAATTTTAAGTAAATTAGTAGTTTAGGAGCACGTTCTGCCTGCAGTCCTCATGATTCATCATAGACTCTGAAAGTACATCAAAAAACCAGGGTTACACATCATGTTGAACTTCTGGAGCGGTGGAGCACTGTAATGCTCCACATGGTTCATCCAGTGCTGTGATAAACCGTGTATTCAAGTTCCCCACGGCCTGTCTATGGACACTGGTGTTTAGTGTGTGTTGATGAATCTTGTGTCTTGCAGCGTTTATTCAGGACACCAGTCTATTCTGATTCCTCCCTCAGAACTGGAGACCAATCCCGCCCTGTGGCTTCTTGCCGTGAGTCAGTACAAAGTGAGAGACACTTTTTGTTCCTATTCAGTCATGGAGCTCTGTACTAAGGGACTCGGGTCGCAAACAGAGTCGCTGAAGGTGAGTGGTTCTGCTGTCCTGCACGCCCTGCCGCCTGCACGGTGGGGTTTGGGAGCCTTGAACACTCTGCTGAATGGCTGCTGTGAGGAGAAAATCATCAGAGGGCACAGGCAGCTTCCACAGAACCCACGTTGCTCCTTGCCAAAGGCTGTGTATCAATACCAGTCATTCTTCAGATCACAGGGCTGTTAAACATCAAGGAAAGGCTTTTATTTACCTAAGCTTTCTGATCTGTGTTGCAGCCTGTGTTGATAGGCAGATGTTTACAGAGGTGTAAATGTCCAAGAGGGTCAAGGAGTGTTACATTGTGTAGTGTCTTTTATGAATGCCCTGGTTATATGAAGTACTAGTTTGGCTTTGACTCTTGTAGTTAAATAATCACATGCTTAAAAGTACTGCATTGTTTTAAGTAGATGGTCCTCATTGTATGGAGAGGAGGGTATATCTTCCTTTTTCCCCCCAGAATTAAAAGCCAGGTAGCTAGTTAAATATCTGAAATCACCTGGAATTTCCTGTGTGCTACTGAAATAAATTGAATCTTGAGATACTGATATTTATGATGTCTCCTGCCTTTACCATCCTCGCTTAATAATTTCCTAATCAGTTTTTCCAAGTCTAGACATTGCTTCCTGTTTGCTGTTATTCACTGTCGTCTGAATTAATTTGGGGAAATAGCAGTCTCTCCCTTCAGAATTAGCATGCCCATCATTTCCTATGTGCTAATGTTGAGATGACAAGCAAGTATGTGCATCTTCAGCTATTAGAGTGTCATCTGGCCATCCGGCCTCCAGGAAACTGTACTGATACCTTAGCCTGTGCTCTGCTGTTCCTCTTGAATCATATTACCTGCATAATGCACTTAAGAACTTCTGTTTTGCATTAAATCTGCCCGTTTGTGGCCTTTGTTACATTTTGGCTTCTTTCTAGGCAAGGGGACTGGACCTTTCACGTGTACGGACGTGTGTAGTGGTGGCTGAAGAACGACCTCGGATAGCTCTTACTCAGTCATTTTCAAAGTTATTTAAAGACCTGGGTCTCCATCCACGGGCTGTCAGCACATCACTTGGCTGTAGAGTTAACCTGGCAATATGTTTGCAGGTAAGGTTTTTCACTCCTTAAGCTCAAAGTTGTTTTAAGGAAATGGTTTTCAGTAAGAAGCGTTCGTTGTATTTCCTTTGGCTGTTTGGTCGTAGGCATACTAAGAAAATGCATGTGGTACTTAATGTTCTTGCATACACAGGTAGTAAATTTCTGTTACTTTGTCAACTATTCATCCCTCTCATGTTGCAATCATAGCATTTATTCTGCCCATGAATACAGTAATTCAGAAAGGCACCTGACAGTGACAGAATGTGTACTCTGTACTCCAAAGCCAGTATGTAATCATGTCACGTAAGCTACAGTTTCCAAGTGTTTACTTCAGTGTGTTACAAAATGGATTCCATTTGCAAAATGCTTCCAACCATTACTTATTTAACTAGATAGATATTTTCTTCACACAAGGAAAATTATTTTGTGATATCTGTTCTGTTTTCATCCTCTAATGAGAAGAAAATTCCCAAGAATAATATAGGATGTAACATCCATTCTCCAGCAATTTCTATTGAGTCATAATTTTAATGACTGATGGAGCACTGTAGCTATCTGGTCTGAATTTCTGAGCAGCATCTAGTTTATCAACCAGTGACAATTGCACCAAGAAAATAGTTTTAGGCTGATCTGGAATATATTATTTTATCTTTGAGGACTTCATATGATGGAAGTTAACTTGCCTTTTTTTTAAGGTGTTCCATTTTTAATTAATTTTGCCTTATTTTTGGTTTGAATTTATCTGGCATTAGATCCAGCCTTTTTTATTTTATTATATTTTTTTGAATCTAGAATAAGAATCTCATTTCTGTCATGCATCTAATACACATCTTAATTTTGATAAATAGATAAAGAATCTTTATGCTTTCATGATCTCAGTCTCATTTTTATGACTCTTGATCTCTTTCTGTCCTTCCAAACCTGGTTCCAGAGTTTCACATATTATTCCTGTAATAATACCATAGGTGTCCTACTCAGGTGTAATACATTTTTAATTTAATAACCTTTTAAATACTAAAAGAATCATCTTCTGCATTGGCAGCTGCTCTGGCTGGGAACTTCCATATCCATTTAGTCATCTACCATGTCTCTAACCTCTTCAAAGTCACTGTGTCCTCAGCAGGACTTGCCTGTACTCTGTGTGGTCCGTCCCACATTTCAAATCTGGCAGTTACCTCTGGTTTACGTGAAGGATTTCTCATGAAGGTCACATGGGTACCTGCTTCAGTGTGGAAGTCAGAACAGATCTTCTCAGTGACAATGTAGATAAGAATCTGCTGTTCCTTTTCTGATTGTAAATGTAAATATTTTTTATTTTATAAAAAAATTCTGACACATTCAGGTTATGGGTTCAGCACAGACCAGTATGTCTGTGCCTGCTTTAGCCTCTTGCCCTTTTCAGTGTTACCAGGATATGAATACAAGGAGGTGTGCCACACCTCCAGTACTCCTTGCTTTCTCTCTGACTGCAGCAGAGCATCCCTGCAGCCTAGGGTGTCTTTAATTATTACTGTCAAGCATAAGACAAGGCAAAGCTGCGCAGGGTTAAAAGTCATTCTGTGGCCCAGAGCTAGAGTTGTTTTGTTTGCCATTCTGCAATTGCTACCATAAATATTCTCTAGGAATAAAGAAGTTTTAGAAAGAAGGGGAAGGAGGTAAATGATGACATACCTTCATTGGAAACAGTTCAGGATGGGGCCTGTCAGCTCTCCCCTGCAGCTGCTTCTGAAAGACAGCTCAGCTTCTCTGGATTCTGGCAGATGCAGGGACCAGACATGAAGAATGCTGTAGATTACAAGGGCAAATTAGCTGCAGAAGTTTGCTTGTCACTAATGAAAATCTCCATTTTAGACATGGCCTGATCTCTGGATTGTTCCTGGTGATTGCTTCACTTATAAGTCCTTAATTCAGGACAATAATAAAATCAGGGGATTCTGGAAAGCAGCAGTAAGCCAGGTGCAATGCCAAAATGTGGCCTGTTGGAAGTAACATTGTGCTTGGTCTGCCTGGGATTTAATGTTTTTCACAGCAGCCTGTGTGGAGCTCTGTTTTGGTTTGTGACTGAACAGTGCTGGGAGCACACCAGTGGCTGGGCTCTTGCTGAGCATTCCTGCGCAGCATCAGGGCCGTCCCCATTTCTCTCTGTGCCCCCTGCACCACCACTCCACTGCCCTCCAGCAAGCAGGCTGGAGGAGAAAGAAGCTGGGAAGCGACACAGCCAGGAAAGCTGTCCCAAGCTGACCTGAGCTATCCAATACCACATAATGTCATGCTCAGCATAAAAGGGTGGTTGGTCTTCCAAAGTAGCCATTGCTCAGAGGGCATCGTTCTGCTCAAGGGGGATGAGGAGTGATTGCTTTTGCATCACTTGGGTTTTTCTCTTCCCTTCACTCTTAGACTGTCTTCATCTTGACCTGGGGGTTTTCTCACTTTTGCTCTTCTTGTGCTTTCCCTGTCCCACAGGGAGCTGGGTGGGTACTGAGCTGCTGGCTGGGTCAACCCACTGCAAACATGCAGGAAAGCTGACTACACTCAGAGAAACTGGAAGTCCTAATCAGCATGGAGTTAGGCTGGATTATGCCTTGACTATGTATATCTGCCTTTTGATTGTGCTAACTCCTTAGCTGAAGGTCGCTTCTTAGATGGTTCTTTACAGAAATTCTTGAGTTGTTGAATCAAACTGTAAAAGTGGGTAAATCTCTGAAGGAATATTATTAATGATAGTGCCTATGGATTTAGGAACAGCACAGAATGACAGCCTTGAGTGAGATGGTTAAACAGCCTGGCTGTTTAACAGCTTATTGTCAGGCTTCGTTGATTTCTACTAAGATGTGGCATCTCAGTCCCTAGAACAAACTAAAAGCCAAGCACTGTCTAAAGAGTGGTGTGGCTGGGATGGAGAAAAGCCATTTCAGGACAGGCTATATGCAGTAACATTATCCTCCCAAGCAGAATCGTTTTTGAAGCATTTGAGCTGAGGCTTGTTTGGCAAGTTTTAAAGGCATTTGAAAAATTACTAAAGATTTTACTTACAAGCATCACCACAAAACATGTCATTTTGGTGGAGAATATAAAGATAGAGGCTTGCGTGTTTTGAAGCATCTGGCAGTAGACATTGCCAGGGACTGGATACTGAATTAGATTGAATGCTCTTTCCAAACTGTCTGGAAGTTTATGGCTAGTGGTATTCCAGAATAGCTTGTAGGCTACTCTGTTTTCTCAGCTGAGGAACAAAATAAATTTTAATCCCCCATCAACAATATTCCTGCAATTAGTATTGTCTCAAATATGTTCCAGAAACGGGTTATTTCTGGATTCTTCACACTGCATAAAACTACTTAAGATATTTGAGTCAATAGCATCTGCCTTGCTTTTTTAATTCCAAGTTATGTCATCTATGAGATCAACACGTGGTTCCTGGAACACCATCTTCCACAGGGATAATGGTGATCCAGCCTGTTCTGCAGTGTTTCTGAAATATGTATCTACTAATCACCTTACTAAACATATCTCAGTATTCAGCTACTGACCCTTACCAGCAAAAAAAGCCTATCCAGGTTTCTTCTCCAAGGGGTACCTCTAACACAGCTTGGATATTATCTTTGATACCTTCTTGATTTCCAATTTTGTGGACAAATCCAAGACTCAGATGTTTCAAGGAAAAGGTATCCTGATTTTTTCAGAAAGCTTTTACAGTTCACCTCTCCAAAAAGAAGAGGAGGAGGGTGTGTATGTACATTTGTGTATGTGTGTGTCTATGTGTGTGTCTCTGCGTGTGTATAGCAGAATTTAACATTTTATTAAAGATTACCTTAAAAAGAAAATCATTGTGATAATCCCTTTGGTACAAAAGGGTTTTAGTCTACCAAATTATCTTAATTTCCAGGTTGTGATCACTGACAGACTGATGCATTGTCGTTTGTATTCATTTCCTTTCAAACTGAGAGCAAATTCAGTATGTTTCCTTTGATGTGGTCATTTCAGACTAGATTTTTAGAAATGTGCTTTTGAAAATAAATAATTCCCTCCATCTTTAGGCACTTAAATACTATTAATATCTGACCTTTTATGGCTGTATAGTCACAGATAATGGTCCAGGGATTACTGAGATCAAAAGATTGTGTCTAGCATATTTTAATTCCCATTAACTAGCATCTTAGCATTCTTGGTAGAGAGAGAAAAATAGATATGAAAAGTAGCCTGTTTCTTACAGCAGCACAGATGGTTCTCTAGGATTTTAGCTAATTTCCATTTAAACACTTGGAATAAATATTTTCATTTTATTCAACCTGCTACTCAATTTCAGTTGAGGGAAAACTTCTAGAAGTTGTTAATTTTCCTTAGTTAACCCTGAAAATGTACTAACAAATCTGTCCAAGCTAAGGAGAGCAGGATTCATTTTGCTTCTTTTCTATCTCCTCTAATTGAGACTGCAAGGTTAAGTGAGTTATCCCATATCCATCCGTAGTCAGTGGAATCACAGAAATACTTCAAGAGACATCTCAGGTGCCCGTCTGGGGATGAGATCCATCACCATCAGGAGATCCTTCCTACCTTATACTGCACATTTCTTCTTTGATGGCTGAAGTTACATGAAATGAACTCTTTACTCACTGTCTGGCAAAGGAGTCTTTGTTCCTCAGTTTAGGGCTTAAAGTCAATATTTCTTTTTACTTAGTGACGGATCGCACTCCCTGAGGATCTTCCATATTAAAAGTAATAAAGGGTAGGTCTGCAAAGTGTGCCACAGGAGACCGTGCGCTGTGTCAGAGGTGTGATTCACACTCAGCAATGTACTGCAGCTCTGGGCGAGCTCCCTCAGATTCTGTTTGCCCACCTTTGCTGTGAGTCATGCCATGAAGTTCTTTTCAGAGCTCCAGCCGCTGTGCTCGTGTAGGTGAGACTGCCAAGTGCACACCAAAAATTCCTTTTCTGAGCATTGCTGGAGCAGAAGTAGGCTCAGAGTAAACACTGAGGCCACATCCTTAGACAGCAAAACAAAACCCAAAAAACCAATTATTTTAAATTCTTAGGAGCTCTGATAGCCTAGTTCCTGGTTTTTAACTCCAGACAGGGAAGAAGGGGAGAGCATGCAGCTTGGCCTTTGACTTGAGTGGAAAATAGGTGTGGGCTGAGTCCTGGCATGTGGTCAGCCCTACAGCTGACTTGTTGGGGTGGTCCATCAAGCAGTTTTGACCTGCAATGTTTTCCCAGAGAATAAAAGCCTGGCATATTGCTGAGATTTGCTTGGACCAGGGATGGTTCACCAGTGGCAGCCTGTGCATGGGCAGGAGATTTATTTAGTCCAAGAGATGTGACTTATGATATACCCATTTTCAGACAGAAAATTCTGTATGTCCCATTTTGTTTCCTTGAATACTACCAGGCATGTCCTAAGTAAATATCAGATACTCCAGAAGCTGTTTTTTCCCTGTTACCAGCATAACAGATGCTCTCTATCCCTGTCTCTCAAAATAAATGTGCACAGACAAATTGAGTCAGTCATTCTGGTCTTGGCTTAGAGTCTGCTTCTTTTGAAATACTTTTCAGAGTATTCCAGCTGCAACTGGCCACAGGAGGACATTGCTGATAATTCAGCGGCTGTTTCTCAAGCCATTCTGTAGTTAAAAGCCATATGAGACTCTGGTACTCTCAAAGTCCTTTCTGGACCTGCAGCGTAGTCACAGGCAATGAATTATATAACTGCTGGATTTCAGTAATTCTCCTGCTTTCTTGCAGTTACACTGCAGTGTTCAGCCTGGATTATTAGTCATATGATTTCAGGGCACCAATGTAATAAGCAGATCCATTGTATTTTTTAAAAATGTTTCACCTTCCTTTGCATCCAAAATAAACCTGTCTTAAGGTGCTGCTGTGGCAGCTTCCTGCAGTCTTTAGCTCTGCTGGCATTCAGAAGTTTGGTGAGAGGAATGTGGGATGCCAGGGCTTTCAGAGATGTTTTCACAAGCTGTAGGGCAAATCCCACAGCAGCCATCTGGTGTTAGATACTCCACGTGATAGTAGTGGCTTAGGACTAGTCACCACTGAGGATTTTTTGTCTCTTTGCTCAGTTATCAGTCCTGGAGGAGAACTGATGGGTTTTTATCAGCTTTTAACTTTACTGTTCTTTATATGTATTACACTGTTTACCATAACAAATATGAATGAAGACTTATTGGGCTCTGAAGTTACTCCATTTATTTATGATCTTCCAGTAGTTAGATTATGCACCAAGCCTTGCTTTTATTTCACTTTAGGATCAGGTTAATCTGTATGCAAGAAGGTGTAAGTATCTTTCTCTGTTGTATACTAATTCTAATTTTTTTCCTAAAAGAGAGTTTACTTTTGATTTCCAGAGTACATCACTTACAAACTTGTGTTACTGCTGAAATGGCACACCTGGAACTCTCAATGGATTAAACTGCATTTAAGTAGCAGGGCCATAATGTTTAATGACTTCAAAAACAAAAACAACAACAAAAAGATCAGTATGCTAGACACGTGTTTTCCACTAACAACATTGTCTGTAGTGTCCTAAAACCATTTAAGTCTGTTTGTCCAAGGTTAGCAGTCTACAGCTGTCTCTTCTGTTGCTCTACTAAAATGTTGACACCTCATTTTTTACTTTTTTTAACCTTTAATGGTATAATGGTTAATTTGTAAAATTCCTGTATTTGACATTGTTTTTCTTTTTATTTTACTCCCTGCTTTTTGCATTCTCCTCTTTTTTTTCTCCCACCCTTCATTCCCATTTTTTATTATTATTTTCGTCTTGTGTTACCTTCTTTCCTTCTCTCCCTCATCCCTGCTATTCCTGCTGCTATAGCCTCACAGGCTGGGGAAGCTGGCCGAGCAGGTAGGGGATTTTCATGTTCCCTCAATACCCACCTATCAGCTTCCAACAGTGGGACAGACTAGAAATTGAGTCTGGAGATTTGGGGATTTTCAGATCCTTCTATAAAATTATAAATAAGTCCATTATAGCTTTATCTGGATGCAGGTTTCATCAAATATTAGATGTCCATTGCAACTATTTCATTCACGCTGGAAATAATAAATACCATAGTGATTGTCTTTGATTTTCCAACTTGACTGTTTCCATTATTTTTCAAATCAAATCAGCTTTAGTTTTATTTTTAAAGATAACCAATTTTTCCTTGGTTTTGTTTTTTTCTTTTCAACATTGCATATATTTCAAATAAGTTCTCCACTCAGCACTAGTCTGTTACACTGCTGAGTTTACCAGTAGACTGAAAATCGTGTCGTTAATAGCTAGAGAGGATATTGTACCTTGTATTGTGTATAACAAGCTAAAGAGGCTAACATGCATGTGCAGCTCTATTACTCCTGTTCTCCTCTGGTGGTGGGTGATCAGTACCTGTACAGTAAGTATCAATTGGTAGTGGTAACTCTTCCCCCTTAGATATAAAAATTTGCTATTTGTGGATCTCCATTGCAACTTTTAGTGCTCAAAAAATTGTGGAACTACCAGCCAGCATTGCAGAAATGTAAAATTTAGCTCTAGACATTCCTAATGTGAAGAATTATACTGTACAATGTATCCCAAATGGGACAGAAGTCACTAGGAGTTGATGTTGCCTGCTGGTTTAAATAGTAAATGTCTAACTGGTAAAGGAGTTTGTAAAACTCCTGGAGTTTACCAGGTTTAGGAGAATTCCTCTGCTGAAAAGAAAATTTCTGACATTCCAGTGTTCCAAAATGAAGTTGTGCTTTTCTTCTAGCTTTGTGCTTAGCAGTAGCATGAGGTCTGCAGCAGAGAGAAGAGCCCTAGCCTGGAGCACTGAGAATTCACATGATGTTCAGTGGTGATGAGTTCGAAGTTTTGGATAAGGGCAGATCATAGCAGGTTGCAAAACTGCAGAAAATCTGTGGGTGGAAAGGCCTAAAGACTGCATCATCTCTGCATGAAAGGAAACTAAAATTAGTCTGCCTCTTTTCAAGTAACTAAATATTGTGACATAAAGCAAGGATTTAAATTATGCAGTGGAAGACTGAAAAGGATCAGAATAATTGCTTAACAGACCTTCGGTCCAGATTGGTTCATGTCATGCGTGCTACCTTTACTATCTTTAGCTTCAAGTATATTCTCTGTTGCATGTATGGAAGACTCTCAGTAAACCATGCTTCACATTCCTGACCATGTGCTTCTGCCATTAAACTGTGTCTCCTCAGCAATTTCCGCCTTCCTTTATATGGCAAAATGTGTTTAACATTTTTTGTATGTATCCATGTGCTGATTACTTGGCCTTTTGAAGCAAATAAAACCTCTGTTGACACGTGTTGGTTAAGTAGTCTGACTGCTTGATGTTTTTCTGAACCCCAAGGTGACAAGTGCCTGATGGTAGGTATGTTTCCAGTGCTTGTTCTGATTCTGTAAAGCTGAGCTTTGACTGATGAATACCTTAAATATAACTTGTCATTTGATTAGCATAATTAGCACTGAAATGAATGTTTGGTTATTTGGGGGGTAAAGCTCTTTTCTCCTCCCAGCCCTCAGGTTCTGATTAGCTGATGTTGTTGTTTACAGGGAACATCTGGACCAGATCCCACCACAGTGTATGTTGATATGAGGGCACTGAGGCATGACAGGTCGGAACCACCTTTTTCTTTTTCTCTAATGCACACGATTAACAGAGTTTCTAACAAGAAAGCTGCTTACAGCATAGCTCACAGACCCCAGAAGCCTTGTAATTCCCATAAATAATTTGTGTTGACTCCTACCAGCAAGCAGACATAGACATTTATTATCACTGGTTAATTAATTTTACCATTGATAAAACGGAGGAATCTGACATCACTACTGCAGTGACTAACAAGATTCCTTGCCTTTATTGCCATCAGGATTTCATGACACTTGTCTTCAGGTTGTGCAGCCTAGCCAGTCCCCAAGGACTGGAGTCCTGCTGGGCCTTTTAGCTTCACAGAGGTGTTTCTCCTGGGTTGGCAGCTGCTTGCCTGTCAGGAGACCACAGCAGAGTTTGCTGCAGTTCTTCATGCTGCAGGACTGTGAGGGGATAGATTATTGGCTTCAGCCACTGTGAGCAACCACATTCTGTAACTGTGGGTATTTTCAGCTCCATCTTGAGTGTTAGATATGTATACAAGAAGTGAGAAATAAAATTTACCACTTAGTGATTGGAGGGGAGCTTGAGATCTCAGTTGTGACTTTAAAAAATACCCATGCACATATATTTCAGTTTTCCAATACTCTGGTCATGAAGCTCTTTACAGAACTGTAGCAAACCAAAAGGTTTTCTATGAACTCTCGAAAAGGTGAACATTTAATTAACAGTCCTGGTTCCCTTAAAAAATCATTATCCAAATAGGGAGTTTCTGTGTTCTTTTTCTTTCATCCTTCTTAAAAGCTTAACGGAGAATTTGCCCCCAACTTTGGCTCTATCAAAGTGACCAGTTCAGCTTGCAGAGTACAAACCTCAGGCACAGCAGGCCCAAATTACCTACTGGATGGTTAGGTTAGATAGACACGCAGATATTTTCTTGTTGGACATGGAGTTTGGCAGGTAGGAGAAAGGAGCTGCAAGATATTTGACTCACCATTTCTTTATTCCTTTTGCACACAATGATTCCAATAGTAACAGTTATGTTTGTTTGGGGCACTACTGTCTGCATAACCCAGCCACAGAAATTTGGTGTTCCCAGCCCAGCAACTGCACTAGTGTGGAGACACAGTCCATGGTCATACTAAACCCAGAAAAGCAAAAAGGCCTTTTCTATAGAAGGAGAATGTAACATTCACAGTCAGTAAAAATTATAAATAATAAAAAAATATGTTTAGAGAGAGGAATTAAGACTTACTGTTCATAAAAGTTGCATGAACCATGGGTATACTATTTCCCTGCCTTAGCATGTCATTGAGAAGTAGGCATCATTATTGAGATCAGGCTTTGCAGTGTGTTAATTTATATTTAGTGACTAGTTCTGCAGGACATGAATGATGATCTTTAGAGCTGGTTCTCATATTGTGGTAATGTAGATTTTAATTTGATGGTTTAAAGCTGTGCCTCATTTACCCAATCCTGCGGAATTTAGAATTAGATTACTGGGTCATAAATTAAGGGAGAAAACAACTCTATTTGACATAGTCTCTTCACACTTGCTGTGTCTAACCATTTTAGTGGAACTGAATGTCCCTATTACTTAGCAGCAACTGAAAGATCCCTGTAAATAGCTGTGAGACCACAGAATAGCAACCCACAGAGTCTTTTCAGTCCAGCCAGTCCCCCAACAATATGAACATTTTAGACTGTACACTTAAGGTGAGAAAATGTTTTCCATAATTTATATTTTGAAAGATATTTTTCAGGGTCTGCAAAAGACTGAACATATTTTTATTTCTTTTTTTCTTCTTCTCACAGAAGACTTGTGACTTATCCACCAAGTGGGTGATGTGCCCCTGCAGTGCAGAGCAGTGCAGTTTACAGAGGTTAACTCAGGTCCAAAAGGCAGAGTAGGTGGATTAATGCTTCCAGCATGGCACAGAGGCTCCTGGCTGCAGCCTCCCTGAGCAGCTCAGGCCATGGCCGTGTGCCCACGGGCATCCTCAGGGGGGGACAGGCAGCAGAGCTCTGGGTGGGAGCACCCGGTCAGGTCATTGCTGCATTTCTCTGCCTCTCGGAAAGCAATTTTATTCCTCCTACTCCCCAAAAAAGGAAAATAAATCCAATAAATAGATGCATATTCTTGTCCTGCTGTCTAAAGTGCTGGTTGTCACACTGTTTTTGACCAGTCATGCTCTCCTCAGAAAGCTTTTCAGGTGGGTAAGCACAAGATGCCTAAATACACTAAAAGCTGAGACGTGCATGGAAGATAAAAAAGGGAGGGGGAGAGAGAGAGAACCTTTTCTCATCATGCCAAAACACCATCTACTTGAAAGATGGTGGCTTTTACAACATTTGCAGCCTTTTGTACCAGTGAAGATATAAATTCAAAGCCCAAGCATCCCTTGTATCTGGGTTGTTCTAAAACAATATGTACGCATGTTTATAAAATGTCCGGCAAAAAACACATCTCTGATATTAGATATTGGAATAAAAATTTCATAGCTTCTTCATCCTTAACAGCAGCTTAGTTCCTGGTAGAAAAACTATTTATTGGCAAAACAAGCCAATTCATCAAACTGAGATTAAACCAAAACAAGTCTTTCTTTCCCATCAACAGGGCAAAAATATTTTCAAGTGTTCTGCAGCAGGTCAGGCTGGACTCTCAAATGTTTCAGTATATTTGTAAACATCCAAAACCATATTTTTTTTTTTAGACTCATTCAAAGCCGTTTTCAAAAGATTACTGTTTTAACCTGGTAATGCATATTTTGAAATTACCTTGAATTTGAAACTAACAGGTATGAATTAGAAATAAAATGGCATTTAAAATATTGAAATATTTTGACTGCTTTGAATTTTTTCTGAAATTTTTAACATAGGAATTTCTTTTCCTGTGTATCTGTACCTTTCATATTCTAAATGTTTTATAGAGAATTTCCTCAGAAATTTTAAATAGTGAGCTGAAGGATCCATCTGGTGACAGGTGAGGGAGACCACTGATCTCTTCCTAAAGTTGCAACTTAATGCAAATCCTGTAAAGATAAACATCCCCTTGCATCCTAATATTCTCTTCTATATCAAAACCTCATCCATTTAAAAAAAGAAAAAGGAAAACCACTGTTCTGCCCTGAGCGGAGCAAGGAAAGGTCCACTTTGATACTGAAGTTTATTTTAAGAAGGATAAGTAAAGTAAAAGGAAACATATTCATTGCAATCTATCTGCTCCCAAAAGCAGATAAAATTGTCATCAGTCTTCTTGTTCTGTAGCAGATAGTGACAACTTACGAGCTTTGATGTAGTGGAGGCTTAGGCTCCCAGGGGGAGAGAGCCACTAACCAAGTCACAAATGTATTGATGCAGATTTAGATACCATTTTGCACGCATTTATTATAGACAGTTTCCCCTTATTTTGACTACAAATTGTATTTAAACTGTTTATTGAACTACATCCACATTTTGTATCAAACTGGGCAAAAATGATGACTTTCAGCCAGTGCTGGTAAACACTGTTTTCTATTTTATTTGATGCCATCTCTAGTTTCATACATGCTGACATCCTTTCCCATCATGTCCTTCTTATCCTGTCTTCAAACTTCAGTATACCCTTTGGTGAAATAATAGGTGCATGAAATGATCTTTTAAATTATTCAGTTTCATCTAGTTAAGTCTGTAGGGTAATAAAGATGGAAAAAATAATTTATTAGACCCTTTTGTGGTTTCCTAGAGTTCCTTTTGAGCTACATGTAATGGTGAGCTGCTGGGATAGACAGACATGGTGAGGCAGCTGGCACCAAAGAGGGACTCAAATCCAGGTGTGGTGAAATACTCCCACTCCATCATTAGAACAATTATTTTAACCTGATTACCCTATTTATGAAAAAAACAGTCTGTGGAGCTGTACAAAATAGGTGTCTTTTCCCATGTGGCCACTGACATCTCCTTGGAGTGATGCAAATTAATGTAGCCCTTAAAAAAAAATGACCTTGTGTATACTTAGTCTGTCATTAAACTTGATTTCTTGAGAGGTCATTTGTGTGTTGTACTACCAATAAGTCTTATTTTTTGTTTTGGATTCTGACAGTATTCAGAGATCTCTGAACCTCCTTCAGACTTGCTCAGACATTATCTCCCTGACAAAGGTGTTTTCAGAGGATGGAAATTCTGAATCTCAGTCCTCAAAAAAGGAAGGGAACACTTGTAGCATTTCAAAGAAATGAGAAAAGAGTTACTTAGGATTTATTTTTATAGATTGCCTATACACTGAGCCCAGTCTCAAATCCAGGCTCTGTCAAAAGGAATCAGTAAAGGCTTTGGCTTCATTTTAATATATTCCAGCATTTCAGACTTCATGGAGGAGCAGAAAAATAGCCTTTTATTATGGCTGTCAATTGTTTATCCTTCTCCTCTGCATTTTACTGAAACTTTCATGTTGTGTATGCATTGTTTTGGGTAATACCAAACAACAAAGCCACAGGAGCTTTTTTTTCCTTATTGTCAAACACTTCTCCTCCATCTACCTTGAAAAATACTCTTATTAAAGGGTTATTAAAGAACTCCTTAGCTGAGTTGTTAGCTGAGCTGCAGCCACAGCAGTGCCCTGTAGCATTCACAGCATAGAGGGGAACCATTTTATATTCACACAGGAGGGAAAAGAGACAGAGGGGAGGAGTGTCAGAAGGACATGTGCTAATGGCAAGTGACAGTGAAATAGGTACCTTCTGTGAAACTTTAATTGATTAATCGTATTTGAAAGCTGTTTGCCAATGATAGCAAAGGAGAGACTTTGAGGCATGCTCCCTTGATGCTGGGGGGAGGAGGGCTTTTCCAGCTCCTGGAATGAGTTACAGCTACAGAGCCCAGTCACAGGTTAGAGAAAATCACAGTCCTCGGTTGCTCACTGTGTGGGGTCCAGAGGGGTGGTTAAAATCCATCACTACCCTCTGTGACACCCAGCCAGCATTTCCCTTGCAGTGAGATTCTGTAGGGAGAGGGCATGGGTTGTTTTGAGGTGTAAAGTTCCACATACCTGGTGAACTGTTCAAAACATAGACCTCCCATGTCATCGTCCTCAGAGTGCTTTAGACACAGTAAGCTCATTAGCAAATGGAATTGTCAAGTGCTACCTCCAGCAGTGCCATTCCTGTCATCCTGAGCTTCAGGGATATTTTCATATGGGTGGCTCCAATTCCAAGTTTCACACATCATCCCCCAGTTCCAAGTTCCACACATCACCCATACTGTTTTATAATTGTCTGTTGCTTTAGTTGTTTCAATTTTTTTTTTTCTGTTATCACAGAAACAGCTTTTTCATGAAAGTGAAAAGATTTGCACCCCTATGGAGTCGGTAGAAGTAGCTCAGTTGAGAGAAGGGCCTGAGGTCTTTAAAAAAAACAGGAGTCTCTCAAAGATTTAAGTACAAAAAGAAATGATGCAGTTTGGTTTTGAGGAGTCTTTGTAGAACCGCCTGGCTTTTTGGCATTTTGCCTATTAGCTTTCAGAATCTTATTTGTGGGTATAAGCTGTTTGTCATGGTACTGGCAAAACCCTCCTTCTTCTTCGTGTTTTTCCTCAGGAGAAGATACAGCCTTGGCCTTTTAGCAGTACTGTGCTTTCTTTCTGCCATGCAAACACTGCTGTCTCAAAAATCCCCTTGGCGTTGTTTCTGATCTATGGGAAACAAATCTCCCAGAAAGAAAAGTTAATTTGGGCTAATAAGCATCATGTGAACACTTGCAGTTCTGACTTAGAGAACTCCCAGTCTGTCTAGAGAGGAGGAAAGGTTCTCTCTTGCTGTTCTGACTGCATCAGGAGACAAACTTGTTCAGTCTCCGTACACCGAATAGTCAGTGATTAGGAGTAAAGCTGATGGCCTGGGAAATGGAAGAGGAACAAATATTGTTGAAGAAATTGTACTGTTTAAGCATGAGGATCCAGAGTTATAACCAAATTTGTAAATGTACCTCTTAAAGAGCTTTGAATGATGCTTCATGTTTCCAGGCATAACACAGCTTCTGTGCAGGGCAGGAGAAAGAGGGAAATGTCCAATAACTAGGGGGGTGGGTGCCCTACAATGTAATTTGTGTGCTTTCTAAGGCAAGATTACTGGTTACTGAAGTATTTCCTCCCTTGATGCAAGTCTGTTTCTTCCTTGATAAAGTCATCTTCAAGGGATAAGCGTGTCATGATTTCAGTGGAGCAGGACAGTAAGAGTTGGCTGCAGATATGGTTTTTGAGAGAGGATGTGGTTTAGCATACTTTCGCTATAAATCAAGAAATTCCAGTAGTATTCCCCTGGAGGGCTTAGGGGAAAGGGAATATTGTCCTGTGTACCAAGTAAGACAAAGGGAAAACCAAAAGCTGTAGCTTTCCAGTAAGGTAGGTGTACTGCAGTTGTACAGTTTAGTGTGTTCCTGTTTGCAAGTAACATTTGCATGTCATTGTTCAAGTATGAAGAATGTAAAAGAACTAGATGGAAAATGGTTCCATTTTTGTTTTTACAAACCAGTTTTGAATGTAACAATAATTTTGCTGAAATTATAAAATTTCAGTCAAATTATTGGGAATTTCACTGCTTATTAGGTTTCCAACTTATTAAAATACACCAACATATTTATTCCTGACACTGTTAAAAAAAAAGCATTTCCCATACCCAGGTATACTGACCTTCTTTGGTGTTACAGGTCATTCTCTTTCAATCATGCTTCTCCTGGAAGCTGGGAATACATAAAACAAGCTGGCTGCTCACATTTCTGAGGAGATTTATTAAAAATTCTTCCTTTTTTGTTGCCTACAAACCATACTTCTTTCTTTCTCTCTCCCAGACTTTGCCACGAGTCTGGCTGTACAGTTACAGGAGTGTCTTAATAAAATGGAATTTTCATTCTTCATTTTTTAAAGCAAATAAGATGTATTTTATATTTCATTTTTGCAGATTATATATTCTGAAACAATTTGCTTTCCTTCATTTTGGTGTATACTGTTAATGGAATGCTAAACACCGATCCTTTAAAAGTGCCAAGTGATCAACATAGGGTACATTTGCTGTTTCAGGAGAGGAGGAAAAAGTGCTGCTTTCCCGTACTGCTGCCTTAGAGGGCATTTCACAAGGCATCTGCTTTGGAAGGGGAAATACTTAATGAATGTGTGTAAGATTTGGAACAAGCCTTTGTAGCTTCTGCAGCCCTGGCCACAAACTGTGCTGTGCTCTAAGAGATGGAGCTTCCTGTGTGCTCTCCATCCGTCTTTCCTTTCCCCTCTTCTCTTGCCAGCCTTTGCAGGAGGACAGGGCCTTTGCCATCTCACACTGTCAGTTTTTTGTGACAGATAATTCAGCACAGGCTGCTGTGCTGCCAGTTACCCCTGGGAAATGGGCTCTGTGACCTTTGGGACCCACTCCAGCTCGCCAGCCTCAGGCACTCGTTTGGCTCCTGTTGTCAGTGAAGTCTCTGGCTGAACAAAAACTGAAGGAATGGTTAGGCTTGGGAAGGAAAGCTCTGAATAGTAAAAGCATCCTTTATTTATGTAAGGATACATCACTAATTTGGTTAGAGATGTAATACCCTCTTAAATGGCTCCCTTCAATAGATCTTAATATGTTGCTTCAAGCCTCACTTGTCCTTTTTAGTATGGCATGTACTGGAAGTGTCTGTGAGCAGAAGATGAGCTTGCTTAAGCAGAGTCTCGAGAAGCCCAGCCAGGGTTCCCAGTGAGCCTCCTGTGACAGGACAGTCCCTTTCCAGTGCCTGCAGGTCTACAAGGCACTGCTGCTCATGGCACCACTGACCTTTCCTTCTGAGTGCTCATCTACAGTTTTCATTGAGCTGAAAAAATAGCTCCATGTGTTGGTGTTGCATGCACAGGAAATGTCCCTGGTTGTTGTTAAGCAGAACTTTCTGCAGATTCTTTCCCAAAAATGCAGGCTGAGTCAGCTAATAGTGGGAATTCTGGAGGTTATGGCAAGAGAAGGGAACAGGTTAAAGAAAATTACTTGAGTTCAGAAATTCTTGTTTGATTACATTGTGAGAATGTAGAATACGAATATTTCATTAGCAATGCTAAAATAATTTCCATCATTTATTAACAACAAATAAGCTAATTCCATTAGCTAAGGATGTTTTCAGATCCCAAGTTCATTATAATTAAATTTTTCCCTATATGTGAAGTCTCTTTAGAGATTAGGACTGGGAAGACAAAGGGTTGCAAAATAGCAAAAGCATGTTGTGTTAAACAGAATTGTCAGATCACAACTGTGATTATGAAAAGTGCTGTAAAAACAATTAGTGATAAACATATGTCCTGGGAGGTTTGTAACCTGAGTAAAAAGATAACAGCTGTGAGCAGCTTTATGCCTGGTTTTGCAAAGCTGAACCTGAAGCACAGAGAAAGGTAATGCTGTACCTGGCGATGCTCGAGGTGCAAGGTGGGAGACCAGATTCTCCAGAGTCCTGGTTCACTGCATTCTCTTGAAATAGTTGTATATTGTGCTTTAGACAATGTGCAAAGTTAATTTAAACAAATTTAATGTGTGATGACAGCTGAACATTTTAAAGTACTTCGAAGCTGAAAGCAACATAAACATGACTTACTTTTTTTACATATTCCCATAATCTTTTATGATCAAATTGCTATTGCTTTTTTTAATGTGAAGCTTTGGGTGTTGCCTTCCTGAACCAGAGTTCCTGCCCCATTTTGATTCATTTGCAGCTTTCTGAACTGTCTTAAATCATTGTGTGACTTCTTCTGCTTCTTTGTTCAGCCATCTGAAGGATTGGAAGCTGTTTGCTTTTGACCTCAGGGAATTTGGCATATGAAGTGTAATTTAGGTTTATAGTGAAGGATTCCTTTACATTAAAGGAAATGATTTAGTGCTAATTCTTGTTGATTTTCAAATTAACAGGATTAAGATATGTCCTAGGCATAGAGAAAGTTTACTGGTTGTTCATTTGGTTGGTTAAAGTTTGCCTAAATCCCAAAGTCCCTTTTTCAGTCTTAATTATATTTATCCATTATTGGAATTTATCATGTGATAGGAGAAAAACTGCTCTGAGGAAACCAGGATGATGCAGGGAAACTTATTCATTATCTACATTTTCCCTTCAGCCTAAGTGTTCAGCTGTGCAATTTTCCTGCTTTTCTGATCTGCTATTTGAACCCTGCATGTCATTTTGGAAGGCAGAGCTTATGTTCTTTGATCCATATATCCATTTTTTGGTAGAATGAGCTCACTGACTTGTTAATTCTGGAATAGCTTATGTAGAAGTATTATTTGAGTAAAGAGAAAATGCACTGACAGGCTTGAGTGTCAGTGACCCAGTCCAGGATCCCACTGTTACCTCCAGTGTCCGTCCTTCTGACTATAGAAAATGAGAAGAGGCTGCATCAGCCCTTTCCCATCAAAAGTCTTACCCAGGCACCATCTCAGATTGGACATTGATATATATCTGAAAAGTGCTGCTGATGGCAATAGTTCGTAATGATTTGAGTCAGAAC
This sequence comes from Oriolus oriolus, assembly GCA_013400235.1. Classification (NCBI taxonomy): domain Eukaryota; kingdom Metazoa; phylum Chordata; class Aves; order Passeriformes; family Corvidae; genus Oriolus; species Oriolus oriolus. The sequence goes on from VXBT01002720.1 coordinate 1,275,937, forward strand.
AGGGAAGTCACTGTGCTGTGGATGTAGCCACATAAAAGGTCTCTGACCTAAATGCCTTGCAATTAGATTTTGGTTACAGTTTCTAATGAATTAGGTAGTTGGCCTTTTTTTCATTGTAAAAGACCATTGTGTTGAATTCAGAAGAGTCAGTTTGGGCAGATCCTTTTCAGGTTAAGGAAAAAGAGTTTTTAAAGTGGTCAAAACACATGAAGTTTTTAGTTTTTGCTCATGATAGTGGTCAAAGCATTTTCAGTTTGGAGAGTTAATTAACTTAATTTAAAAACAAAACAAAATGTCCTGAAACATTAAACATCAATAAAGCTGTTTTTCTGACCTGCCACATTTTTTTTTTTAGATTACAACTTCTGTCATATTTAACTTTTTTGTTCCAGTTTTAATACAGAAAAATTTTCAAACCATCAGTCTCTTGCAGGATAGAAAATATCCACTTTTCCCCCACAAGCTTAACTTCTAACGTTTCCTCTAGGCTTTGTTGCTGAAGATTTTCAAGAGTGGCAGCATCCAAGAACAGATGCTGAAAGAAATCAGAGTGCAAAGTAGCTGGTATTAAAGAAACCAAAGAGTTGGGCTTCCAAGCTGGCATGACTGCAAAGTGATGTGGTGTGAGAACTGCTCCAGACAGGAGGAAGGGTTGGTGGGGTAGGCAGGGAAATAAGAGCTGGAGATGATGGAAGGTGCAGTGCCCAAACCTGGCTGACAGAAGATGCTGGCACATGGGCAGGGAGGAAGAGGGCGATTACCATGGCTCAGCTTGAGAGAATGGCTATAAAGGAAAGAAAAAAGTTTGAGATGAGGGGTTTGGCCAAGTGTAGGGTAAAAGGCGATCTCTTCAGCTGAGTTATACTGAAAGAGAATGGGGGCACTGGGGAAAAGCTCCTTTGAGCTGGATGTGGAGAGGTAGAAATAATAAGAGGAAGCTAAGACTCGTTCATGCCAAGCATCGCAGAGTGAAAAAAGGTTCCTGGATTTGAAATAAATTCAGCTGAGAAATAAGCCTTGAAAGGAAGTGGAAGAAGCCCCATCATTTGAAATACTCTAACAGAAGTAGACAAAGCACTCAAAAGTGCACTGCAGGGAGCAGTCTTTTTTTGGCAGGGAGCAAGACTTGGATGACCTCATAGCTTCTTTCCATCTCTATTAGAATCACAGAATCCAAACTCTTTCTCAGAGCAGCAGCACAGCCAGCTCTGAAGGATTGCCCAGTTTTGGCACCGTAGTCTTGCTTAGTGCTACTCTGCACGTGCCAGCCCCTGCAGATTCCCAAAGCAAGAGTTAATAGCTCTGCTGACAAACTCTCTGATTAGTGTGAAGCACCAGCAAGCTGTGCAGTCTATTTTGGAGAGTTTTCATTACTGAATGAACCAGATCTAAAATGGAGCATAAACAGAATTTGCAGTTTCATGTAAGGTAGTGGGGCAGAAGGACATTGTTGCTGCATTTCGATACAGCTTTGCTGCACAGTGATTGCAGGCACTGGTTAGTTATATCTGGCCAGTTCTTGTTCTGAAGTCCGATTTCAGTCCTACTTTTCTATAGTAAGTGTTTGATATAAAGAAGATGAAATCTGTTCAATGTATTAAATTGTAACAAGAAAAGAAGTTTGGCACATACTAGGGGTGTAGCTGCATTCCCCATTAAATCCCAGTTGCCAAGACTCTGAAACAGCTTTCTCAACTGTACAGCTCCAGTGAGAGAATTTTAAAAGAAAAAGTTCTTAGGAACCAGTGGAAAAAAGTTATTAAAAATATGCTCTCCTGTACTATTCTGTGTAAATATTATAGTTTCATTGTGTATCATCCCTGGTTATAGCTTTGCAACAGTGAAACTATTCTTAAACATCTTCTGTCTCCCCCCTCCAATGAGACATTTTGGTGGGGGAGGAACTCTCTGTCTGCCCTACATTGGGTCTCTCATGTATGTTTTCCCTCTCAGCTTGGCTGCAAACCACCAGAAGGTGCAAAAGTAGCTTTCACACCCAAGGGCAGCATGTTTTCTCCCATCCACTTGATTTTCAGGCTCTTAGTCTGGCTCTACTGCCACGTTCTCCTCTGCCTTTCCCAGCAAGACTAGAACGCAGAAGAAAACAGCAGGAGGGCTCTGTACTCACTTTGGAAGAGATTGCTTTCATTCCCAGCAAAGAGCTCTGGAGCACTGCTGAGAAACAGGACTTGCCCTTCCTGGACCTGCGCTGCCTGGGAGCAGGTTACAATTATTTGTGAATTTGGAGAGGGTTTGCTGTCACTGTCCTAGGGAGGCTGCAAGGAGCCGTGTGCTTCTTTGCCAGCATCACCTGGGTAATTCAGAGGTGGTGTTTTCAAGGGTCTAATTGGCCCTGTGCTCTGCATTTTTAGTTTGCCTACCAGAGCAGCCTTGATAGTGATGCTGTTTCCTCAAGAGGGAAGCAAAGACGTTTTCAATTGTGTCTGCGTTTGTCAGGGGAAAAAGGGAAATCTCTTGGGGAAGAGTGGGAACAATTGAATTATTTTATGCTGAGGCACAATAAAACTAATTTTAAAAATTATTGCCTAATGCCCATGATTTATTCACAGTATCTAGTCCCAGTAGAGTTAATGAGACTATTAAGCACCTAAAATTAGGAATGCGCATGAGAGTGGGTAACATCAGAATCTCATGTTTTACTTATTTATTTACTTATTTTTTTGAAATATCTTTGTGGCAAAATATTTTTTATTATTTTGAATTTTTTAGAGGTTCGACAGTGTGCTCCCAAATGGATTGTGAGCTTAGCAGAAACCTTTTAAAAAGGGATCCAAGGTTTTGGGTGCTAAGAGGGCCCTTGCAGAAAACCTCCAGGAAATGCTGTTTCTATGTTTAGTGCCATGAAAACTCTGTAGGGATGTGAGGCGGAAAGCACAGAGTGGGAGAGGTTTAACAGAGCTGGAAAGTGAGAAATTGCACCTTCTGTGGATCACCATGTGCTAAAAAATCAGGCAAGGTTAAATGAAATAGGTGGAGAAGGGAACTAGAAAAATACACCAGTGATAATAAGAACAAGTTGGGAAGCACAGATGCTGAAAGCAAAGAGGGGATTGTCAGATTTATAACTGTTGATTCATTTCCAGTAGTCATTCCATTGACTATTGAATGTGTTGCTTTATTATTTGTGATTTTTGCTAGGCCTGGAGTTCAGCAACACTTCATGGAGGCATGTCTTAGTGACAGGGAGGGAGCAAAGGCCAGCAGTATCTCTGGGCAGCTGGACAGTTCTGACATACACTTTTCCTGCCCCGGAGGTTTTTTCTACTGTTATCCAAACAGAATTCTCTTTAAACCTATCTTAAATTTACGTAAAGTGCTTCCTGACCTTTGTTAAACCATCACTCTTAACAGTGCTTGTGGCTGAAGTTTTCTAAATTGTCTTTTTTTTTTAACATTTTCTCAATTTCACAAATGTTCATAAATAATAGGTAAGATAACTCTGTCTGTTAAAAGAGGTACCAAGTGGTTGAGATGATGACTGTTTCTTCGAAGAGTAGCTACCTGTCTGCAAACACCTATCATAAGTTTGGAGATGTCAGTTGTTTGGAAGAACTCAGTCAAGGCATTTTCTATTTCCAGACTAATATGGATTTTACAGAACAAAGATATGTATACGAAGGCAGAAATATATACGCATTAGTAGCAACTGGTTTTGGCAATATTTGATTTCATTTCAATATATACAGACCTATTTTTAAAACCTTTGCCAAATACTCCTAAATACTTATGATTTGGCTGCCATTTGTGTGGCTGTGTGCCATTTTGTTGCCATGTGCTGCCACAAGCGTGGCTGATGTACACATACCCTTTATAGAGCAGCATTAATTTAGCCTTGCACACACACATTCCAGAGAAGCTCCCATGGCCTGGCTTTCTGCTGCCCCGTGTCTGTGACCCTGGATGAACAAATGGATGCTGTAGCTTCACTGCTTTTGCCATGAATCCAGTGGTGGCTCTTCTGCTCCTCAGCTGGTGGGAGGCTCAGCAGGAAATGTAGAAGACACAGACATGTGTTACACCTGCAACACAACAGTGTAAACAAGGGCAGGATAACATTAAAGGTAACACACAGAGGAGGTAATTAGTGCTTCAGGCTCTGTCTGGGAGTTTAGTGGCAGTTGAACAAGTGTTGAAAGGTGGTTGCTGTTACACACCCTGTAGGTCGGGCTGCAGCTGCCTAACTGTGCCTGCTCCAGGTGGTACCCCTTGAAGGACACTTTACATCCTTTTCCTCTCAACACGACTTGGAAAAAAGTCTGAAACTCCTGGGTGTTTGGGTTATATCTTTCTGTTAGTGAGAGGAGCTGTTCACACTGATGTGCAATATCTCAGGGCTTAGCCCTGCCCCGTTCATCAAGGTTGAGAGACTTCCCAGAACTACAGATAAAACACTATCCACTATTCCTGCCTTGACCTCAACAGTCTCACCTTTTATAGAAGACTCTTGGAGCAAAGAAATAGGGAAAGGGAAAAAAAAAAAAAAAAAGAGGAGAAAGATCTTTTTCCATCTTCTTTATGCTTAGGGTCTGAACTTGCCAAAGCTTTGTTCTTCTCCAAAGAGACCTCTAGCTGAGGTCCCTCTGTGTCTCATCCCTCCTTTCCCAAACTGAGCACTGCCATACTCTGTCTATAAAAAGACAAAAGAGTCAGAAAAAGATCTGTTGTGACTGCTCCTAATAGACTCAGTTTTACTCTCAGCTTAACGGGATCCAGCCATCTCCACCCATCTGCTCCTGGCTGTTTTCTTGTCTTCTGACGTTTCATCTTTACCTTTTACGTGGCTGGCTTTTAGGCATCCTGTATTGTGGGGTTTTGTCTTTCTGATACCCGGAGCTGAAGGGAGGAAAGAAGTAAGAACAGCTCTTTGGACACAAGTCCAGATTTAGTTTGGTTAAGTGGATTACGGGTAATGTTCAGCAGTGGGAAGTTTAAGGTTTTCATGGTTGTAAGTTACTTACTTAGGATACAGGAATAACTAGATGTTACCGAATTTCCTTTGCCATGTACTGGCTGAGATCATCAGCTATTTTGGAACTTGGAAGTCTCTTTCATTCTAACCTGCTGAGTAGTTTCCTAAGGTTAAATAAGGAATTTCCTTCTAGACCATTATACTACTGAAGGAGAGATGACATTCCAGTTCACTTACTGGGGAAGTATGTTATCTAAAAAAAGAAGAGAGACAACCAGAAAGTTACACTCTGAGAATGGATCTGATCTCAGCAGTAACAACATTTTTCATTATATGACTTTTTTTAGTATTAAAATGTTTATCAGACACTGTCCATTGAAAATAATTAAAAGATTGCAAATGCAGATTTGAAGCTGAGGCCAGGTTATGAGTTATTTTGATATGATTTTGATTTTAGCTGTTAGCTACTTGTGGAATGTGGTTGCTCACTCAGCTCAGATGCTTTTGTGTCTGTGCCCTGGCTTTTATGATATTCTTGTGGGAAATCAGTATTTTAGATTCCTCTTGTCATGAATAAATTTGAGCATGGAATTCCATTTACAAAAGTCTATCAAAAACAAATAAAAGGCACCAACTGCATTTGAAGAATTTATTATTTAAGAAAACATTCACACACATCTTTTTTCATTATTTTCCCATCCGTAAGTTTTGACTAATATTAAACATTGGGTTTGATTATGTTCTACATAACAGGATATAAGCTTCATCTCTTCCAAAAATAACATTAAATTCTGCAACCACTAACCATTCCTTTTAGAAATAAATGTTAATGAAAAGCAAATAAACGCAACCATGTATTATACATATTATTTTACAGAGTTCGTTTAGTCGAAAGAGGATCTCCACATAGTTTGCCTCTCATGGAGTCTGGAAAAGTAAGTGCTGAAAGAAGATTTAAGTGTAACTTTTATGGTCAATATTTTCAGTTAATATCCATTTCTGTTCATTTTTACATGGATGTAGTGCTGGGGAAGGTGCTATCAGCTGTGCAGATTGATGTCCCTTACTTTAGAGGTTACAGCATGATGGCAGTAACTGATGCGTTACTGCTCTCTCAGAACCTGTACCTTGCTCTTTTATGCAGAAATCAATTCCTTCTTTTATGCAAAAAGAAGGTATTTCATCCCCTCCATGTCATTCTTGAAGCAGCTGACAAATGTGCCACTGGTGCTGGCAGTTCCATCGATGTAGAGCCCACCTCCAGTGAGAGCTGGTCTGAAATGACCAACGCTGTGCTCACGGGCCACTGATCACCTGCAGGGAGACTGTCCCTGCTGGGGCATGGCTGTGGGGACGGGGTGAGGACATAGGAGCAGGCTCTGATGCTGTGGATGCTCATCTAAAGCTTTCTGTCCATAGCTTTGTAGACATCCATGGTCAGAGGATGCTCCCTTTTTATTTTAGGGTTCAGCATCCACCTCTGTAGTTGTTGAATGTCCATTACATGAGGTATTTGGCAGGTTGTCATTGTGGGAGATTGCATGATGCCTCTGGCTTTCTCCTTGTCTCAGCCCAAAGGTTCATTGGGGTTTTTCCTGTCCTACTATGCATTCTCATAGGGACAGGGACCATTTGGTCAGACTTTTGTTCTGCAGGTGAACATTTGATTTCTGAGGAGGTTTATTGATGGAACAGCTTTCACAAAGAGAAGCAGTTTTGTCACATTTCCCAGATATCTCAGAATTTATCATATCTATGGACTATTTTTTTTTTGCGCGCTATAAATCTACCTTAACTTTTTAAGGATTTCTTGTAGTTTCTAATAAGGGTTCTTTGGGGACAAAAACATCAGCATACAATTGCATAAGGTGGTACCTGCTTTCTTACTGCTTCATGTTTTCTTTCAATAGATCCTCCCAGGAGTACGTATCATTATTGCTAATCCAGAAACAAAGGGACCCTTAGGAGATTCTCATCTTGGTGAGGTGAGTCATGAGAACCTGAACTTTGTATGCTCTGAACTAAATTGCAGAGACAAATCTATTGTTGTGCATGCTAATGATTTCCTATGATACATCTCATCAAATGCCCAGTTAAGAAAATAGTGAATTAGACTGATCTTTATAAAGTGAGGATCATGATACTTGTGTCATTATTAAAATTGTTAGCAAATTGTTGCTAAATAATAATAGCTCAAGTTAAAAAAATGAAAAAAAATTGCTTTTGCTAACTGTATTTTATAGTTGGTGCTTTGCTAATTCTGATGGAAGCTTACATGAAAAGTAAGTTTATAGATTAGCTCAATTTCAGCTAGATGGTTTTCTTGTGCTGTTCTTTATAATCATTGTGCTTCACTGCACTAAAGTGCTCTTATTAGCTGAGTTGAGCAAGGCTATATGTTTTTCAGATTTATTTTATGCTTCTAGAGTGAGGAAAAAAATTATGTTGTTTTCCAGCAGTTAAAAATCTAGTTAACAAAATGAAGAACATGTTTGATCATAATTAAAACCACAGTCTAATTTGTGAGTTTCTGTAAGAGCTCGTTAATTTGAAATCGTAAAAGTTTCCATGATGCTTCGAGTTCGATGGAAGGAATCCCCCTCTGTAGGTGAAGGTCCCTGGCCTCACTCTTTAAAATAATCTGTCTGTCTGGTGTTCAGGGAGGATGCTCTGCTGGGGTAAATACACTGAACCAGGAGTAGGGAACTTGACATGGCTCAGATCTGCCCCGCAACTTCAACAAAAGTAGACTGGGGAACTGGGTCAGTTATGGGTTTAGAAACAGATTTAAAAGACATTTTTAGTATTATCTAGCTATGACTAAAAATATTTGCATCAAGAATTTTCAATAATGCTTCATTCTCGAAAGCTACTTTAATTAATACCAGTATAATTGCTTTTAACTTAGATATGGGTTCACAGCACTCACAACGCCAGTGGGTATTTTACCATCTATGGAGATGAATCTTTGCAATCAGATCATTTTAACTCAAGACTCAGCTTTGGAGACACACAGACTATTTGGGCAAGAACTGGTTATCTGGGGTTCCTGAGAAGAACAGAACTCACAGATGCAAATGGAGGTAAGAGGTTTCTCATCATCTAGGTCTATACAAATAATTTGGATTATTTGGAGGATGACACAGTGTCTCTGGCCCTGCGGTACCTAACATGCTCCATCTGTGAAACCTGTAAAACTGCAAAAAAGCCTTAGTTAAAATAATCAGAAATAAATCAGAGGGCAAGATTTCCCTGCTGAAATAGTTGCTTTTCCTTTGCTGGACCTCGGGTGCTGTAAATCCCCTCCACCAGTGACCTTTTGGCACTGTTAATGTACCCAGTGCTTCAGCTTGAAAAGTATGAGATGCAGCTGAAACTGCATCATTTGCTCTGGCAGTTGTGTCCCCAGGAATGCATTTGTGCAGGTGGAAAAAGCCTGGTGGGAGTCTGAACCCTGTTCCTCCTGTGACCACCACCTCCTCTGTTATAAACCTATTCACAGGAGCTGTCCATTCCTCAGATTTTCCTGTCTTTAGCTCCACAGGGCTGGTTACTGAAATGTAACACAAGCAGTAGCCTGCAAGAGAAGCTATAGGGTGTTTGGGTTTCTGTCAAGAAGGTACAGGATTCCCTTACTTGTTCTAATGAAATTCCTTCTCTCATGTACACATGGTAAGTGAACCAGTGCTGCCAGGCACACAAAGTCTGTGCTTGGGAAAATGTTTTTTTCTGTGATTTTTGCGGAGCACAGTGCCACAAGCAGCTGTGGCTGAGCTGGCCAGGGAAGGCTGTTGGCCAAGTAGGGTGTCCAGCAAAGCTGTGAGCACCTCCAGGGGTGATCCCAGGGCCATTAGAATAGCTACTATTCAGCCAAAAAAGAAACTCATCAAATCTGAAAACGTTTTAGTAATTCCTGTGGATTAAGCCTGCTGCCTAATGTTGGCACCTTCTGAAGAGACTTACTTGGGGTTGCACAGGCTTTTTCCATTTCATAATGATAGCCCAACTTTGAGAAAATTCAGGATTCTCTGAGGATATTGCAACTTAAGCATTCAAATAGCTTAAGTATTCTCCTAGCAGAGAGTTGCTCCATTCTCCTCCTACTTTTAGCTCCCAGTGCAGAAAGTTCTCAGCCCTTTATTAGGTAGAGCTCATATTGTCATTACAATACCACCACACAACTATTCAAGTTCATGCAAAAAGAGTCAGTTATCTGCTACTAGCAAATATTTTTTATGACTAGCATGTAATCGTTTCTTTTCAGCCAAGTGTCTTTTAAAAAGTGTAATTTCAGCCTCATTTATTTCTTTAGTAGGTCAAAAATATGGGCTATAAAAGTGTTATGCTTAATTTACCTGAATAAGCAATTTGCTATCTAGCTATAGCACTTGTTTTTAGTTTATTGATAATCACCTTTGTAATACACCAAAAGCATCTGTAGTGACCATCTCAAAGCAATTAGAAGAACATCAGCCACACTGTTAGGATCAAATCTGTTCTTTCTCTTTGAAAAAGAGAGAGAAACAAGGAACCTATTGTCTATTCAGAGTGCCTTAACAAAAATTAATCTGTTCTGCATCCACCTGGGAGAAAATCAAGAATTTATGCTGCTGTCTTTGGATAAAGATTTCTGCCTTTGTCTTTTTCAAATGGGAATAGCGTTTCTGCCTTCCTTTCTTCTGTCTTTTTGCTCTGCATTGCACTTCAGTAATGGAAAATGCTCATTAGTTCAGAAATCACTTTGGGGTTTCAGGAATTCAAGGATAACTTACCTTGTACTTATTTTACTTAATTCTTAATGTGAACATTTTTATAATTTAATGTACTGGAGAATAGAATCTTTCTTCTTTTTGTTTTCCTCACCACCAGAACGCCATGATGCACTTTATGTGGTGGGTGCATTAGATGAAGCCATGGAATTGCGAGGGATGAGGTACCATCCGATCGATATTGAAACCTCTGTAATTAGAGCACACAAGAGCATCACAGAATGGTAAGGATTATATAACACCAGGGCCCTTATAAAAAGCTGAATTATCTACAATGTCTGGGTTTTTTCCTTGGATATTGCAATTGATCCAGGAAATGGCCTGTCAGGATGGTCACAGGATTTATAACCCAGCTGCCAGTGTGTCCTCAGGATGAAACTTTTCGCAAACAGATTTAATCGGAAAGGACTGATTTCTGATAAATTCATTCAGTATGTTTCTTTCTTTTTTTCTTTTTTTTTTTTGAAGGAGTAAGCAAGCAAACATTTCAAATAAATGAACACACTAATAAATTTTATTAGAGAACACACTGTTATTTTTTGAATTGGTTATTAATAAATGAAGCAGTGATCAAATCAAGGTCACAATGGAAATTGAAGCAGTAAATCAATGAGTTAATAATGATGTCTTAATCAATGTATCATCCTCAGATGTACACAGCAGGTAATCATTTCTTGAGGCCGATGAGCTCAAATTGCTTTTCATTATTCTTGCATCAGAAGACTCAGTCAGGTAGTTGTTTTGTTTTGATACAACCTCTGCTCAGCTATACTCCTTTCAACTAAAATGAATCTGTTGCAATAGCCAGAGCAATTTAGTGTGTTTTCCTTTTCAATCCCGGCTGCAGAGGCGTGGCCTGGAGCAGAAAGCTTAATAATGAATGAAGCACAGCAGCTGAACTGGTTTCTTTAGTAAAAGACTTTGCTTTTTTTCTTAAATATCAGTTAAAATGAATGCATTTAGTTGCTTGGCTGACTGTAACTGAGGTTTTGCCTTATTGCCTCCTTGTAGAGCATCATCACTGCTGGTATGGTCTTGTGCCAGACAGGCTATACCCAGGGAGCTTGGTTCTGTGCCTTCATATAGACCAGTGTGAACACTTTAGGAATGTCATGAAATTCCCATTGAAAATGTGTCAGATCAGTACTAGCAGTTTTCAGATAAAGCTGTTTAAGGAGTGATCTATTATAAGATAGCCATAGATTCATAAATCAATGTATTCAGCAGTACCTGTTGGTCAGAGGTTTGTGTCCCCTCAAATTATGAGCTCACAGGCAGTGAATAAAGTAGCCATATCACACTGCAGAAATGGGCTTCAGTACCAAAAAATGCTTAAATTATGTTCCTGCTTTTAAAACTGCTGAGAGCACTTTGAGGATCCTTTTTGTTCCACAACCATGGAAATCCTGAGTGAGAAAGTAGCAACTGAAAAAGGGTTGGGGGTAAGCTGGAATAACCAGAGAAAATGGCCACTGAATTTCTGCAAGAAGGTAGAAGTACATGCAGATAATTCTCAGTGGCTTCACTCTTCCCAGTAGCTGGGTGATAGTGTACAAGGCACAGGAGTGAGAATTCAGAAAACACACTGTACTGTCGCTACCCTTTGCCCAAAGGCCAATATTTAAGGCCAATATTTCAGGGCTGTTTTTTCCTGAAAAAGAGAGATTGCTGATGAATTAGATGTGTCTCAGATGTGGTCCCTGCAGAAGAGGGACACAGTTATTCAGAGTGACAATGTCTGGTTTGCTCACAGTTCTCAGCCTCTTCCTAACCAATGCTCTGCCAAATAACCATCATGGAGTTTCCATTCACAGTCCTTGTCCTGACTGCCCTTGACTTCTCTCACATAACTTCTCTTTCAGCTTCTCTTAGAGACCCTCCTTTTGTCTTTGTGAAACACCCCTTGACAAAATAACAGCCAGCTAACTCCTTTTTTTAAATTTATAATTTCTATATCTCTTTCTGTGTTTCTTGTTTCGGTTACAATGCCCCATTAAGGATTTAACTGCATCAATTCCTGTTGCACGCGGAAGGTGCTGGGCATGTCCAGTTGATAGACTGTACAAACAGCCTCCAAGAAACACAGCTCATTTTATAACACTGGACACCGTTGAGGGACTCGGGGATTTGTTGACTGACATGATCCTGCTGGGCAGCTTCTGTCATTGAGGCTCAGATCTGAAAGATCATTTGAAGTTATTCTTGTCTCTTAAGAAATTTTAGTACAAAATCACCAACCTCTGACTCTGGACCTCCTGTGTCTCCATACGTAGTGAAAGAGTGGCGTGGTCTGGTTTTATTGTGATGTAAACCTACACTGGCCATTTTGAAAGTGTTTATAACACCATAAAATATATTGAAAAATAAGGTATGTGTTTTAATTAAAGCACATGGTTGACGCATTTAAATGTTGAAGTCTCGTAGGGGGAACAGAACAGAGCTTCCTGGAATTTGCTTAGAAGTGGTTTATACACAAAGCTACACACAATATTTGGAGAAGAAAACAATTAGGAGCCTCCTTCCCTGGAGGTGTTTTGAGAACTTCCTTGTTTTTCCTGTAGCATTTGGTGACACGGAAGCAGCAGGAGGGGCCCTTCCCAGCTCAGTGCATTGACTGTTTTGCATCTATTGGGTGTGACTTGATTATTGTGACTCGATTATTTCTTAAGGAAAGGACAGCCTTCCTGGTCCCTAGTTTTTTGGTTTGAGTGTTTTTTTACACACTGGCTAATGTACCTTCATCTCAACTAGTAGGAACATAAAGAGCAATATTTCCTTTTACTTCCAGTGGTCACCAGTGAGTTAGAACCATGACATATGAAATGAGTTTTACATATGAAATTAAATTGAAGCCTCTTGGGAGTGTCACTGATTTTAGGACTCAATAGAAGCTTCATGAAAGTTTTGGGAATCAGTTTTCTGAATTCAGACAAACTAATTTATTCTAAGCCATGTTTTAGGGACCTGCTCCTGAATCTTGCTATTAATTGCTTTCCCAAGTAACAAGCTAACAGTAGTTTCCAGGCATGGTTTCAAATGCTAACTTACATTTCAATGAAACCTATCCAGGCTTTTTTTTGTTAAAATATATATAATACTAATTTAGATGTTTGTATAGCAATCAGTAAAAAAACCAGGACCTCTCTGGAGATGGTCACCTGTGCAGACTGATACTTAACTTTGTTAATACTCAGCGTCAATCAGAACTCACTGGAATGTCTGTGAAAACATAATTACAAATGAAAATTCATTTCACAGCAGTACTAAGTCAAAAGGGGCCTTCTCAGCCTTGCTTTGGCTGCTCATTAGTTTTCCAGATCAATAAGCACATAAGAATTCAATCAAATAGTACTTTGGCAGGATCTGAATTTTTTTTTTTTTAAAGAGTAAGTACTTTTCTTCTAAAATCCATTCTGTCAAGCATCAACATAGAGCACATTTTCATAGCTAATTTTTGGGCAAAGTAAGATATGTTTCCACAGTACATGGATTTTCAGAGCTGTCTTAGTAGGCTAAAACAGTGCACTTCTGTCTCAATCAAGCATTGACCTTAGGGTAAGAAGCTCTTTTTGAAGATGGCTTATGTACATAATATATTCTGACTTTCAGATGCTTATGCTCAAGACAGTTCTGGGAAGTTATCCCCTGATTTTATGAGCTAAAGGCGAGTACAGTACAGGGCTTGATGTATGGTTTACATGTGTAGAATATTATTATTTATTCTGTGGAATAAGTTAGAGGAAGAAGTGTCTTAAACACCTGCAAGGAAGAATGAGATTGCTCTTTGTGGCTCAGCTGTGCTGACCTCCAATAAGATGCAAGAGTCTTTGGAGACACTGGAGATGTGAGGAGGAGGATGGAGGGAAGCTGTAAAACTACTCTGGATGGAAGTATACATCAGATTGTGATACCCTCCCAGCCTCCATATTTGGAAGGATAAATGCATTATCCTTAGCCAGAAACGGTCGCAGGTAGCAGAACCCAAAATTTACCTGCTTTGGCTCAAGGGCTTAACCAAAACTTTGGGGTCTTACAAAGTTCTTTTAGCAAAGAGGAGATATTAGGGATAATGGTGTTCCCTTGACTGTCTCAGCTGTTCATCAGGAATGTTAAAGCTCCTGTCCTCTTAAACCCAACCGAAATAAAACAGCCAAAATAAAACAGATGGAGACACAGCCTTATTTCTGTGGAAACCAATTGGTCCAGAAGAATTGCAGCTTTTTTGTGCTGAGCTCTGCCCTGCCTGGACAGCAGCCAGCCCATTCCCAAAGGCGTGTAGCTGTGTTTGCTGAGCAGGCGCAGGGAGGATGCCCCCTCCCTGGGCACCCCTGTCCACCTGCACTGTGCCATGTGCCTTCCCAGGGCTCCACACCCCTTCACTAGCAGGGGTTATCCCACAGATCTTGCAGCTCAGCCTATGCTCCTGCTGTTCTTCTTGGTGCTTCCTCTCTTAACCTCCTTGGTTTTCTGGGCTGCTCTTCAAAAAACCCTGGAGAAGACGCCTCCACACACACATCACTCCACGAACACAGCAGAGCCGTGGCACTTCCCTGGCTTCAGAGGGAACCACATGCTGTCTTACTACCTCCTTACACGACAGGCAAGTTTCTGTAAAGTTCAGCCTAATGCTTAAAATTGCAGCAGTATTAAAGAGAGAGCTCATGGGGCTGTTCTGCCCTTGCCTGCAGCGTGTTCTCTCTTGCTGCTCACACTTTGTGCTGAGCACACTGAACCAGCCCAAGGAGCTCCAACAAAAGGTAACCAAGGTGCAAGAAAAAGGACAAAAAAATGAAATGAGTAAAAAAAACCCCAGCACTAATATTGTTTTTTCTTTCGTTCCAGTGCGGTGTTTACCTGGACGAATTTATTGGTCGTTGTAGTTGAGCTGGATGGATCTGAGCAAGAAGCTTTGGACCTTGTTCCTTTGGTCACCAATGTGGTCCTGGAGGAACACTATCTGATTGTAGGGGTGGTGGTGGTTGTGGACATTGGTGTAATTCCTATCAACTCCCGTGGAGAGAAACAACGTATGCACCTACGAGATGGATTTTTGGCAGACCAGCTAGATCCCATCTATGTGGCCTACAACATGTAGTCTTGTACCTTAAAGCTTCCATGGACTTTACTATAGATGTATAAAATTTTTTTGTGTCCACTAAAAAAGTGTGCAGATAAGATGCTGACACTCATCAGAATGGAACTCTTTCTATTACGACTTTTCAAAGCAGTCACGATTGGCAGGAAATAAAATGTGAAATGTTTTCTTTTACCACTAAATTTTAGAAAAGAAGGACTATGGGGTAAGGCCCTTCAGTGTGTTGGAAAAGCCCATTTTAAACTTTTTTTTTTGCTTATTGGACAATACTGCTTTTTGAGTAAATGTGGCTTTGTATTTTACATTAAGTAAGCTGAAGTAGATTTTTTTTAATTCTGCCCTCCAAATGGATTCTTTTAAAACAATTTGCATACTAATACAAATAATTGTTTCCTTCATTTGTTTTAACACATCATAAAAAGCTGATAAATACAGATCCATTACTAACCTAAGCCATTTTAGATCCCACATCTTAGGAATCTATGTAGTGGTACGAGGAGAAAACCCAAAGTAGCACCTTTCAATTAGAAATCTTGCAGCTTTCTGTCAGAGATTCTGAAAGCCCAAAGGCCAAAGAGCCTTTGCTGCTAGCATTAGAATGGAAGAAATTTATAAATAAGGTGTATTTCGGCCATGAGCTTGCAAATATCTTTGTACTAAACTAAAAAGATAAAATAAGTTAACTACTTCTTCTGTAATTATGTACAAAACGTTTAATTTATTTTGATCTCTTTAGAAGTATAAAAGAGAAGAAACATTCAAGAATATTAAACTCTTGAAATGTTTGCTAATATAAAAACAAAGTGTTGTATTATCTTGAGTGGATAGTATCACATCAAATATATATATATGAAATATAAATTCACTAATGACAAAAGATTTTAAAGTTTAAAATGCAGTACTTGTCACTTGCATGGTGTCTCCCACTGTAGATAATCAAATGTTACTCACAAATTTTTTGGAAAAAGAAAAAAAGCAATCCTGGATTGCTAAGTATCCCTGTCAAAAAGAATCCTCTAGATACCAGCAAGTGGAATTATTGCTGCCTTTAAGGCAGTGAATGAATTTAAGACTAAAAATGCACTACAATAATTTTCTTTTCTTTGCCATGGAGGCAACAATAAATATTCGTGCTGGCATGTGCATACACTCGTTAGACTTAGAAAAGGCAGGTTGAGGAATAGCACTGTTGTCTAGCTGCAGAACTTTGTTGCACAATTTTTTTCATTGTTTTAGTTGGTGTTTTTACTGCTATAAGGAAAAGTTTTGGGGTTTTTTGCACAGAGTTATCAATTTGCCTCTCAGCTAGGACATGTAGCTCGGTGGCCAACGCATCCAGTTTACATTTACAGGAAACGATTGTTTCGATGGTCTTTAATTTATTCCTTAACGGAGAGGAGCGTACAGTCACTACCACCCTTTGGCATGATCGTGCATCTGCTAACTAGTCCCTAAACGCATTGAAACATCAGAGGAACCCATCTGCCTGGTTAAGGAATGGAGGAGTCCTGTTCCCGTGGTCTCCAGCCTGAGGCCGTCACGGGAGAAGAGTAGGAAAACATGCATCACAGCTGCCTTCATTTTACTACCTTTGGAGAAAAGAGGGGTTTGATTCCCCAGTTCTGTTGTCTTCCCTGCCCCCCGTGCCCCCTTTTTTAAAACCTTCCCCTTCCTTCATGTGGTTGTAACTGAATTGACCTGTTTGTGATCAAGAGTGGGATTTACCAGCTGCAGTCCAAGAATGCTTTTCTTATTTGTCCCAAATGACGTTCATGTGCTGGCTCTCATTACCGGATATGCATGACTAAGATTGTTGCAGGGCAAATGTTATCATGTTTATATCACGTATAAGGGAGTCTCAATGCTGAGTGTTAAAAATCTTTTTAAAAGGTAGGGACGTTTTAGTCTGCATGTACAGTACAGAGCATCTCGCCACGTCAGACGCGTTTTCTTTCAGACCATCTTTTCTGCCCTCACTGTCCTGTGAATAGCCCTATTCATGCTCTGCAGACCAATCCCATACTTTGTCAAATTCATTTTCTGCTCCCTAAAAAGAATAAAATCTGTTCTTAATGGCAAGTTGTTGTAAGGTTTCAGACAAGATGTTGATTGATTACAAACATAATTGCAGTGTGTGAACTAACTTGTGAAGTCCTGCTATCGTTGATCTCAGTACTGCAAAACAAATCTCGCTGTCGTTCAAAGCTTCACTTTAACCTTCACGAAGTCAACTTTGCATTTGTAGAGAATAAAAGAACTGCAATGCAGTTGTGAAACGCAGTTAATAACAGCTCTCTTCTGCAACCTGTCATCTGTGGTTGTTAAATCCTGAGTTAAAAGAAATGATAAACTGAGTTTCTGGTTTTGTTGTGCAAGCAAAAGGAAGGAAACATTTAAGCACCATCAGACTGAGCAATAAAGAAGGATTGTTCTGTATTAGAAACTGTACTGTAGATAAACCATTCATGAGAATGTATAAAATGTTTGTCTTGTGACCTTGTGCTTTTGGAGTCAGACAAAACCATGTAATCAACTCGATGCACATGCACAAAAAGAGAGGGTACACAATGAACATTTAAACACAAAACTAATCAAACAGGAGCAGATTCCTCATGGTGCTTGTTTATTATATATATTTAATCCTGCTTGACACTTTACCCAAGGGAAGACTGTCCCTTTTATCAGTTGAATGTTAGCAGCGTTATTTCATAGAGTGTGGTGACTGGTTAGAGAAATTCATGTAACTCAGCCAATCACAGATTCAAACAAAAATTTTTATGTGCAAAGGACAGCAACCTTCTTGTATGTTAAACCACCAGTACGCTTTGTACATCTGTGATAACGCCTGTTTTATATTCAAATGAACAAATAAAAGCTTTTATTTTTGTTGCTCTGAAAATATCAGTTTCTTAATTAGTCATCTAAAATGGAGCTTCCGAGAGCTGCGGATGCTCAGTGGAGGAACATGGAGAGCTATACTGTAATTTTATTTTGTTTACCTCTCTTGTTGCATAATTTATTAGTACAAATCATTATACTTTTAACAATGTTTAAATACTGGTGTGGGCATTTATTGCTGAAAGACTTTCATATGGCAACAAATGTTTTTTGTGAAATGTTTTTTTAATTCTTTTTAATATATTCAAATATACTGTTCACATTTTTGCTGAAAGTGTAAAGATTATTGTAAGCTTGGTAACATTTTGTGAGAAGCAATAACAAGCATTAGTACTGTAAAACTCCTCAAATTTGTCACTTATCACTTTTGTTGCAAGGTCTTGCTACTGACATGCTGCTAATCAGTCACCTAAGGCAGTTGCTGATCCAGGTGTTATAGCTCTGATGGAGCTTTCTGCCAGTGGAAGTCTATGGGTTGCTGCTTGGTCACTCATATGTAGGGCTAGAACCTCCCTATCAATTCAGTAACCTTGGGTGGCCAGATGATCCCTCCTGGAAATGTGACCTGCCTGTTTCCACTGGCTTTTTCCAAAAAGACCTTGATTTCAGAGCTGGCTCCCAGCTGCTGAGTAGCAGCGTCTCCAGAGAAGAGGTTTGGCCCCAGCTCTCATTTTCCAAATGTGATTTTGAGGGGTGAAATTCTGAGTCCTCATGTCTTTGGAGGCCTGTCTGAGAAATTCAGGGTATGAAATCCTGTCTGATGGCTCAGATTTCAAGTGGCTCATCACAAGAGGTAGGTGCAGTTTTGTGGAACCACAATTTCCCTGAGCAGAGAGAGAGATTCAAAAGTTGTGGGAATGAGAAGGCAAGTTAGATGTGGCAGAAGGAAGAGGATGGCAGAACAGGAAGTAGTTCCTGATTCAATTTTACAAATTGTTTCATTAAAGAAAAAAGGGGGTTGATTTTTATGTTAATGGGATTAGGGTTTTTAAAAGGTCAAAATATTTCATATCCACAATTTAAAAACAATTTTGGCTGAAGGTGGCTATAACACTGCAAAGCTGGTGGGAAATCTCAACAAAAAACCCCTGCAGGATTAGAAGAATCATGCACGATAGGAACAGCATGATTTATTCATTATCACGATGCTAAGAATGCAAGAATTCGAAAAAAAGTTTGATAAAAGACCATACAGCTTTCCTTTTCTGGTTTTCAACAGAAAGATTTGCTTTATGCACTGTTAGTATCGAGGGAGGGAGGGAGGGGCATGCACAGAGATCAACAACAAATTCTCACCATTTGCCTTGTGAGCAAAGCTGACTTTGGGGGAGCTTTGAGCTTTCACCAGCACAGCTTCTCACAGTCACCTGCTGGGCCACAGAACCCTCTGCACCCCTGGAGAGGCAAATCCAGCTGTGGCTCTTGCCTGAGCACCCTCGTGATTTGAGGGGGCTGGGCTGGGCTCTGTCTGGATGGGCAGTGGGGGAGAGGTACAGCCTACAAGAGTCATCCCAAGGGGGACGGACCCCACTGTCCCCAGGGTAAGAGCCAACCCTGATTTTGAATTTTTTGTTGCTTTGTTTTATTGGAAGAAATTTTTCCTTTAAAACTGAGATTTGAAAAGGAAAAAGAAAAAGGTAACCAGATTCTACATGGTGAAAATAGAAATTAATCATTTTGTCCGGGGGTAAAATATAAAATAATATATTGTTAAATTTTTTAAACATAAATATATTTTATTCTTTTACATCTGGAGTGCTCCATTTGGCAGACCACATTCACAAAAGCTCTAACTCGCCTTACCATGATTTAGGGTTCTCCTTTTCATGCTTTTTCTTGTCTCTTTTGAGGGGTATCACCTTAAAGCTGGTACAAAAACCCACTCAAGCCTTCCCTCATTTGTGCTGCACCTGACTGAGATCAGCATCTCTGAAGCAGCAGCTCCCCCTTTCTTACACAGCAGACCAGGATCAGGCCATCTCTGCACCTTCTGGTATCATCCTGACACTGGGAACTGCGTGGCATTTCAGATTCCCTCAGGTTCACCAAGTAGGTCGTGCTGCATCATGCCAGTCAAAGTCAGTGCTCTTTACTTTTTCCTGGGGAGCCCACAACACATCTAATAATAATTTTTTTAATGATTGCAAAATATTCTACAGCGATGGCCAGTTAATGAGTGGATCCTAAAGGCACAAAGCTGTTCTTGTTTTAAATTCCTGCTTTGGTAGACTGATGCACGTAGGCATGTGGAGAGTGGCTGGAGGAGAGGACAAAGCTGATGGAATCTCCACAGGGCGTGGCTTCCAAGTGTGACTGGCAGCACATGGGAAAGGTTTGGAGATGCCAGAAGAGGCACCAAGATAAGAGCTGTACTGAGCTATCAGGGTAAACACACCAGTGGAGGAAGCCATAAATGAAGGGCAGTTTTAGGAAGGGCATTTGATGTAGAAGGGAAGGCCAGGAAAGAGAAGATTGTGCCTGTGGAAGTAAAGATCAAGCAGTTGAGACTACCTAACCCTGTGGCACCGAGTTTTAGGGGCCTACATTTTAATTTTCTCACCTAGGGGAGTGCGTTTCACTCAGGAAGCTCCAGATGCTGGGACACCCCTCGCTGCTCTTAGCCCCAGGTTCTGACTGGAGGCTTGGGTGGGTGACCTACTGAACTGAGCCAAGGGCTCTGCGGTAAGACTCAAGAGAGGAGGTGCATGCAGGTAGGAAGACAGAAATTTCAAGGCAAGGACAGAGTTTATTCCAACCCCAGTGGTTTGGGAAACTAAAAAACGACCACGTCTGTATCAGGTAAGTGGCAGGACTGAAGAACAGAAACCCTGGGAGAAGACAAGAGTAGGGAAAAAAAAATAATGCTTCCATGAAGCCAGGTCGGGAGGGGAGTATGGCACAGCCAGTATTCACAGAGCAGCAGGAGACGAGAATTTGAGCCAACAACTGCCCAAAGGAAGTTAGTGGCTGAGGAGGTACAAAGGAATTAAACTTTCCACTGCAGCCACACGTGCTCATTAGCATTTCTAGGATGCCTCTCCCAAACATTTGGGTTTGGAAACTTTCCTGAAATCCACAGGAGGATTTTTTTTTGCATACCCCCTCTCTCCTAACCACACATAGCTGCGAGCTGGGGTGGGGCTACACCCTCGTGTGCCTTTGCAGGGTCCCTGCGTGGCTCAGTCCAGGCTGGCTGCTGCAGGGGCAGGAATGGACTTGCACAGCCTGAAAATGCCTCTGGCTGCTGGGGCAGACACTGGGCATCCACCATGGAAACCCACAGCCCACCCTGCCAGTCCAGGGTGTAGGGCCACAAAAAATGAATAGGGAGTGTTTAAGTTCTTCTCTCACAGCTCTTTGGTTAGTGAAGAGAAAGAAGAAGTGTAGTCTCAGCTATGATTATTTTTTTTCCTTCAAAGGAGGGAAATATTTTTTCCTCTTGGAGCAAAGCCTTTTTACAGTACAAGAGGCCTTTAACTGCTGTTTTAGGCCACAATAAAATGACTATTAGAGATCACTCAGTTATGAAAATTTTCTAACAAACCCCACATTTTCTTAAATGAAATCTTCCGTTAAAAACTGCCATTTCCAGTGGATCACCTAACAGGGCCATAGCCTTGCTGCCAAACTGGTCTGACTGCATTTTGCTATGCTGCATGAGGCACGTGTGCTGTCACTGCACTTTACTTACAAGTACCAGCACCATTTATCTCTCCAGCACGATAAAGCTAGTGCATCTGCAGGAGAGACACAAAGCCAGATGCAACCTGTCACTTTGGGATGTAGCAAAGTCCCTTTTTGATTTGGAAACACTGAGCCACAGGAATAATAATAATAATTAGGTCTGTAATAGGACATGGGATTCCAGACACTGCTTTTCTTCACCAAATGGTGATAGCAGTAGTTGGGAGAGGTGGAAACACTCCCTCTGCCTATGGAGGTCCTGAGCAGGATCACAATTAGGAGAAAAAAAGGCTAATTCTGAACAACCTGTTACTGGAAGCCCATAAATAGGTTCTGTCTCTGCAGATGATTCTGTACAGAGAGTCCCATGAGTCTTGGGCTAAAGGGACAGGCTCTGGGAGTGGATGTAGTACCAGGGGCAGAGGTTGACAGTCTGGGCTGTGCCAGGCTAAGGAGGAGCTTGGGAAGCCTCTGGCTCTGAGGCTTGAGCTCCCACTGCTCTCTCACTGCAGAGCCCCTCTCTGTGGCAATTGTTGCTTATAATTGTCCATAGCTTTCAAAGGGAGGCTCCTGCACCAGGACAAGCCCGAGGTGGCTCAGAGGTTTCTCAGTGTCTGTGGCACTTCAGGACAGATCCAGTCCCTGCAGCAGGGGCCTGCTGTGTGAGCTGCCTCCTGTTCCCGTTCCCGGCCCCGAAATCCCAATGCCACCCCACTGACTGGAGGGAAAGAGACTCCAAGGCTTGGGGGTTTCCTTGCCAGTGCAGCATTGCCCCCACCCCAATTTGTCAGCGAGAGGCAGCGGGAACACTGCTGGTGGGAAGGGTTGAGCAGTGCCGGGCTCTGGCTCAGCATCCAGTGCTGACTCCCAACAGCTCGGCCAGCGTGGAGAAGCTCGCTGCTGTGGCAGCCACTGGCACTGGGGAGCCCAGGGTTAAAATGCTGCTGGCTCCAGTGTCAGTGGGAAAACAGAGCAAGCAATTGCATGGCTGAGCTGCACATCTTGCATTTCTTTGGGGCAAAACTAAAAGGCTTTCCAGCCCTTGTGGTCTTTACGGACTTGTGAAAATACAGGACAAGGCTCTGTCACTCAGTCAAGTGTTGTGTCAGCCAAAGAAATTCTCTCTCCAGCACATAAGCCACGCATGGCAGAGTTTCTGGCCATGTTTTTCCTTTGGGAAGGAGCCAGTGTTGCTGCTCCTTGGCAGGGCTGAGCTGCAGGGCCGGCAGCAGGGGATCTCCCTGCCCATGCCCTGGAGTTTGAAGGCCTCATTCTGCTCCCTCCCCAGGCACAGCTGACGCACACAGCTCCTACACCTCCCAACCAGGACAGTGAGCAGGATGCCCCAACTAGCTGAGGCACAGAGGGGTGGCCCATGCCAGGCAAAACCCTCTTTCCTGGTGACAGGGACTCCAAGAGCTGCTGTGTGCAAGGCACTGAACCCCTTTTCACTTTCAATGAAGCCATTTTTCATCTTGAAGGCTCTGTTACAAGGGACAAAAGCACATTACAGTGGCCAAGCATGGTGGGATCACGGCTCAAAACTGGCCCAGTGCAGAGCTGGCTCCCACAGCTCCCTGGGAGAATGAGCAGGGGAGAGGCAGAACTGGAATGTGGCAGCAAGTGGGGCCCCAAGCTGCCTACAGTGGCTGTTTGCCAAAGATACCTTTCCTGTTAATGAAGTAGTTAAAAATTAAAGTGCTCTGGCTTTATTAATAAACATTATTTTCTGCTACAGAAGTCCTTTTCCAAACACTAGTAAAACATTTTGTGTAACCAGATTCACAGCATCTTCTGGTGCAGAACTCAGTTTATTTTTAGGTATCTCTCTAGGGTAAATCCTATTTCCATTGAAGCTTCACGCCAGCTTAGTTTTCACTCATGGAGTTTACAGCAACTGGCCGGTGGCTTTGTAAACAAACACAACGCTCTGCCTTTTAGCATGGAGTGTTCTTGCTCTCTTGGCATTTCTTCTGAATAATCTTCAATTATCAGTCCCCTTCGATGTACAGATTATCTACAAAGTAGATGCTGCACTTAATTTCAGCCTCTTCATTGCTGTTTGCCATCCTGGAAGGGATGAAACATTCCTTCTATACCTCACTAGTGGCTCCAGAGTCAAGGGGCTGGAGAGCTCCTGGGGCAGGAATGGCCATGGGGAGCAGGAGGGACAATTTAGAGTTAATTTTCTCTTGGTTCTCTTTCTTTTTCTGATTTTACCATTTTGAACCTCTAGTAACCAGCACTTCTTTTACAAAGAACGTTACTCAGAGCCTATCATACTTTCGACCCTTTTGACATCTGGAAACAGGTTTTATTAGGATAAAATATGGGGTTTGGAATGTCCAAGATAGTTGGTTTTATTCCTTTTACATTACCTATAATCATTTCCCACTCAACTCCAAAAATATTCTAGTATTCTCACAAAATGATGGACCTTTCTGCTTGCAATTGCATTTCCTTAACATGAAACAACACAAGAAGGGCATCTCTGGTTTAGAAACCCCTTCTCAATTTGATTTATGAAAGCATTTGAGAAACATATGCACAGATCACATATGTACTCTCAGGGAGGCTAAAATTGACAGGGTGGCCCGTAACTACCAGTAACAAATCCCAAACATATTTCACATACTTGGTCATTTAAGACTGTGAAAGGCAAACAAGCCATGAGCTGGGCAGCTCACTCCACCTAAAGGAAGCAGGAGGCAGAAACCAGAGCTTCTCTTTATTAAAATAAAGGAATAGCCAGAGTTTAAAAAAAAATAAAGATTAAGTTAATAATAATAATAATGATAAAAATAATGCTAATAATAGGAAAAGCTGACAATAAAATGTTTGAGTCTTTAAAACTGATGCTCTAGGAGCACCACCTGCAGTGGTGATGCTGCAGGAACTCAGAGAAATCCCCACTCACCCTGAGATTCCTGATGGAAGGAAACTTGCAGAGTTGGGGCAGTGCAAGGACAATTCTCCTCCTCTACTCTGCCAGTTGGCAGTGACAGGGCCCAGTGTGGGACAGTGATGGAGTACAGCAGGTCACAGGCAATCCATGTTACACAGTGCAGGTGGGATGTTGCCTTGGCACATCCAAGGATCTGTTTGATCCTGATCCTGGCCCCACTGCTGTCACCTGAACTGGCAAATGCACATGGGGAGGGGAATGGAGGAACATTTGCACTGGGGATTTCTGCCATTGGAGTGCTGGTGGAGAATGACTGCAGTCATCAAAAAGGGGGAATGCCCTGGGAGGGGAGCTGAAGGGAGATGCTGCTTATTCCTGATTCTGTTTTACCAGCTTATGTGATTCACTATGCTGGCTGTTGACATTTAATTGAGTTTCATCAAAACGAAGGAATAAGAACAGAACTCATGTTCTGTTCTCATGTAAGTTCTCATGTAAGAACAGAACTGTTTGGATTGTGAAATAATAAAAGAGACTTTGAGGGATCCTTTAGGACTTGCAGGTCTTTCCAGGTCTTAATTTCCACGGGGAAATTCTTAATTGCCACACTGAAACCAACTCGCAGAGTGTCCCTCCTGCAACCCTGAAGTCGCAGTGGAGCTCCAGGATGACCCACTCTGGCTTGTCCCCACGTGGTCCTTTCTCTTGGGTGGCCCCAGGATGTGCTCTGTGGGCCCTTGGCTCCCTCGGGCACCTCACTGGCAGCAAGTGGTGGCTTCGCAAGCGAGTGAGGGACTGAGCTGCTCAGGGCTCGGCAGGAGAAACCCGCTGCACTCGGGTGAAGCTGGGCTCATGCAGCCCCTCCAGAGGGAATCACTTCAGTGATAAAACACACGACAGGCGCAGGCTCAGCGTTGGTGACCGCCTGAGGGTGGAGGCAGAGTGGGGCCTCTGGTGAGGGGAAGCACAGGGCAAGGCGGGGCTGAGCCCCGGCCTGGCTGCTGCTGGTGCAGGATCTGGCTTTAAAACCAGGACTTGATGCTGGCCCTGCACGGACTGAAGAGATGCCCTGTGGGTGCCGAGAGCCATGTTAAATGCTGAAGCCCTTCCACGGCCCTGCCAGCTCCCCTCGAGTCAGGAGCCTGGGAGGTTCCTGGGAGCTCAGGCCCAGCTCCCCATGCACAGCCCCGGTCTCCCTCGGTGAGGACAAGCACCAACAGCAGCCCCATGCTGGCCCACCCCAGGATGTGAGGACAACCGGCCAAAATCAACACAGATACTTTCAGTGAGGTTTTTTTTTAAATACATTTATTAACCAATGTTAACACATTAAATGACTCTATATATTGCTAGTCAGAGCAGCTTACAAAATGCCAGAATGCATCATAAACTGGACAGCCACAATGAATAATTACAATGTGCATAGTGGCTAAGCTCAACACTTTAATATAGCTTTATGATTTGCAGAAAAATTAATTTTAAATCATGATTCCTAAAACAATCAATTGTAATTTTACCTAAAACTTATACAAAACCAGGCCACAATCTTTTTTTTTTTTGTTTTGTTTTTTTTTCTTTAAAACACACAGTTTTCACGCTGTAGTAACTTGGAAATGTGCAACCGTGTCAACAGAGACAAAAAAGCCAAAGTAACACGAATCTTACTTTCATGCAGCTATCAGTTAAATATTACATATTCTGGAATGATTTTACACCAAAAATATTTTCACAATAACTTGCTTTCATAGGGGTGGATCGAAGTTTTGGAACTCGTAAAGTAATCGAACAAGATTGATTTTTAGTTGTGAAGTGTTTTACAGTCACAACACAGAGGCGACAAAAGTTAATTACACATTTATCAGGCAATAATGTAGCTGTGGTAATACAAGTTACCATCTACTTACTATTTTTTCCAATCAACTTATCACTTAATTTCTGCAACATATTGGGCATTATTTGGCGGTATCTAGTCAATTAACTTATATCACCACTGTAAGTAAAAAAGGTCAGGATTTCAGTGGTAGTTCACAGAAGTCTTAGTTATATTTTTGTCTTTACAATGACCCTGACAAATCCTAGAGAAAACTTTTTAAAAGGCTTTCCTCCTGATTCTTCAGCTTCCATCGTTCCATCATGTAATTGCTTTCAATAAATATCAAAGATCTAAATAAATATTTACAAATTATTCCTCTAACTTCTCAAAAAATAGCTGGATGATTAATGGGCATATGACTCAGTCTAAGACCAATCTTTGAAAGAAACTAAAATGTGGAGACACTTTAAAAGAAAAGCTATTTAAGTAAGCTTTACATCTATTTAAAAAATTGTCTCTGAACATGGATGCAATTCATATATCTATATATAAAACAAACAAAAAGAAAATCATTTTTCAACTATCGATCCATTCCTATTGGTAATGCTTCTTAATCCAGACATTCCGCAAAATACAGACTTTTTACAAATCACGGCATCTTTAATACAAGAAAATTAACATGCATTATTCTTCATTCTGAGTACAGTGATGGAGCTCATTATTAGGCAATGACCCATTACTACAAACATAACGGCTTCTGTGAAACTTAAGTGCTTTTTCTCCTTTTATTATCAAGTTACGATGGACCAGGTGACACCAGATCAGAGGTGGTCAAATGACGTTGAATTGGGGAGGCTGAAGGGGGGAGCAATAAAGTAATTTGTATGCCTCAAAATTCTGAGTATGAATAAAGGTAGTTGGGTTTTTTGTTTGTTTTGTATTTTTTTTTTTTTGGCTTTTCTTATTCTTGTTACAAGCACTCATGTTAGAACAAAGACGAAATGTGCAAACTTCAAAATTTAAATATTCATTTTTCTCTAAGATCCAGCTCAGTAAAAGATTACCCCAGTTCCCTGTGATTTTAAACTACAAGATCAAAGCTAATATTTTGTTATAAAAGTTATATATTGAAAAGAAATAATGAAAATAAAACACAGTTGGGAAATATTTAAGAAAAAATACGCAGGACTAGCACCTGCTGTGTCAACCCTGTTCCCTAAATTCAATCATGTACCCACTGGTATAACCAATAGATAATGCCTTTAAACAGTAAAATTAAGCTGAACAAAACCAGCTCAACAAGGTTAAGAAATAAACGTTACATCAAGGTAGTATGCTTCGTTTTTCTGAAACAGTTCTGTACTTCTTACATCCAGATCTAGTTTTTAAATGTTCCTTTTGTTAAACTTGCATCATTTTTTTGTTTTTAGATCTGCTGTTTTTAAAGATTAAAATCTCTGTAAAACCTAAAAATGTCTTAAAATTTGCTGAAAATGCAACAAATCCTCTAGTTTAAAATTATTTGAAGTAACCAGCTCCCACAGATGTTCAATTTATTTTGCTGATAAAATTTTGGAGGAGCATTTTTAACACAAGACTGAAATTACTGTGCAAAATTTCTTTTACGAAAAGTGTTTAAAGGCTGGTGCAAAATGGGAAGCAAATTCTAAACAATTTTGGCTTTTCTTGGAAACAAAAACCGCTGTGTCTGAGAATAGCAATCATCTGGGTGGTGCTCTAGGGGAGGAGTAACTCTTTCATCTTTTCCTGCGGCAGGTACGTTTGTGTTCGGCATGCCAGTGCTCCTGCTGACACTTGATGGAGCAGTAGGAAGTGTTCCAGCA
Source organism: Oriolus oriolus (assembly GCA_013400235.1). Lineage (NCBI taxonomy): Eukaryota > Metazoa > Chordata > Aves > Passeriformes > Corvidae > Oriolus > Oriolus oriolus. Next base: position 1,303,875 of record VXBT01002720.1, read on the forward strand.
GCAGTGGTACATGGCCTCCTCTTCACAGTTGTAGCACTGGGGAGAACAAACGAGATGGGATTATCCCCCTGACAGGATCCCTCCTCACCAGCTCACCAGCGTTCCCCGATCCCTGCACACACCAGCACGTGAGGGCATTTTTCGCACATGCTGAGTGAAGCAGCAATCTTCAGCAAATCCACACAATGCTTTTGCTATTTTCCAGAGTCTGGATTATTGCTTTTCAAAAAATCATCTCTCACTTAAGAAAACTCATCTCTCAGAATGGTGGACAGACATTTTTCAGCCACACAGCGCAGGAACCTCTTTTACCTTACATTTGTGTAATAGCACCCTGATCTGTGTCTTAAAAGATAGAATAAATCAACAGGTGCTGCTGGCGTGAACAGGTTCTACACAGGCTGGAAAATTGGTGTTTCTGAGGCTTCTTTATAAGCCTGACCTGTCCAGAGGTTGCTGGGGAAGATCCTTTCGGTCTAGAAAATCTCGAAAGTCACAACAATAACATCCCAGGAGTCAAGAATTATTGGTTTGTTATAGCTCATCTGGGGTCAGCCTGCAAGGAGGCTGCTGTCACCGGGGTTTGCTGACTGCCAGGCAGCACTGCCACCTCCTGAAGGGTAAACCTGGTGCTACATCAGTGCTACTGAGCAAATCAAGGAAGTGTTTTTTCCTCCAAGTCTTACATAAACCCAAGAAGACCTGTCGTACCCAAGTTGGCTACCTGGCTCGTGCCCTTTTTCATGCCTGCTAGGACTGCACGAAACCCCTGACAGAAAGATGCTGCACAGCCCATGATTTATGCGGAGTTACTTGGTTCTGGGGAAAGCAGCCGCAAAGATGATTTCTACCTCGGAACACACAGAAGGCCCACAGCTTTCTGGTAGCTGGAAGAGCTACTTGGAAAATAACCCTGTGGCCTCTGAGGAACTAAGAAAGGGAATGCAACATGCTGGTCAGCACTACGGGTGACCATCAGGGAGGTACAGCACCCACACAGGCAGTGTGTGTACCCTGTCTTCAGGTGGGTTTATGCCCCTTGAGGGAGTGCTGCAAAAGCATTAACTGTCATTTTGACAGAATTCTATAAAGTAAGGTGGCATTGCTGCTAAAGGTACCATTTATACTGCTGCATCTTGCAGAGCCAGCTTCTAACGACCTCAGATTTGTCTGTCAGAATTTGGTCTGCTCAAAATCAGAAAGTATCTTTAGGAATCCAATCTGAAATGCTTATTGGGTGATGGGGAACATGGGGGAGTGATATCACACAGTCCGTGCAGGCTGCTATCAAATCACAGTAACAGAATAACACACAATTTACTTTTTATGTCCTGTCTAGCTAGAGCTTTGCTAATAAAACAGGGAATTACAAAGAAAACAAACCCAACTGCCTCAAAAGAAAAACCACGACAACCCACACTACTGAAACACAGGTCCAAGAAAGCCAACATTTACATTGGCTAAACTGATACCCATTTATTTACATCAGCAATAAAGGGACTGCCCTAGCTGTGTGAGAAGGGAACCTCTCCATTTTCCTTTCATAATTTAGCTCCTGGGAAGTTTATTTGTAAAAATGTCTGCAAACAAGTGTCCTCTCGAGAGCTGTCTTCCTGGTTTTTCATGTTGCTGGCTGCTCACAAGCCTGTGGGAGCCATTAGGATCATCTGCTGGAAAGGTGCAGGGAACAGCTGTGTCTCTCCATTTATGTACAACATGGGCCTCAGCCCAGAGACCAAATTCACATCTGCTGGCTTGGAGAGATCAAAAAATGCTACGACAGGAGAGGACAACTGATCTGTGGGTCCTGCACTTCCCTGTACATATGCTGGCCATAAGTGTGGGATGTAAATCTGCCCTTACAAAAGGAAAATAGTGTCATCTGTGCTGGTACCAGCACATGTGGCACTGGAGGCAAAATGCCAGCTGGCCTCAGGAGTCCTCTTTTCTTTGTATTTTCCTCTTTCTAAACATTATCAATCACTTGGGGTTTTGTTTTAGACAGTACACATCACAGACAATGTTCATTCACTTAAAGACCACCTGTTGCAAGTTAAAATAAATACATGTGTAAATAAATTTGAAAGAGAAAAGTTAAAAGCTATAGAAATGACCTATGCACCAATTTAAATGAGGCTTATACACAAATAAAAGACCTTGGAGAAACTAAAATAGAAACCAGCCAAGCCCAGCAGTCCAGCCTGGAGTGGATGGCCACTCCAGCCTGGCCTGGAGGCCATTGAGCTGCATAATCTCATTATTGTTATTCCTGCCTTTACATTTCTTCCTTTTGTTTGCTATTTACTTGAGATATCTGTATAAAACCCAAATTTTTTGAAGGGATAAAAATGAAATTGGGCTAAGCCAAGGGGATTGTGACCAGCTAGAGAAAGAGGAACTGTTCTTCTTTAACTATGCATTAGTCTCCTGAGGGCTGGAAGCACATCTCATGTCCTTGTACACCACCAGCAAAATGATCCCTTCATCCCAATTGGACTTTTTTTCGGTATGAGAAAAAGACAAATACAGTGTGAATAATAGCAGCTGTATTCTCAAGCCTAGACATCAGCATTACACAAAACCAGAGGTCTCTGCTCCTAATTAAAAAGCAAAGCCACCAAAACTCATTTAGTATGTGTGTTAATTACATGAGATTTTGGTAAGGAGGTATCATTATAATAGCAGCATACAAGTGCAGTACTACACACCAGGGACTGTCATTAGTACCACTGTCGGAAGAATCACTGGGGAGTTGTGTAATTGGACCAAGTCCAGCTGCCTGGGGCTGTGTGTTGGCAGGCAGATCCATCAGCTTGAATGCAGAGGTGTTTATCCTGACCCTCCCTCTCCTGCCACATGCAAACCAGCTGCCTGCATGATGCCTTCATTTAGGGTGGTGATTGACAGATAGTTTGAGGCCACAGAAATAGGCAAGACTGTCAAATACTCTATCTTTTGATTGTTTTGCTCAGTAGAGAGGCTTTATGCCCTCGTTAATAAATTCAGTGATGTGGTACCAGGGCACTCACTGATTAGTCCGAAGGATACAGTAAAGGCACATTGCAGCAAAGTCCAGTCAGTCTCTTTCGAAAATTCTGCCTTCAAAACCACCAGAAAAGCAGCTAGAGCTAAGAGTCCAGCCTCACAATCAAGTTATTGTGCCTGAGTTACTGCATGTCAGTGGAATGGTGACAGTGGTTCACATCTGCTCTTCACTTGTGACAGAGCAAAGCTAATTTGACGTATTCTGTAGTGGGCAAAGGCAGTTCCATTTCCCTCTCCAGTGCCACAGGCGAGCAAATGCACACAGGCACCAGCAGCTGGTGACACACTGAACACAGTAACTTGATCAAGTCAGAGTCATAAATAACTTCTCTGGTCTGCAGAGACAGGTAGACAGGGAGGAATTGACAGAGACCCAAGCACTGCACCATCATAACACCCACAGTAAAACCTCTGTGAGGAACAGAAATAAAGACTCTACAGGAGCTCTGGCATTTGAAGTAATTCTTCTCTTTCCAAAAACAAAACTCCTAACTGTGATAGTCACCGACCATCTCGCCTGAGTATTTTTTCCACTCTTCTCCAGGGCAGAGTTTTCCCTGCAGGGACCATCGTTTCATGTAAGCACAGAGACTAATGAGGCTGAGCAGCAGCAAAACAGCCCTTCACAGCAGAAGGAAAATGGGGCTGTAGGGGGGTGGCAGGACTGGCTGTCCCTTGGCTCGTGCCATCTCCTGGAGGCTCCCGCTCCTTCCCAGCCCCACCATTGCTACAATCCTGTGTCCACCCCTCTGTGTGTTACAGACAGCTGTCACAGTGCTGTGTGACTTCCTGAACGATGGCTTTCACTCCCCTGTTCCGTGAAAATTGGCAAGAGAATAGCAGAGTTTGTGCTTGTGCCAGGTCCTGGCTCCTGAGCGGAGCGGTTTCCACCTGCACTCTGCTCCTGGCAAGCAGCACAGTTCATGGTACTTGCAGTGTTTGGCTAGGTGCTGCACAGCCATGTGGGAGAACACACTTCCAGCCTGAGAAGACATGAGCCACAATCCAAAAAAAACCAGGGAAAAGTTTGTGGCGTGTATTAGAACAGTAAGTTAGATGTCTATTTTCACATTTCTAAAGGGCACAGCAACATGGCTTTTGTAGTCGATGCTGAAGATTTGCACTTAACGACTGAGCAAGGGAGAGGAATACATTTCAGAATGTCATGTCTTAAATACAAAAGAATATAAAAGAGCTGTAGAAAAAGCAAGGAGAGGAAAAGGCCAAAAGGATATCACTAATAGCCTTATTAGCAGGGGAATACAAATTGACGCAGCCAGATATTGTACCCTCTGAGGTCTCAAGATCAAAGGAGTGTGAACATAATGCAAAACATGTCTTCTATGGAGTAAAACTGCATTTAGAAAAAAATATTTTTGATACTAAGATCTCATTGGACTCTAGAAGATGTTGCTGTTAACACTAACAAATTAAGATGGAAAATAATCAGAGTATCAAGTTGAAATTTGGAGAAAATCTGAAACAGTAATATGAAGGAGAAAGCCTTAATGCTGAAAGAGCAGTGCAGTTAAAAGCAAGGAAGAAATCCCCTTCAACTGGCCTGCAGGATGCATTATACATTTCCACTTACTCATTATGAATTTTGGACACTTACCCACTGCTTCTTCTTGGTCTGGGAAATCAGTTGCTTGTGCTGGCCTGCTAGTTTCTTAATTTCTTCTAAAAATTCTTCTTTGCACTTCTCCTTTACCTGCTTACATTTTCTGTCCATCTCTCCTTGTGCATTGGCCACAGCTTTATTTACAGCCTGCCTTTTCTCTTCTTCCATCTCTGTACGCAGCTGCCAAAGACAGTCAGCAAAACAAGTCAAGGGACAGCTACTGGGATTGAAGGTGTCTTAGTGAAACCTCTACTCTTTAAACCTCTGTTACTGATGTGGGTGGAGGTCACCTAATTAGAGATTTCTCCTATTTAGGAAATAAACATTGCTCAGTCAGAGATATAACAAAATTAGATTTTGTTAAAATAAAAATGTCACTGTATTTCTACTCTGCTAGGCATCTACAATAAGCTAAATAAGTTCCTTGCATATTTGCTCAATGATCAGTTTATAAATTTATTAATTTATCTGAAAAAAAGATTTTGTTTCTTCCAAATCTACAACTGCATGTAAATTTACAGCAAATGCACAATGGAAAATACAAAATAGAACATCCCTGAGTTCTTTAAGAGGCACCTTTTAGGATTCATTGTCAGTGAGGTTCCTTTGCCCTTGCTCAGGTATCTAAACCTTTGGTGTCTTAATCCTACAGGATTGACACTTGAACTCCCTAGGTTAATTTCATAGTCCTTCATCCAGAAGGAAATTTATCTTATCTTAAGACATGTACTTAAGAGAGGTCAGACAAATCATCCTCCAAATTGTCCTGCTCTCTCCAGCCAAAGGTGACCAGGTCAAGCTTAGACATTGAATTTTAAACAAGTTATTATTAGATAAGAAAATTCAAACAAATTTCAGTGACTCTATTTGATCTTTAGGTCAGAAGATTGACAAAAGAAGAATTATTTATGACTAGCGGTTAAACAGTGACATTATTTAGAATCACACTTGACAATGGAGAGAAAGGCTTTGGAAACAGATACTCATGAATGAACAATTAGTTTCAGTTTTGGATCACAAACTGATTTCACTGGACAAGAATCAAAAAAGCCAGAGTTTTCTGTTTAAAGTAGGTTTGTTGGTGTGGAAATGTTCTACAACAGCAATAATGGAGACTATTTTTATGTAATCTCTTTGGAAAAGGTTTTTTATTCATTTTGGTAAGAGTGGTTGTTACAAAAATAGAAAAGAATGTGAAAAAATCCCCAAAATCCCTTCTCAACCCTCAAGTGTAGGTGGTGTTCAGTAAGTGTTACCTTTTCCACTGCCTCTCGCACAACTCTCTCAGTTTCTCTTTTGTGATCAGCTTTCATCCTGTCCTTGAAATCGTTAAAGATTTTGGTGTATTTGTCATGGCACATGTTCTGACACACTCCATCATTACTGGTCTGGGTGCTCCGATGCAGCATTTTTGGAGAAGAGGCACTTAACTTCTTGGTCTGAGTGGAGACTGAAACTTTTTCAATGGGCTGAGGCATTGTGGGAATTTCCTGGCTTGAACTTACTGCTTCAGTTTCAGGTTCTGGCTCCTGCAGAGAAAGAACAAACTTGTAAATCAGGTATCAAAATAGAACAAGTCAACCTGTTAACTGTTGACTTCCCCCTGAAGAAAAAAATGTGACATGAATAATATCAGTGTAATTAATATCAGTGAAAGTTGTCTGTTGAAGACCTTTAGTGCTAATGGGATGTGGGATCTCTGTGAAAAACCAGCTTGAGAGTGGGTAGGCTCTTGGGTCAGGCTTTTCTGACTTCAGCCAGGAGCCCTCCGAAAGGAAGCACACCGATGGCCTCAGGATGCCACACTCCCCAGCCTCACCTCCCCAAAAGTATGACAAACCTCAGAGGCTATACTGACCCCTTGGGAGTACTAGAGATTTGCTAGAGATACTTTTCCCCACAATATTCTGCCTAAAGAGACTGTAGTGCATGGCCAAGGCTCTTGAATTGTTTTGGCAAACTCTGGGCTTCCTCTGGCCCAACAGGCTCCACTGGAGTCTGCAACATTCCACTGATTCCATAGAACTGCTGCAAAGATTGATTAGTACTTCAAAAGTCCTTTGAAGATGAAAGGCTAATGAGAGTCTACATCTTGCTTCCAATAATACAGAACTCGACTTGGATGACCACAGAAGCTCTATATAATTACACAATTATCAAGAAAGAAGTCACAGTTACTGTAGTGTACTGTACTGAATTTAGCTGCCTGTGTTATTACACTGTATCACCAATTGCTCCTGCTCCTTAGAATAGATAGAAGTTACACTCCTGGAAGCACTTATTGCTATTTGAAGTGTCTGAAGACATGAACAGTAATTTATTTTTTTTTCAAGTTACATGTTTTAATGCTCATTTTACAGTGTAGAGACTAAGCCTTGCTTAGGATGAGGCTTTGTGCCTGTCTGTGTGAAGCATTGCTCACACCATTCAAAAGGCTGACTGTGTATTCCCTTTTGCAATCAATTACCCTCTGAGAGGTCACTGTGATTGACTTCTGGATCACTGATCAGAGCTAAGAAGGCAAATGTTAAGACATAAATAAATGAAGCAAATTACAGCATTTGCTTGACAGAAAACACAGTAAGAATGGCGAGACATCCTCCTGTAATCTCCCTATCTTGCACTCAAACACAGTTTGTGCCGCAGCGAGCACAGACTGTGCCACTGCCTCCATCGATGACGCTGCATCCTGCGGGATCAGGTACCAAGGCGGGGCAGGTGCCCAGGGATCAGGAGTGGCCACGTCTGTACTCCAGCCACCACAGAGAGCTCTGCTGCTACAGTACCTCCTGCACTGTCCTCTGCAATGGCATCCCGAGTCGTCTTGTAAGGCACGGGCATATGTGCAAATTTTTCTTAGCGTTTCACATGCAGCTGGAAAAAGGCCAGGAAAAAGTCCTTGGCAGTTCGGGAATAGATTTACGGCTCTCTCTGTAAGTGCCCCCTTGTGTACACGCGCAATAACGCAGCCCTTGGTTCCCTGATCCTCCCGTGTGCAAGCAGGATAAACAGGGAAGCCCCACAGACAAAGTGGATATGGTAGTTCATAAATTTAACAGTCTCGATTGCACTTCCTAATTTCTGCTGTTTATGGACTTACTGATAGCCCGAATTTGTTATCAAAAAAGAAATGTAAGCTGACTTGCTTTATTCACGATACAGAATCTTCCCATGATGACACACATTACTTGCATGTGGGAGGCACAATTATGTTTGTTAGCAAAGAGAACTAAGCTATGGGGCTGGAAATTCCAAGACTAATACTGTAACATCACTAAAAGGTGACTGAAATTGAACAGTGTCTATTAAATTCAGACTTTTTGTACTCTGCTACCTCTACAAACACATTGAGGTTACTCACTTCTTTCTTGAGTTCCATGCTCTGGTTACGTCGTCCTTTCTTTGCTCTTGGTTCCTGAGTAACCTTCAGCTGTGAACATTAAGAAAAGCATATTGAATCAACCCAAAAAACAGTTCATGTAAGCAGCTTTCGTTGTAACATGACCGATGTGCCTTTTATTTGTGATTATTTGAAATTATTTAAGGTATCAAATAGAAAGTTTAATCAAATGTTCTTAAATGAGAAGGGCACACAATAAACTTTCTATGTTATCACTGATTACTATGAGTGCATGAAGGAACAAAACTAATGAAGAAGTTCTAACATTCAATATGCATTTGCTAAAATATTCTTAACCATTCCTTTCTTCATTTCACACACAAATTCAAACCCTTGTTTTCTGAGATATTCTGGTATCAGTGACCCAGAAATCAGATCTTGTTGGATGCCAGAAAACAGCAGTGATTATAAAGAGAATGTAAGTATGTAAATATGGTAAGAACATCCAGACTGGATTATAACTGGAGGGGTATGGAACTTAATGGTTTAGAATCAAAGTCAGTCTCACAATAGAAACAAGGATGAAGTCTAAGTGGATGTAATTATCTTACAGTGCTTGTAGAGAAGTTCTTACGCCTGCTTTTGAAGCATGCAGTACTAGCTAGTGTTAGTAACAGGATAGTGCAGACTACAGCAGAACAGTGAGGCTGATGGCTACTCTTACGTTCCTGTATCTGGGAAACCAGTAAAACAGGTATAAGCATTTGCCAAGTGAAGGATGAACAGTTGGCATCGAAGAGAAAATACGTAAATGGACACTTCAGACCCTGTGACTGACACTTCTGAAAAAAATGCGGAAATACCACTGTTATCTTTTCTTTGTGACCATTTTCCTGTTTTACCACACGCTGTTGTATGGCTGCACGCAAGACTTTAAACAAAGGGGCTACAAAGGGTTAGCTAAACAAACCAGGCTAAAAAACCCTAAAACCACTTTGATAAGGAGCAACCTCCCACCACAATATACAGTTTTAAAAACTTTTCAGTTTTTAGTTCCAAATTGGGTGATAGACCTGTTTGACAAAACAGCACAGGAAGAGGGTCAAAATACACCAATTTTTTTTTAATACACACTTAGAGAAAGGATAATGGTTTTAAATGAGAAAAGATGTTTCCAGGGAAAGGGCTGCCAAAAATACAAAGAAGCATCCTACAAACTGTGAAAATCTTACTGCCAAGTCACCAGTAGCGAATATATAACACCCTCTTGGACAATGAATGACTAGTAAAGATCCACTATGATAAGGGAATTTCCATATGGAAATGCAAAGTTTTGGATCTTGGCCATTTGTGCTCTTTGTTAAAACAATGTAATTTTTCTTGTTTTGCAGAATTGCTTTTAATGACTTTAATCTTGCTGGTCACATGGTCCCCAAGTGCAACATTTGCACCTAACTTTAGTTGGACCTGCTGAAAATGTCATGGCTGGTGTTACTCGAGGATCTGAAAGCAGAACAGGGTCCAAAGTGAACATACTCCAGCTGTGAAAAGGCTGAGCAGCTACAGGGCTGGCCCTTGATAGGGCTCCAAGAAGGCAGTGTTGCAGTCCATCTGATATCTGTGACATTTGACTTGAACATTCCTATTTAACTTTAGAAATCTTGATCTGTCTCATCAAGGTGCTGTAAGTGACAAACACTGAAACTTCCCAAAGGTCATCCAAGAAACTGAGGAAAGAGGAAAATCTATATTCTTGCTATTACTGAGCTACAAAACATAGGGAGAATGAGCCTTTGAACCCTCTTGTCATCACAAACCTGCAGACAGAGCACAAGGCTAATTTAATAGCACATTAATCAAAAAACCATCATCTTTGTACTCTTTAATGGATTGTCCTGATTGCTAACATTGTAGCAGCACTCACTTGCTCATTGCTAGTGGAAGAGATACTCGACTCTGCCTCCTCTTCCCCTTTGTCCTCATTCTTTGATTTCCAGAATCTCCCCTCACGAAGAAAACGCTGGTGCAGTTCCAGTTCGTCACAGGCCTTCTTCCATCCCATACTGCGTTTCACGTGCAGCCGGTGGATGTTAACTGTGATATCTTGAATGTTTTCAGAGGGGATCCAGGCCCTTTTGAATATACAATACAAACAGATTCAGAAACATTAAATACAGGTGAAGGCTCTTGACCTGAGAAACTGACTTCAAAAAACTGACTTCACAATGGCCGATCACTGACAATTCCTTTTTACTTTGATTTCTTTTTTTAAACTCAATGCATTTGAAAAAAAATGGACTGCATACTGTTGGACATTTTTGTTATTACAAATACTCGTTAGCTGTGGGTGCTATGGCTAAAAGTCTCTCTCATTTTTGATGAGCCACAAACCTTCCCCAGCACCATCTCTTACCGGCTCTCTTGCTAAATGCCCTGAGTCAGACACAGAAACAGTTTTTATCAGAGGTTCATATGCTCATCCAATTTAGCTCTTGACCTCTTTGCTAAAACTGTCAAGGAATGTACCAAGTCATCACCATGAATAGAGACATTTTGTAGCCTGGGCCCCTGTCTGTCAGGACTGAACGTCTGTGGGGACTGTTATGCTTCTTTGGACTGAATTCATGACAGTGACTTGGTTCCAATGTTACTTTGTCCTCTTAAATATGTTTAGAGAGTCCTCAGAGAGTTAGATGGGCAGGTCTTGACATTTTGAAAGGTTACACCAAGCACCAAGCTTGGACATTGGAGATATAGAGTCACTGCCATGCACATCTGCCTAAGAGACTAAATAATCAACAAATTATATGTTTGTGAACAGATTCTTGATTCTTGCAATGTAAATTTAATTTCAGTGAAGACAAAGAAACAATGCCAATTTATACCAACCAGGAATTTGGCCTTTTGTCCAAGTGCAGCACAGCAATGGCACTCTAGTTAAACATCCTTTGCCTTTTGTATCAGCACACATTTAAGAAGCTGCAAGCACCTCATCCCAGAGGTGCCAGGTTACTTTATTAAGTAGTTTTAAACTGTGTGAACTCAAAGCCAAAGACTACTAATGAAATAAACTGCATTTGTAAACAGATTCAAGGTAAAAACCATTCTGGGACTGAGGCACCAGTAAAGATCCTTTACTCACTTTATGACTATTAGAAAGTCTCGGTAGTTCATATAGCAAGTGAAAAGATGTTATATACTGTGAAAGTTACACTGAAAGCAATTTAAATAAACAGTCTCCTAAAACACTGTTACAGAATTGTCTAGGCCCTTTTGGGATGCGCCGAAACATACCACCTCCCAACAACTATGAGTTACTTTGGAAATCTCTCCTGTCCTCACATTATAGGCATATGAATAAAACAATTTAAAAAACCCAACAACAGTACCTCCAGTGTAACACTGCTACAAACCTCCCTAAATGGTGAACAACCAACTGGAGAGAGAACCAAAAGCTGATCTCCAGGAGTCAAGTTTCCAGTGTAAAGAGTTATTCTCTAAAACTGCAAACTGGCTCCCAGCAGGAGGCCTATGTTCTAGCAGTGAGACACAAACATTTGTGATATATATCATGGTACTAAACCACAAAATTGCAGTGCCTCAGCTCAAATGCGAAATTGCATGAAGTCAATGCTGCTGGTAGAAGGAGTACATTTCTGTCCAGTTTTCACCTTGGCCTGGATTAGCAGGCTGCCACCCATTTGAAGAAACAGCTTAAGTTCACTTACTGTCTTTAATTAAAATGGCATTAAGGAACATCCTTCTGGCAACTGTGGAAAGAGAATCTCTGAGCCATTTGGACACTTCACATGTGTTAGACTGAACTTTAAATTTTTTGAAACAATTATGGGAAATCATTCAGTATTTCTAATGTTGGCAACAAGCTGAGCCAGGATTTACAACATGATAGATGAGATAAATTCTTATTTTAATATTGTTTGTAAAAAGCAGCACATGGAATTAATAAATTACCTTTGGTGGTGATGGCCAAAAAAGCGAACATCAACTTGATTGTCCTCTTTCTGCATGACTTTGGCTGGCCAAAACCCAAAGCCTTTCATTTTGGCCCAAACCAACTCATGATTAGGTATCTGGGAAAAAAGTTGGATTTATTAGTGAATATGAAATATTATATTGCTATCTCCCACAAATATTCTGCTGTAATACTATGCTAGTACCTTAAAAAAAAAGTTAGTGTGCGTCTAGTGCTATTTTCATTTTTATCTTCTTACAATACACTTCCTTGTTAGAGATACTGCTTGGATCAAAGTAAAAAAAACCCAAAACAATGAAGTCTGAAAAGGGTATAACCATCTATTGAAAACAGAGATCTTAAGCAGCCTAAAAATTAACTTGTCTTTTTAGCTTCATTCAGCAGCAAAGTTTTAGTTCTGTAAGCTCCTTATTTTCTTGTGAATCTGTTGTAACTGGCTGATACCCAAGTTTTATAACCTATATTGTTACAGCTTTGAACTTCAATCAACACTTCACTTGTGTAAAATATCCAGGCTTCCAGAGCCTTAACCATGCTTTTGAAACAAGCCCCCTGAAATGGAATATTCAATGCTTTAATGACACCAAAACTGCAGGCTTTTATACAGAAAAGCAAACAAATAAAAATCTGTGTCAGCAACATACACAAGGATAGCAGAACCAATTGTCAGGTCGCGCATTTGACAAATAGAAACAGTTCTTGCAAAGCTGCAGTTCATCCAGCTGAAAAACAAAAAAAGGTAAATAAGCCAAAAAATCCTATTAATGTGATTTCAGTAGCATCCCTCTCCCTTAAGTAGTAAATTTTTTCAGCCCTGCTTGCTAGTTTGGTGGAGTTACTTCCATCCATGCAAACTAAAGGTGTGAAACTGAGGTGGGCTGTAAGAGGCTGAAAGACAACTTCAAGAAACATTATTCATGTTTCAGAAAACCCAGGCAGAGGGAGAAGACTAATTGACATATTAATGATCTATTATAGATGAAATGCAAAGAATAGTTCTTAAAATTCATCAAATATTTAAAGTACATTGTGAAAGAAGTAATCAACTGTACAAAAGGAGAAAGTGTGCCAGCTCCTCAGCTGTATTTTTTGGTCTCCTCTGAATGCGGAGAAATGTTTTGATGCCAATTACAGAATTTAGTGGGAATCTCACCTCAAGTTCAATTTGTATTAGTAAGTACAATTATTTCTAGTCCAAGTATGTATTACCTGATTATTTTCAAAACTAAAATTAGAATATCAATGTTTTAAAATTATAATCTAGTTGCAAAAGAACCCCCAACAAAACCCCAACAACAACAACGACAACAACTACAACTACAACTACAAAACCCAACCAACCAACAACAAAAAACTAAAGAAAAAGAAAAAGGAATTGTGAATCAGCTGCTATACTGTCTGGAGAAAATTTATAACTCAATTTCACACCCTTTTTATTTTTGTAATGTGAAGAATAAGTTCTTAGATCCTGAAATGAAAATCAAGTATCTTGACTACATCTTGGTTACTTGGTAGTACTTACTTCATGGCAGGTGTCTTTGTAAAGCATCCTTGCTATATCAGCTTGTTCACTGTCCGCTATAAATTAAAAATAAATGGTATAAACAATCACAGTATGATCACAGTACTCATGAAGATTTGCAGCTGTCATTTCTGTGACTTTCATGCTATAATTGTTGTGCTTAAGAAGACAAAACATAATTTAATCACTTGGACAGCCCTTCCATTTAAAATTTTCTAACAATCAGTTCAATATTTGTTTTCTGTGTCATATTTATATGCAACAATACCGCTTTTACACCGAACAATACAAGCACACATCTGAGGAGGAGCAGCAGCAGGGAGACACAGTTGCTCTTAATATGGATTCAGTTTCTTTCTCTGCTTGTGTCTTAATGACACACTGCAGTTGTCCTAAAACATGGCTCTCTGCTCTGAGTGATGCTTCACAGACTGTTTATCACTGAGTCTCCCTTTACACCCGTGTACTCCTCTCCTGGCATATTCACATCTTTCCCTACCAGCCAGAGAGTGAATCTTCTGGGGCTGCAAACAGACTGGTGCCACCCTCCTCCCAGTCTCCCTGATGGGGGGGCCACGTCTGCAGGGGAGAACCACACCCTTCCTGAAATGATGGCTCTGGAAAACAGGACCTGGCTACACCTTCTGAAAATAGTGGTGGTGGTTTTTGACTTCCAGTCAGTCACTCATTACCTTCACAGTGCCTGGCAGCTTCTCTGATGGCTGTACTTTCACACTGCACCAGCAGCACACTTCTGGTGTGGATGCAGCTACATTTGCTGTCACAATATGGCAGATATTGCTCAAAAGTAAAAGAAATATGTCTCTATACTACATGTTTCTGCTGACAAAGCACAGAAACCCTACTGTACCCTAGGACACCATATGTATACTGGCAAAAATCTGCAGTATAGACTGACTTAGGACTTTGCCTAAGAAGGAACAGGATGGCAAAGGTGTAAATTCCCACTAAGAGGTTTAGCCAGGGAGGATGAAAATAGTTCTGTAGTAGGTGGGCCAGAAAAGACCCTTATGCACTTTGATTTTTGAGGGCTTTCAAATGACCTCATTCACACTTAAGACTATCTTATACCAAATTCAATCCTGAACTTGTGAGTTTCTTACAAATAAAGACAAATCAAACAAGGCAAGCAGTAAATGTAGTATTTTACCTCCATAGAAAATCACTGTGTTGTGTAGAAGCAGTTGAGCATCTGCTTTGAACTCCTCATAACTCCTGTACTTTCCTTCATTTACTTTCTACACAAAAGAAAACACAAGACTGTGAGAAAACTCTTAAAAGCGCTGTACCTGTTTCATGCAGAGAAGCTTTCACAGAAACCTGCATTATGCAACACAGATCAGACACTGCGTTTCCTGCATACAAAAGGAATACTTACAGCTCTTTGGCATGGTTTGTTAGTACCTGAGCACTGGCTGCACTTTATGCAATGGTTTCTGTATGCAATGCCCAGAAGTAAAATAGATTCTTTAATATCTGACCAAGTTTAAAAAAGATTTTCCTGGTTGTAACAAGGTGTATCTGGAGTAGTTTCAGCATAAGGTTTGGCCCAGAACATTTGTTCAAAATATGTTCCCTGAGGTGATCATTTTGTACCTTAAAATATCAGCTAGTTTCAAATCAATGCTGACTGCCTTTAAACTTCCAAGATCTTCAGTTGACAGTCAGTGTTTTCTGATGAAAGCTGATTGTCCCAGTCTTCCAAACTCACAACAAATGCCTACATGCAGCAATGCAATTCATTTTCCTAGTATAGCCTTTTGTCCAATAAGGAATGCAGCATTTTCAGTTGTGCTCTCTCAAGAACATCTATGACAATTGCAATCATCAAACAAAACAACATCAGCTTATAGAACACTATCACGGCCAAAAGACCTTCTATGGAAGCAGGAGAAGTTGACAGAGGGAAAGGAAGGCTTGACCTATTTTCAGGCCCAACCAGTGTTGCCAGCACTTCTAGACAGGCAGCAGTGCTGGTCTCCAAAACTGTCAGTGAAGCTATTGTTTGTTTATGCATTTTAACAATAAAACAAAGGCTCTTCACACCTGTGGTTGTAAAGGGCAAGATATACCACAGCACTGCATAGCAATCCAGTTGCAGGAATGAGTAAAGATGAGTATGCTGTTCATTATGGTCATGTGCAGTTGATTTATATGAGTCATGATCAGACCTTTGGTTCAGAAAATAGGGACAGCATATTTATTAGTACTTTATTTTTGGAACAATTAATGAAAAACAGATGTTTTGGGTGAGTCTGGTTTTTCATGATCAACAAAATGATTGGTTCTTTATGAATCATTTGGATGTTTATAAAGCTGACACCTACACAGGGGCATAATGACTGAAATTGGAATATGGTCACGAACATTGGGCCAGAGATGCAAACATAGGCACTTGAGTCTTGTTGATTTAGTTAAACAGTACTTTCTCTAAGATTTTAGCTACCTGCAGCTCCTAGTAAAACTTTAGTACAAAAAGAATTGAGAATATTCTGTGTCTGAAAACTAGATACCGCTCAAAATGGTTTTACTCGGTTAACTATTTATGAGGAAAAGTTTGAGATGTTAAGCTTCCATATCCAGTGCTGGATACAATACTGAAATACTGATCATAAAGAGAATTAAACAGGATTAGGACTTTTTAGACCCTCACTGTTAAAAGACACCAAAACCAGTGTGGAAGTTAGAAAGCAAGTCACTCTACCTCCTGTATAGTAGGAACATCAACAGCTGAGTGCACCAGCCTTCGATACATTGGGTGTTTGTTGTCCTTCCCTTTCTTGTTTAGATCTATAGCCTGAAAGGACCATGAAACAGTGTTTGTTATTGCATTTAGACTCTGCTTAAAACACATAAAAGAAGACTGTAAAATGCAATAGCTTGGAATACTTCAGGTGGGGACTACACAAGGGCAAACTGGGGATCACAACCCATGAGATTAGGTGCATCTCAAACCTGAAAAATGTCCATGTTAGAGGAGCTACAGGCTCATGGCATAATCTGCTCCTGTCAGGGTGATGCTGATCCGAGCAACAAGGCCTGATTAGTGTATGTGAAAACACACACACTGCTTGTGACAGGAGAAATAAAACCCACCCTCTTGGAGCCCTCCTCCCTGCACAGTCACACATGAGCAACCATAATGATGCTCCACAGTGCAGCACAACACTGAATAAACCTCCCTGCCTCCGACTCACCCGCTCCTTCATACGAGACACTATGAATCGCAGGTATGTGCTCATCTCTTGTTTACTTGTGTTTTTCTTCTTGATACTCTGCCAAAGAAAAATGGGATCATATTATTATTTTAAACTTGACTTCAAAATCCAGCCAATAAACATTTTCTCTGCATTAACACTTTATTTGAAAAGGTAACTTTGAATCACATAAAACACTATTTCTTAGGGAAAATCTTTTCTGGGAAATTAGTAACACTGACACGCCACAACGGCTATATATGTTGCTTTGAATTATGTCTGGGCTGAGAACTTCAGCTACAGAAAAATTACAAGTTTTATTTCCACTTGTATCCATAATAGTTTGTCAAAACCTCTCATAAAAAAAGTGTCTAATTAGAATAAAGCAATGAAGAAAGGCATTTTAGGGAGCAGCTTAAAATTTATTTAATGGTCTTTTTATTAGCAAGGCATTAATAATTTTAGTAAAATAAATAATTTAAAAAATAATATCCTGTACCATCTACAAATTATGTGCTTACTAAGCAAAATGACACCATCTGGGAGGAAGTCAAATGGGCTCTGGCCAGCAGAAACTCAGAAACTTTTTACTGCTCAAGAAACATAGCAGTTTGGGATTTTTGTGGTTCTTCCTTAAGAAATTTAATCCAGATTCTGGAACACAGATCACTACTTCTTAGCAGTTCAAGATCCAGAGTCCCTCTCATCTTAGACTATTATAGAGACTTATCCCCACCCTTCAGAGTATAACCAGGATAGTGGGAAGCCCTGCATACAGAAATGTGCTGCTGAAGAGAAAGTGTCTCTCTGCAAATGCATAATGTGCACTTACAAAAGCAGCCTTTCCAATTCCAGCTCACAGCAGCTGTGCACAGTTCTGCATGGCCTTACAACAGCTGGCTGAAGAGTGCTCCCTCCTCCCTGCTTTTACCTACAGTAGCTCTCCAGAACAAAAGCACGGTTAAACAACAGCATGGGTTCCAGGTCTGTTATCCTGAAGCGTTTCTAACTGCTCACATCTCTTGCAAGGCATTCACTCCTCCTCACACCTCCTTGTGCGCTGACTGCCAAGCTGAGTTGTCCCCTTCTCATGTCTCATTTCACCACTTGTGTGCAAACTGCATGGACCAAACTGGCTTGGTTACACCTGCACCCTCAGTATCTGATGGTCTTTAGCAAGATCCACATAATTGTGCAAATGATGGTTGCTTAGCAAACACAAGATAAAAACGAATCCATGTTCTAATAGGCAAATAAAAGAGGTATGAGGCTTAAAAATTATCAATCACTAGAACTGTGCTATTTTTCATTGAATTACTTATATCTGACTCTGGACATATAGAGGGAGCACACATTGAGTACAGAGCAACTGCTTTTACAAATTTACTTGGCAAGAGTAAAATTACACATTAGTGCAAAAAAAGCTGACAAGATTTGATTGTGTCTCCCCTGTTTATATTCCTCCTGCAAGACACTGAGGACACTGAAAATCACAGTCTGTTCCCCTGTGCTACAGCAAACTTGCAACCTATATATCTCAGGATTGTACTTACTAGCTCCTTCTTAAAACAAAACTGTACACAGCACTACCTGCAAAGCTGCTCATTTGATTGCTTAACAGCAATTAGAGTCATTACAAACTGCTGAAATACCAGTTCAGTCACGAACCTACTCAGATACTGCACTGTGCATAACAACACTACAGCTTCCTCCTGACTGGGAAAAACTCTCTGTTGTGCAAAGGGCCAGACCCAGGTATTTCTAATACCTACAGTTCCTCTAAGCATTATTTTCATAATATTAATGGTTGCCTCACCTTCCTTCCAAACTCTGGACTGACAGAGAATTTTATCTTGCACTATATATCTGAACCACCTTCTGTATATTCATGTTTCACTCTGACTGCAGTGAGAACGAGCATCCTGCTGCAATTCAAATCACCTATTCAGTTTCTCATAAACCATTGCTACTGCAAATGAAAACCCAAATGTGCATTAAATTATCTGCATTATGAAACGTTGCTGCCATTTTGTCATTTCAGGCACTGGAGTGCTGTGTGCTTGCTAATGACACAGCATTTTAAAAGACTGAAACTTATAAGGACACAATAAAACTCACATGCACTGACTAGTCCTACACCTCTTTTTCTGACATGGCTCTGAATTTATCATCCTTTGAAAGTATTTCAGAATTCATGTGAACCATTTTTCATGCCCTGCTGGGCAAGACAGTTTGAAAGAAAACTGTTGAGATAGATGGTTTACAGTCTTATCCTTCAGATCACAAGAAAAGATAGATAGCTGGCTTTGTATAGTTATTGATGTCAGCAATTAATATCATCTTAAGCACCAATGAAAATTATATAATTAACTTGCCAATTCTGGCAAACTTTAATTTTTCCACTTTTCCTTGAATTCCCTGCACTGATTTATTTTAAGAAAAACTTGATCTCCATGTTCCTCTACTAAATCTTGAAAGGTAATAAATTTAGGGAATTGGAGCCTATGAGCCAGAAAAATGTCTTTTTATGGCAAGGTTGGTCACCCTTTGTAGAAAGCAAGTTACATTTCAACTACTTCATTCACTTTTCAGCAATAATTAGTCATTTAAGAGGTAGCATGCATGCATTCTTTGGAAGTTATACTGCAAAATGTGTAATTTTTAAATAAAAAACCCCCTTCTTTGTATTTTGAAGACTTGTAGTGTTCTCAGAGAAGTCAACCTAAAGCCACTTTAAGCAAGAAAATAGATAATACTAGATGGGGACTATGATTTGCATAAAATCTATTTATATTGCTCTGACACAAGACAATATACCCACTTTCAGGTCTCTTTATAGGCAGAGTGATATAGAAGCAAATATAAATGAAAATTAGGTTTTCATTTTTCTAATTTCCTACTTTCAGGACACAAAAATAACAATAGTGGCAAGATCCACTATCTTTTCCCTGTCAGATCTACTAAGATAATCTACTGCAAACCTTGTTCAAGTTCAAGTTCCTTTCAAGGAGGATCCTGAGATTCAATCCAGCCTCCAAAATACCAGGATCCTTATACTTGTAGATAGCCTATTTGTTGGATAAATTATCTTAATATAGGACTGTACTAGGTCTGGCTGGGATGAAAGTAATTGTCTTCACGGTAGCTCGTATGGTGTTGTGGTTTAGATTTGTGCCCAGAACAGTGTTGATAACACATGGATGTTTTAGCTCTTGCTGAACAGTGTTTGCACAGAGTAAAGGCCTTGGCAGTTTCTCACTCTGCCCCCACAGTGAATAGACTGGGGAGCACACAAGAGGCTGGGAGAAGACACAACAAGGCAGACGACCTGACTAACCAAAGAGATATTCCATATAATGTCATGCTCAGCAATAGAAAGGAAGAGGAGGGCCTAGGGGGAATTTAACCATCTTTAGCTCAGGAACTGTCTGGGCATCGATCTGTCCATGGAGGGTGGGGAGTAATTGTCTTTGCACGACTTCTGTTTTGTTTTCTTTCTCAGCTGGGTGTTGAGAAGACATGAGAGAGCAGCCTTAGCTTCCTGCTGGGGTTAACCTGCAACATGGACAATTCCTAAGTCACACCACTGCTTTAGGGAAATCTGCAAACCTTCTGCTTTGAATCAAGGTAAACTGAAAGGCTTGGCCAGGCCTAGTGTTTACACAGGGGATGTAGGAGTGAAGTAATAACCTTCACAATAGCAATCCTCATGCAGAAGATTAATGAGATTTGGTAGGTGAAAGGCCAAGGCTGCAGAACTCTTTTCTTGTGGGTGCAGGAAATACCTTATATTAGCTTTATTCTCTGCAGCGCATCTGTTTCTTAGATGCTGGTACCTGAAGGTTACATTGCTCTTTATATTCAATATTCCAGATTAATTATACTGCCTAGCTCATAAAGAGGGTAGCAATATATTGCACTGTGCAGGTGTGACTCATTTAGCAATTCTGACATGCTTATAGTGCAGGAATTCACTGCAAGACTTTACAAACCACATGAGGCTAGAGCAGCCAGGGGCACTTCCAAGAAACATTCCATCCTTCAGTAGCACCAGGGATGATGGAAGTGACAAACCTCAGCACTCTGAGTTAGCACGGAGCTCTCAACTCCCAGGGTGGCAGTGGCCACTGTGCTGCAGTTGCTGCAATCTTTCATTTGAAGAGAAAAAATAGGAAAACTCTAAGAAATGCAAGGTGTCAGTGCCAGCATTCTGTCTAGCTGTAAGCATTTAAATGGAGCATTTGCTCCATTTAAAGAGGTTTCCATTT
Organism: Oriolus oriolus; assembly: GCA_013400235.1. Taxonomy (NCBI): domain Eukaryota; kingdom Metazoa; phylum Chordata; class Aves; order Passeriformes; family Corvidae; genus Oriolus; species Oriolus oriolus. The sequence goes on from VXBT01002720.1 coordinate 1,324,883, forward strand.
CCCTATAATCACCCATTAATGAATATTTTTCCCTTCCTCCCTCACCTGTCCTGTGTATACACACATTGAAGAGCTGCATTTCAGTTCAGTGATGGATTATGTGAAGGCTGCTCAGTGACAGATACATGTTTCTAAGGCATCAGTTGCATTTTCAGAAGCAATTCAGGTTTCAAGGGGTCTATTTGCAGAGGAGAACTATGAGCATGAGTCTAAGATACACTCACCACTGCCCTTTAGAAACTTCTTGCTTTACACACTGGCCCATGGACTTTTTTAGGGCTTAAATTGCCAGAGGAATTTGGTGCTACATATGGAAAGCTTTACCGCTCTGCTGCCCTCTCAAACTTCCAACCCTCAGGTCCTGAAGTTTCCTGTACGATTAAGAAAGGTATGCAGGCACGTGGAATGGGTCTCAGAGCAATCAATGCACTGTGTGCCCTAAGTATCACACAGAAAAGTTTCTGCATGAGCAAAATATGCCCTAAGACTTGCCTCTTTCATGGTCAGATGCAGTAAAACTAGACATTTTAAAGCATCAGGTGCTTTTGGAAATATTACAGCTGAATCCACAAATTGATTTCTACTGGTATGGTGCATTAAGCACTTTCTGAATATGAAGCATCATATGAATTAAATACGCTTTTATGTGCACAAAGAAGGTGGCAGGAGGCTCTAAGTGGAGGTTTCCCAGTTTTCTCACTGCTGTGAACAAATTCCATTATACTTTATTCAGTATGTCCTTTGTCCCTGTTCTGTCAGCTCCCTGATTTACTCCACGGGAGGGACGGGCTGAGGACTAACACCTCCTCAGGCATGGGCTCTGTGCCCTGAGCCATGTGCTGCTAAAACTGGTCCTGCACTAGGACTTCCCTTTACCCATCCATCCATGACTATTATTTGTGTGATCACACCAAATCCTGTTTCAAGAATATGTTTCCCCATACAGGTCTCTAATAAACTCCTACCATAACACTGTAAAATAAGTCAATAAAGTCATATTCTTTCCTCCTTCCTTGTGTTTTGAATTAACCACCTTGACTGACAGCTGGTACCTAAACCCCCCGATCTAAGCACTTGAGTAACTTCACTTAAGTAACCTCCATCTTTCTGTGCTTCTACTTCTACTGCTTGTCATTCTCACTTGTCAAATTTCATCTGAAGTCGATTGTGAACTGCATAATGGTTTATTTTTATGTACTCTAGGAAATGCTCAGTACAGTACCAGAACTCAGAAACAGTCTATTTATAGAATACTTATTAGCACAGTATTTAATATCTTAAGCTCTACAGATGACTTTAGTCTCCTATGTATAAACCCCAGGAATACTGAAACACCCGTTATGATAGGTAAATTGGATATAAGTCCTTGCAAAGAACATGCATGGAAGACCAGTCTCTGATCACATGATTGTAAAAAAAATTAGGAGTCAAGTGAAACCACATGAATAATTCTTTCCTCCTGTTTCATGAATCAAAATCTATTTCTCGGGGACAAATGATTTATCAAAATGCTTAATTTTGCCTTATATTTTTTTTTAAATTTAGATTTTTAGAGAAGAAATAATAATAGTTACACCCACATGTGATCAGTATTTTCCTATTCATAATTTTGTATATATCTATTCCCCCTCCAAAAAATTAGTATTTTGGCAGTACTTTTTGTAGTCTTTAGGTACTAAATTAACAGCTGAAGAAAATTAATTCCCTTGTTTCATCCTATTGAAGAGCAGCAATAAATGTACAAGTCTCTTACTCCTTCAGAAACTGAGTTGACTAACCCTGTCTTGAATGGACTGCTCCAGTAGTGAAAAATGTAATCTCTAAGCTCATTCAATACTAAGTTTTTCTCTTGTGACCTGTCTACCAGGAATTTTGCAGATAATGCCAATTTACTTCACTTAAGACAATGATTAGTCAACAGTCAGGGAAAAATTTCAATCAGTGCAATGTGGTTTGAATTGAACTTTTTTTGACTTTTGACTTCTGCTGAGAGTTATATAGGGTAGAAAAATATTCAGAGTGGTACCATCAAATTAAAAAAAGAAACAAATGAGGAACTGGACATTGTTGTTTATGGATGCAGTGGAGAAAAACCATGAGCAGGCAAAGAGTTCAGAACAGGGTTTGAAAGGGATTGTTATAAAGTATATGGGAGAAAAAATATTTTTAAAGTTATGAACAAATCCTTAGCAATGGCCTTTATAAAATACTTCTGTGTAGTCAAGCGTGCAAGATAAAGCTGCACAGGTTGATCAAACTAATACAACCAGAAGTTGTGAAATGAAAAATCCAAAGGCTTGCTGACCTCGGCAGCATTACGGAAGCAATCTTTACATAAGAATGAAGTGTTCTTATATTATTTCTCCCAATATATTATGTTTCAAACATAATTTTACTTCATTTTTGTAAAGAGCTTTGAAATCTCCAAGTGAAAAGTGCTATGTCCAGTTATGAGAATTAAATATGAAAATATATGTATCTCTTTGTCCCAGCTATCACTTTTCTTGAAGCTACGTATTTACTGCTGATAATGCAACGTAAATCCCCCATTGCCCTTATGCAAGATGGTTAAGCTCTGTTACGCCCTCTGGACATCAGCCAGGGCTCTCTCCACATTATTAGTTATTTGAATATAGGCCACTTTCCTGCTTTTATAATGAAATTAGATCAGTCATTTCCTAGGAGGATGGGGAGAAAGTAGCAGAATACTGAAGGATGAATACTGACACGAGGATGCTGACTCCCACACTTAGAAGGACTGTGCAAGCCTCCTCAGTCCAAGTTTGCAGAATTAGGGCTTGAAGGGATTTGAATTAACGACAAAAAAAGTAGGAGCTGCTGGCACAGGGGGAGAAAGGATGCCATGGCATTCACAATGGCAATATTCACAAAAATAGGTTGATCTTCACCTGAGGCACTAACCAAGCCAAAAGCCTCTGGGGCAGGAAGTATTTAAGAGCCCCAAAACCTCTCCTTAGTATTTGTGTAACAAAAAAGGAACCAATATGCAGAAAGATAGGCAGAGAGCACATGGCTCAAGTTTCACAGGATTTTTTTTTAAGGTAAACATTTATTTAATATCATTGCCATAAAGGACATCAAGGCTTCAGGATGAAAGTCAAACTGATCTCAAAGCTGCTGTATTGGAGCATATTTCAAGCAGTGATTCAGCATTTCCACTCTGAGGACTTCCATGTTACAAGATAGATGTTATAAAACCACCTCATACACAAGGTGGCATAAACCATCTACATTCTCTACACTCACCAGAGAGTAGAGAAAATAACTAAAATAAAAAAAAATTAAATAACATCATCTAAAATAACTGACAAACTACAGTGGAGTCTGGATGCAGTTTACCTAATTTTAACTGTTTATAGGAATTATCAATACTTATAATAAGACCCAACAATTATTAGAGAGATTTATTTAAAAATCTGAAAGCAATTCATCTATATATGGTCATATTTTGTCTTTAACAGAGGGAATATTGACTAGCTAAATTAAATGCTAGCAATTCAAATTGGAAAGATACAGTATTTGTCTTTATTCTTAACAGTTTTTTTGCTGCCACTACTTGTTTTTCATTACTTTCAACTTCCTTGAGGCAGGCTTGATTTTCTTGCTATTTCCCTAAACCCTGAGAGCTCCCAGTCTGAGGCAACAGGTTTTTTAGAACTTGTTCTAAGGTAACAGCAGTAAAAAAGTGCTGTTTTGAAACAAAACAATCCACGTGTTTTCAACAACTGCTTCTCCATCCCACAAAGTGCTTGAAACCTCACATTCCCTGCAGCACAGATCATCTTAAGGTCAGTCTGCTGCTCTACAGCTAGATCCAAGCTTTTAGCACAGGAATTGCCTCTCCCTCCAGCAATCCTAGGCAGAGGGGAACTGGCAGTTTTGTGACTTTCTGTAGCAACAATTTTATCTGAAACATTCATATGCATTATTCCTTCCACAGGAAGGGAGCCTAGCTCTGTAGGAAGCCTAGTGAAGTGCTCCATTTGGGGAGGTGACACAGAGATGAAAACAGCAACAGGTGTTTGGCTGATTCAAGGCTAGGTACCAGTAGGCACCATCCTGACTAGAATGTTTAGTCTTCTAATGACATGTAGACAACATATCTGCCCATTCTTGGAAACTATATAAAATATACTTTTTGCTGTCTCCCTACCATACTCATAAGAATAGCATTTTTAAAGAAAAAGCAACATAGATATGGATGCCATGAGGGAAATCCAGATTGCCCTTTTTGCACCAACAGAATCCACACCAGTAAATGAAAAGCAGGATTTAACTCCATGTTTTTGATACTGCCCTCATCAGTAACATGACTGTGGCTTTATAATGTAAAATATCATTCCTATAAAATATCAAGAATGCAAGTCATCAAAATACAAAAATGATTCATTAAAATGACGTTAAGTAAAAACAGGAGCATCTTATGCAGCAATTTGTTTACTCTTGTGGAAGGTTCCCACACTTTACTGCACTGAGGTGCACACACTCTAGCACAGGGTACTGTGCAAGTAAAACTCGTTGGAGTCTTCAAAAATAGCCATCTGCTACATGCACCACATTTTGGTACCTCTGCATAGATGCTCTAGGTATGTACCATTGTTTCAGTATTCAGTTCTTTACCCATTACCCTGGCCAGACCATCTGGACACCTTAATGAATCCATTAATGAATATCAATCCTCTAATCAGCACATGAAATCTCATAGGTACTCACCCTGCAAACTGGGCACTGCCAGTGACTACTGCTGTCTCTAAGCCTGAACTCATCAGACAAACACTTGGAATGATACACACGAAAACACAGGTCACATATCAACACCTCTCCAGGCAAATGGCATTCAAAACAATACCAGTCATGATTTTCTGTTTCCCAGTCCTACAAAAAATACAAAATATTTTGGTATGACATTCTGTCAGAATCTGCAGGAACTAAGAACAAAATTGATATGTCTTGAAATCCAGCAGCAATTAGACATTATAAACATTTTAAGAAGTGTATAATGTTTAAAAAACAGGGGAAAACCTACATGCTTAAAGATCTTCATCAATTTAATACACACTAACTCCAATAGAATATGAATGCCAAGTTTTAGTTTTCAAGTGTCTGATTAGTTGCAATTTCAAATATGAGCTCTGTCCACAATGAAAAGTGGGTTTGTTTTCTACCTTTGTGTAAAACATTTGTTGACCTCTCTGTATTAGACTGCAAACAAAAGTTTGTGCACCTCAACAGACCATACCTATTTTCTTGGACTATTTCCCTCAGTTTGATTGTTACAGTATATTTTCAACTGTAATTTTCTGAAGGGTGGTTCCTTCCAGTCTTTACTGTCTTAAAACTGACAACTTTTCAGCATCAAAGTGTTGAGTTACAAGAAATAAATGAAATCATGAACCAATTACTGCAAGAAATGTTTCTGCTAAGCAATCCCAATGCAGTTCAAAAAATACGAAATGTTTCACTTGCTGTGCTCAACAGCACCGGGCTCATTCCTGAAACATTCTACAGAAGACAAAGGATATGGTTCTGCTGATGCACAGATGTCTTTAATATACTCTTCCTTGAAAATTCACCCCCAACGGCCAAATTCTGACCTTTGAAACATGTGCACAAGCTTTGCTGAAATAAATGAGAGCAGCATGCATATAATTTGGAGGCAAAATTTTGCTCTAGGAATCTACAGTTCTAAAACCAAGCAGAATTGCCAGTGGCCACTGTTAAATGTTTATGTTTGTTATCTGAAATGCCACAGTTTTCCCTACACTTAGAAGACAAAATAGCTGCCATATCTCAGATAAAACTCCCAATGCCTTTTCATGTCAAATGTCACTTTTCAATGGGTTCAGATCTCTGAAAAAATAACTCCTGTTCTTCAATAAATTATCTTGGTAAAAATCTGATCAAGCTATTTTTAATGTCATGCTGTAAAGGTGGAGTTAGCAATTCCCACTGACTGCCAGAACTGGCATTTGTCTGATTTTCATTATTCTGTGCCTGGGAACTACAACCCTTGTGTGAAAGGTCTCCTCCAGCGGAGCAGCGTAAGAAGTGCCACACACAAGTGGTGCTTCCAGTCCCTTGTGCTGAAGAGCAGCTGTGTTGTGTACAGACCTCATCTGACCAGAGCCCCCATGAACACAAGATATTTTGGGACAGCCTCAACCCAGACTGCCTGCACTAAAATTTATGTACCATGAATGTTGGATTGCAGGGGCAGCAAGTTTAGAGGGGGAAAAACCACCCTATGAAATCTTAACCAGTGATTTTTGAACTCAGAACTTTGCCCTCCTTTGTTGTGCAGATTAACAGAATAACTAGACCTTTAATCACTTCTCCTAATTTCATTTTATTGGCAAATTCTATATATCTCAAAATGGCATAACACCACCAAATTTGGCTATAAAGAACATATTCTTGTTGCACCAAATCTTTCCCCTTCCAAAGTCCAGTGGCTGTGTACTTTGGGAGCCCTTCCTTTAGGATATTTTGTAAACAACTAAAGATACTGCATTGTCGGTGTATTTGATTTGCCTGCAGACTCAGAAAAATCAGGATAAAGTAGTGTTTTGTATTTCTTTTATATTAACTGTACGTATTAAATGAAAAAAAAATCAAGTGGTAGTAAAGGCCAATTAAGTGAGAAAAATAATCAGTTTTGGTTGACAGTATATTTAGATAAAAATTGAACTGAGAAGACCCCAAGAGGTCCTGCAATTTCACCACAGAATCAGGATTCCAAGATTCTTAATTTTTATTTGTACTAGTTACGTATTCATATCTCCCAGATATTCCATTGTTAAGAAATATGCTGGCAAAGAGATGTGGAATTTCATAAACATACGGAAATATATTTGCTGGCAAGAAAAATCATACACTCAAGCCAGAAACCATGACGTTAAATAAAACACCAGAAGAAGCTTCTTTCAGTATTCACGCTGTAAAGTTTTGAAAACCTCATTATTTCTAAATACAAGGTTTTTCACATAAAAAGTTTTTAGTTTAATGCAGTATATTTAGTGCATAAGTATACATAAAACATTCATTTGTGCAATATATTTGAAAGGCTAATAAAAAAGATTTAAAAAGGTACATAACCCTTGTGGACAGCTGCCCTGTTGACTTCAATAGCGAGGTCAGAGGAATTAATTTTCCTCCAACAGCAATGAAATGTTGGTTATTGCTTCTCTCGGTTTACCTAAGTGTGAATGGGAGGGGAATGTGCTCCCAGCACTTTATTTTATTTAATTTTTTTTTTCTTTTTCATGCAGGAAATGGGATTAGTTTCACGGTGCCCAGCTCTGGCTGCCAGCGCCCGGGGTCGGGCAGGTCAGGCCGCTCCGGCGGGGCTGCAGTTCCCGCTCGCACCGCCAGGTGTCGCCGGCCGCTCCCGAAAGCAGCGGCCCAAGGGCGGCCGCGGTGACAGCGCCCGGAGCTGCGGCATCCGAGCGGCCCCTGCCAGCCCCGGGAGCACACGGGGGGGTGTGATCCCAGCCGGGCACGCGGGATGCACACTGAACTCGGGACCGGGAGTGATATGGATGATGGTGGCGGCTAAGAGAGTAAACTAAGCTATCCTAATGGAAGACAGAAACGTAATAGAAAATATGACAGAATTCAAAACCACATAGTGCAAAAATTGTTCACCTTGTTTTTTGCTGCTGTCTGGGAAAAAGGCTGCATACCGTAGGCCTTTCAAAATAAAAACAAAACAAACTTTGTATCTATACTGTAAGCCATCTGATTATCAGGATATACACAAGGCTAGAAAGAATTCATGCACAGTGACCAGGAAATCAGTTAGTTCTAACTTTTGGTTGCATACATTTCCTCCTGCATTCCCGGAAAGCTACCTGACACTTCCACCACATTTTACTTCTTTAAAATATCCCATGTACTTATATGATTAAAAGAACCCAGCACCCATCATTCTTATCCATATACACACCCACCACTAGGCCAATTAAAAAATCATCAAGAATATTAATAGTTGTTAATTAATGCACTCTCTTTGATACTTAAACTTTCTCTGGGCATCTAAAAAAGATCCTTCTCACATAATTTACTGGGAGTGGCCCCACCAAAATCAAAGCAACACCTTTGCTGCGTATTATCAAAGGTTAGGCTATCACTTTATCAATAAAACTCACAGTCCTTATTGGTGTATAAAAGGTGATACGTTTTCCCAAGGCCACGCAGGCTGAAGGCAGGATCTCCACCACAGGGACTCAGTTTCCTGACGCAGGGCAGGGAAGGCCTCCGGGGTCACTGTGCTGGCAAAGGGAATCCTCTGCCGGCTGCCCAGGTTCAGCGGTTCAGCGGCACCAGTGACTGGCCCCGAGAGGGAGCGGATTTGGCAGCAAAGCTGCGTAACTCAGATCCAACAGGAGGCCTTCCCCCTTCATTCTGCCCAGCTGCCCGCTGCATTTGGAGATCTATGCATCAGCAGGGCAGCAAATGTGTTTGGGGGACTGCGTGTAACAGCCAAAGAGCTATGATCTGTTAAGCAGAGTGGGATCTTGCAATCATATGGGTCACATGTGGTCACTTGTTCTTTATATTCAAATCCGTCAAACATTATATCATAAAGGTCACTTTGCACTGACATAAATAGCTGAGACTACTCAGCAACATGAGCGAAGCACTGCAACAATTTCAAAAATACAACATAATTTATGACCGGCATATAAGCTTACTTTTCTTTGTCATTTGTCTTAAGTAGGTTGTCTTAAAGCAAATACATACATTTATTCTGTAAGTACAGAAAAATAACATGGGATAGGAAATGTCAGGCTATCCAGAACATTTGACAATTTAAATACAGATAAACCCAACAGAAAGGAATGAATCATCATGTCGTAGCCTTTACTGTAAAATAAAATACATAGTTGTTGTCAAGGAAAGAATAATTTTAGTGCACAAAGAAAATGTCCATTATAATGCAAATGTACATGGAAAAGAAATGCTTACTCATTAGTAATGGAGATTTACTTAGCTGTAATTGAAATAGGGAATCTGTATGTTGGAGAATGTGACATCCTGCTGTACAATTAGCATACCATTAAGTAGGAGATGTGAAGCACATACTGACAGTAAAATTAACAATAACTTAGAGGTCACAATTGTAACTATTAGGTCACTTCCATACCACAGCAAGCCCGTAATTATTGTAAAAAAAAAAAGATGTTAAAACAAGTAATAAATTTTCATTTTCATATAAATTATATGTAGGCATAGCACATGAAAACAGTATAACCTCCTTTCTTAGACTTTGTCTAAAAGGACCACTTTGCCTTTTTATAATGCACATTCCATTAATATAGCTCATTTCTTACCTGTTAATATGTTTTCTCCAAGTCCCTTAATGGTAGCCCAGATACTCGGTATTAAGTCACTCTACTATCAGGTGGAGAGAGGAAAAGGGAGGGGGGAAAAAAGCAAAACTCTATTCATGAAACTCCCCTTTATGGGGATTTGCTGGTTTCGCACTGTTGAACTAGATTTCCCAAACAATCCAAACTATGGATATCCTTTGGACCCAGCCAGTAAGCTAAAAAAAAAAAAGGGTCACATAGATGGGAAAGACAGTTATAAGTCAGTTACCCTTTTGGCACGTTTGTTCATTTATGAATAGTACACATACAGTTCTGTTGTCCTACATTCAATATGATGAAAATGAAGGAAATAATTTCCCATGGAGTTCATGGTTCCCAGCATTTCCTGTGTGGCACTTGTCCCATAGCACTCTTTGCATGTTTTTTTCCCCCAGGTGCTCTGTTTTAAGTGCTTCTCCAGAGTTTCTTTGACGTGTGTGCTGCTGTGGTGTTCCTCTCTCTCCCCTACACTCATGCACACACAGCTCCTTCCAGATAACCGGATTTTTGTTCAGACCCACCTGTGCACAAACTCATTGCCAGCCCCGCATGGTGGCTACGCTTTAACAGTCCCTAGAGCTCCAGCTGTCCAGTGGATAAGAAACTTAGAGCAGTTTTTCACTGCTCTAAAGGAAGAGTATTAGCAGACACACAGTAGACTTCACCCACTGTGTATTGTAACAATTTTGGTCTGTCACAGAGGTGGAATCTAGAATGGCAAAGAGGTCCATGCCAGCAGAAAGAAGTTGTTTATAAAACAGAAATTATTTAAAAATAATTTAGTAGTAGTAGTATTTGCATGCTACATTTATTTCAAGATATTTTCAAATCACCAGCCCAAGATTTTAGCGTAATCTTTCCATGACTATTTCATAACCCTTTAAAGAATGTCAATAAATGAGTTCTTACTATTTCTTAGATTCCCATTTCTTTAACATGTAATGAAATAGGCCATGCCCAATTTAAAGATATAATTTCTGAAGCAAATGTTCTGGATTCTGATATTTTAGGATTTGGGAACAGCCATAAGGAACACTTCCATCTCTTCTCACCTCTATCAGCTTTAACATCAGAGTTCTTCACATTTCCCCCTATTCAACTAAGAGAGCTTTTAAAATCTTGTGTTCTGATGTTAAGGTTTCTTTGCTGGCCTTCAGCAACTCTTCACTGGAACCCAACAAAGTTGACTACCAGTCCATATCAAGTAGAAAGACACACAGAAATAAATGCCTCGCACAAGAATGATGCATTTTTTTTCCACATCTTTGATTTTGCTTAGGTTTTGCAATGTGCATCCATCATCATCTGCTGTTGGGAAGTAATTCCTATCTTCTCTACTTAACCTTAATATTTCAAATTTTCTGCTGTAAATTAAAAGCCTTTATTATACTAAAAAGTGGTGGTACTGCATTCTAGCATGGATGTATCCACCATTTCATTACTCTTCTCTGGTATCTGGGTCCTCTCCTTAAGAGGACTCAGAGTATGCTGCAGAAGCCTTTGCCCCCAATCACGTTAAACAAAGCAGCATCTATTTCTGTCCAAACACATTTTCCATTCTTAATAAATCAGTTCCTTTCTGTCTTTTTCAGGCAGCATCTGCTCCATCAAAGCTTTCTCAGTTAGATATGAGCTTTACTAAAGGTAATTGCTAAAACCTTGCAGTACATCTTTATGACTCATGAATATCAGGAACCACAATGGGGGTGGGGTCTCACTATGAGACTTCTGTCCTCCAGTAAAAAACCTGAAGAAATGCTTCTTACTTGTACATTTGCTGCGAACAGCTACTGCCCACTCCACTGGTCAGTTTTGTACTTCTCTCAAGGTGTAAATACCAGAATCTGTGCCCCACAAAAAAGGCAGCCTGAAACAGGCTCGGACAGGAGCAGTTGTTTACAGCCTTTATGAGCTGCGGAAATGCTAAACCAGCATTTAGCTCAGCTTTGAAATGCCTCCCTTTGCCCATCTATCCACTGCTTTTGCAGTTCTGTTCAACTTCCAAGTAACTGCTCTGTAGTAAGAGGAGTTTTACAAAGTGTGGCACATTATCATTAGAACTGCACAGATTGAAGCCTCACTCTTTTTTCAGAGAGTGCAAGTGCATGTGGTGTGTGCACACTGGCCTCGATTTTAAACAGGCTGTATCTCGTTGGGTACAGCAGCCAGTAAGAAATCTCCAGATTATCAAGGGTCTCTGGCAGATGTACTGGTTTCCACTCAGACACCAGCATGCACCAAATAATACCTGGGTTGAACAAACATAATGTATACTGGGAACACCACTCCCAGTATTTTTTCAAACGCAGTGGGGACACTGTGTATGTTTTTGACCGGAAGCCTCAGACTGCTGTGAGGGCAGCCTTCCTACTGCCCTTTGGGTCAGCCTTCTCTTCATGCCACGTCCCTGGCTCCATCTATTCCTTAGCAAGCATGAATCCTCCTGTAAACTCGCTTTCAGTAATCTGCTTTTATCTTTTCATCAGAACAATGATGAAAAGGTTAGGCTTCAAACTGAGGAAGGTGTGATTAATTCCTTGATGGCTCAGAGGACTTACTCCATCTTTGCAGCAGGAAAATGGTGAGTTAGCTGTTTAATAAAGTATTTTCCTTTCATCATTGCTGTAAAGGATCCATATTTGATCAGGACGATTGCTTTCCAATGATAAAAGTTTCTTAGATCATCACATGTTTTACATTTAATGCTAGCGGAATGCTTTGGGGTAAATTCAGCATCAAAATAAGCTTATTTTCTCCCCTGCAGTTTTCCCATATCCATGTGTTTACTAGATATATTTCTTCCTGTTTTGCATCTATGTTTTTCCTACTGCTTTTGCTCATCAAAAGTGCTCAGCAAATAAACAAGCATCCATCTCTCTTTCAAAGCCAAAAAGACATCAGCAGCTAGAATCCCTTTGTGAAAATTGTTTCACTTTATCTTCTCCTTCTTTTTCTAGAAAACTACCACAGCAGGTAGCTACAATGTGTGCTTTTACAGACAGGATAATCTATCCATTCAGATCAGTTGCCTTTATAGATTCTTTTCTTCATTGACCTGGGCTTTATCTTTAAAATGGATTCCCATAAACTGACTCTGTAGGACACTTTGTAGGTATTCATTATTCATATTTTATCGCAAAGAAATCCAAGATAATTATGAACTCATATTCCTCACAACTACTGAGGCATCTTGCTTTATTTCAAGTACATTTACTTATTTATTTGTTAATTATGGCCAAGGTTTTAGCATCTCAGCAATTAATTGGAATTTCTTGTTTTACATGATTTTTAAATTCTCTTATTTTAGAAACTCTTCCTATTCTAAAGAGAACCAACACAAAACCATCAGTCAGGGGAGAGACCAAAATCTCCTTCTCCATAGTGCATATTAAAACACAGATGTATTTATGGGCTTGTAACAATCCATTTCCACTTTCTTCACTGGTAACTGCTTCCTCTTCTGATGCACTGATGCAGGAAGACTCAGGTTCTGCAGAATTCCACATCCTCTCAAGAACACTTTTGGCTTTCTTTCACTGAATTTAATCTGCAAGCCCAAGTTTGTCTAATTAATTTATTGCCAGTTTCTCTTAGAAGTCTTCGGTTTCTGGCAGAAACCACCCAAGTCTTCTCTGGATTCCTGCCAGGACAGGGAGATTTTTATTCCCCTTCCTACCTTGCAGCTGTGTTCTGGACAGTTTGGGGTGATAGGCCCCAAAGTACAGAGCCAGAATGCTCTAGCTCCCAATGCCAAAGAAGTGAGGTTTTTTCCAAGAAGTGTAGTAGCATGTCAGCAGCCAAACTGACTGGTTAAACCCCTGCCACACTTATCTGCTCAGCCTATGAGCTGTGCTCCTGAAGTAACAAATAAATCTCAATTTCCTTCCCAAGAAAATCATGTTTGGGTAGTAGCAGTGTACATTATTTAAGGCAAGACAATACAAGTATTCTTCTCCAGGATATTAGAAATAGAAAATAATTGCAAGTGAAAATGTTTTTTTCTTTATTCACATTCCAAGTGAGTTCAAGGTTAATAGAAACTTCCAACTTATCTCCTCAGAAACTGGATTCACTCTGCTATTAATGTCACAATTTTTGACTTAGGTGGAGCCAAGAGGAGGTTTGTAGGCTATTTTTGTTAGGGAGATAAACCAGTGATGGAGTGAAGTATTTATCAGGTGCAATGCCTTTCATTTCCACATTATGAAACCACATTATGGTTTTGTTCCCCCAGAAAGAAGGTGAATCCAGACCAGAAGTAAACCATCTCTTTGCTTGTAGCTCTAAGTCTCCTTTCAAGAACTGTGAACACAAATGGTCTTCTTCCCTTTTCTTGCTTAAAATATGTTTACATTGCTTCTCTGGTCTTATTTTGTAGTGTTTCTTTAGGCTGATGTTTCAGCACACAGAGAAACATTTTATCTGAACCAACAGCAGAACCTCCTACACAGGTTCCTCAAATCTCTTGCCCATGTGTCCTGTGCTGTAGGTGTGGCTGGTATTGTTTCAGCTGTCAGAAAGGCATGAGGACTGCATTTATTGTGAATGAAGCATGAATATTAATAAGCCCATAAGCTTCAATGACGTTTCATTCAGGGACCAGCATGACATAATAATAAAAGATTCAAATCAGTTGCCAGAGATACAGAGCATTTTGAATGCACAAAATTAATAAAAACAACACTACTAGGTCACAGTGGGCACAAAAGGGGTGGAAAAATCCCAAGATGCATATTTTCAGAACAAACTCAAGACAGACTGATCTCTGTCATTATTCTATTAGCATAATTTAAATCTTGTGATGGAACCTTTATACAGACTAGTTTGACTAGTTTACTTCAAACCCATAGGTAAATTCTCGTTCTCCAGAACACCCTTTCAATCAGAAAAGAACATTTTGTGAAATCTGTGAACAACATTATCAGTATCTCAACTCCAGAATGGAGAGTGAAAGCCTTGCAGAAGAATACAGCATTACATCAACTGAATTTTTAAAAGTCAAGTTGGCAAAGCTGAGAGAGTCAAGTGAAGATGCTGACAAGGTTGTTTCACCAGTTTAAAAGAAGCAGCATCTCTCTGCAGTCAGATGGAGTCTACTAGTGTCACCTTCAGTAATGTGAATATCCTGCAAACAGTGTGAACTCCCTTTCCAGAGAACAAAAAATAAGGATGAGCAGAGGAGAGGAAAGAAATACCCCTGAACAGATGAGAAGAGAAAAACAAGATTGGAAAAGGAATGCAGAGAATCGTTCACTATTCTTAACCCATCTGGAGGCAGGAAGAACCACTGGAATGGCTGTGAGGCCATTCTCATGAGCTGCATGTTAACAGCCTTAATGCAAAGACAGAACAGGGTCTTGGCTTTAATGCAGAAAGAATTTCTCATCCATGAGTTGGGAATTCAGAATTTCAATTCACTTCTCTAGGACAAAATAGTCTATGCTTTGATTCAATGATTTGAAAATATCTGCTTTTCTGAGCTTTCACAAATCCACTAATTTTTGGTTTATTAGTAAGCAGAATCACATCTGCAGTTTGTGACAATAATTTGCAAGAAAAATCATTGCATTTAGCACATGGCAGATTGACTTCATGGCAGTCTTTTGGAAAACTAAGTTCCGAATGATGGGACCTTAAAGGATGGAAAGACAGACAGAAAAAGATTCAAAGAGTTTCAGAAGCTCATCTTCCTTGAGTGTTGTTGTGTGACCAAGCTGGTATGTAGCCTGACCTCAAAGCCTCCTCATACTCTCCCTGATGTGTGGTAATAAGGGATGGAAGCCAGTTTGAATTTTTTCTCTCATAGGATCAATCATTAACTCTTTGCATCAGTGAATCTCCAACTGTAAAGAACACTGGTACTTTCACAATAATTAAAAATCTATCTGGAACATTCCAGCCTGGAAAATTCTCAATTTGTTCAATATGTGAAAAATATTAACTAATACGGCTTGGGCTATGTTTGGCTTTGGATCAGTGAATTCACACGGGACTTCA
The DNA here is from genome assembly GCA_013400235.1 of Oriolus oriolus. NCBI lineage: Eukaryota > Metazoa > Chordata > Aves > Passeriformes > Corvidae > Oriolus > Oriolus oriolus. The sequence continues at coordinate 1,340,272 of VXBT01002720.1, forward strand.
GATTAAAGGCAATACGGATGGATAAGGCAAATGGAGAATTTTTTTAAACACTGAAGGAGATTTTTCTTCATTTGGTGTGACATGTTCTTCCTCTTTGTGCTCTCCAGTTGTAAGAGCTTTCATGATGAAGGCACTGGCTGTCACTATTGCTGTTTCATATTATCCTTCTGCTCCTAACTGAAATGAATGGGATGCACATTAAAACCATTCCTCAGCCTAGTTATTTAGAAGCCCCTAGCTTGCTAGCAGACTCTGGTAGTTATTCAGGCTGGTTTTGGATTGAGGTTTGGTTTTGTCTGTTGTTGTTTGGGGTTTTTTTATTATTTAAAATTTATTTTATGTACAGGAAAGTCAAACCCTCACAATGACAGTTCTTAAGCTTTTTACAATTATCTTCATATTTATGGAGACTCGAGATGACATAGCCAGTTCAAAAAACAGCTTCTGGCTACCAATGCTGACCTAGCATGGAAAAATCAATATAATTACAAAAGCAATTAAGCATGGCAAGCAAGGAATCAAGCCTTTGCTCAATCTAAAGTAATTTAGATTAACACAAACATAACAGCCAAAAATACTCCTTTCTCACAGACTGATCCGAGTAAAATTGAACCTGCAACACATCAAATCACAAAAATCTCTGGGTGTGTGCCTAAGGTCACTTGGGTTAACAAAATCACCTTCAAGACTCACAGTGCTGACAGTGGATTACAACAAATGTTAAAATGATGAGAATACAGACAGAGCAGAGAGATGGATTATTTAGGCAGCCTTGTGACTTGAGTGTACCTGGAGTCACTTTGAGCAAGCACCAGTACTTTCTCAATTTAAAATACCAGAAAAATCCCCAGTAATGGATCAGCACATTGAGAATACATGTGTGTGCTGGGAAAAAGCACATTGTATCTCTAATGTTTTCTGAAAACAGGAAAAAGCAAGGAAACTTCCCCTCCAAACAGTATGTTCTCCACTAAACTAAAACATCTTTAGAGAGAAGAATTGGAAATGCAATAATTTAGATACAGAGAGGACCAAATAGACAGTAAAATGACTGTAACTGACCCCCAAAGTCAGACTTCACTAGCCAGAAGAATTGCTGGCTCTTTCTATAAGCAATCAATTAAATTATCAGAAAACAGAACTCTGTAAAAAAATAATTTCTTGAACATATGATCACCTTTTATGCATTTTTCAGTGAAGAAACAGCTCACAGTGCCTTAACTGAGTATGAAGCCTCATTCTTCACATCTCATTAGAGAATTTGGCCACTATGAACCACTTTTAAACCACAGCAGTGCTGTGGGATGTGTTGCAATCAGATGCAAACAATGAACTCGCGTTATGAACACATCTCCATTTTAGAAGAGCACAATATTGTTTGGCTTTATGAACACAGGAAAATTGAAATTATACATTCACAAAGCCTCTCTCTGGGTCAGAGAAGTTTTATGACTTTAATCATGAGGAGAAGAATTAGCACATTAAATGCTCAAAATAGCTCAGTGCACACTGTCTGTAGAAAAATGTAAATGAGTAAGACAAACTAACTCTAAAACCTGTATCTAACCCCCACATAAAGCCACAGGACATTGGTACTTAAATTCAATTTCTTTCCTTGGGGTTAGAATGAGTACTATTTTACACAGATAAAACTACATAAAAATCATGGCATAACAGAAAATAGTAATGAATAGGTAAGAAGATTCATTATTATTTTCTTGAAGAATTACGTTTCCTTTCTATTTTATTAACTGCATTGAAAACATAGTTAACACCAATTTGCAAATTTTTTTCTAAACCCAAAGAGCAAGGAGATTTTTTTAATGCTGATAATAAATAGAATGTTCAAATTCCAGAAGTTCTGTGAGAAACAGAAATAAAGCATTTAGAAAGAAAGAAAAAAGTAAACTTCCATTACCAAACTTCAGGACTGACATTTCCCTTGCAAGGCAAAAAGCTGAAGAGATTTTGTTCAATTGTATAATAATGGCATCAACAAACAGAAAAATGCAAAATTCCTAACTAAAATCCTGAATAAAAATGCAAAATAAATTCTTCTCTAATTTATTTTGTGTCAAATGCATTAATCATCTGCAAGATAAGAAAGCCTGTAAGATGAGAACACATTTTGAAAATGTGCAGAACATCTGGAGACATGGCAAATGAGCAAATGGAATGAATACCTGCACAAGCCCAGGAGGTATAATATTTGCAGCAAAGTTCTTGTCTAGGTACCAACCCTTAAATGTCAGTTGGAATACAGTACATTTTGCTACCAACTCCACATTTTAAATTTACTAACTTATACAAAAATATTTCTCCCACATGTATCTGACAGAAAAAGAGAATAATTTTATACTCTTAAATCTGATCATTCTTTTTTTCCCAGTTTTTCTAAACATTAATTTTCATGAGCCTCCTGATGCCCTCAAACAGTTTTGTCTTTGCACCTCAGCTTGTTCTTTTGTATGATATTACTAAATATATGAGGTTTTGCTTAATTTTTTCACCACAGCTTCAACATACTGCTAGAACAATGAGAACAAAGCAGTATAACTTTTCTGAAGGCTAAGAGTAACCCTATCAGAGATCGTGTCCTTACTGCATAGATCTATCATTATGTCAACCTATTGGATAGGGCAAATGTTTGGAAACCCTTAAGCAAGCACCACAGATTATCAAATGAATCTTTTCCAAATAGAGCTGTGTTTTCATAATCTCTATACTTTCAGTTATTGTCACTATTTAGCCATGAGTCCGTAGTCACCATCACAACCAGTACTTTCAGGTCCTGTGGCATCCTCTAGGCAGGCACCTCTTACAGTAACAGACAAAGGTGCTCGGCAGCTTTGTGGCCAAGGCCAGTAATTTTTTTACTTGCTAAAATTCAGATCCAAAACTTCAAAAGTGTAAAAAGACACCAAGCAAATACTCAAATAAAAAATAGGGGGAGGGATGATAAGAATGTGTCCCTTTACTATCTCCTTGGAGCAGCCTGTGTTTGCTGACTTCCTCTGTGGTGCCAGGAAACAAGCTAAAATCCAAAAGCATTCCTGCACTGGTGTCAGTGGGTGGTGGACTGGTTCTTAAGTTCTCTCTTTCCTATTATGAGCTTTCCAAGTTCCAGTAGTACCAGTCAGACCAAATCTGACAATTAGGTCAAGGGTCTGTCTGTAAGTGCTAAAGTTTGATGAGCTTGAAATTAATAACCCTGCTTCATAGAGTTTCATCTCCTCCAAGTGAGACTCCAAAAAGAATTCTGTGTGTTTGTCCTCACTGAAATGTAACTTGAGCTCATGGCTCAACAGTCATTAGTACCAGATTTGAGCAGTGCTGATTTACAAAGAACTACAAACTGCCTCTTGATCAAGTGCAGACAAAGCCTCTGTAAAACTATCCATTGTGTCCAAAGCAGGAACATACCAAACTTCATGGGTTTGCACCAAATTTCGGAGAATGGAAAATACTTGATCTGATGTCGAGTGATGACAATGACACTTTGTTACTCATTAAAAATTTCTGAACAAAAGAACAAAGAGAATGACTTTATACCAAGTCAATGTGTTTTTCTTCATCTGCCTGCAGCATTTTGATTCAGTATTAGGATCAAAAAGTTGGGGTTTGGGTGCTATTGAAACATGGCCTGGATCAGAAGCTGATTCTTGTTTTTGCATAAAACTGTTAAGTCAAGTGTGGTGTTCTGAGCTACTGAGACAGCCACTACACACATGGTCACAGCCCAAAGTATCAGTGCTTAGCAGTCATGCTGAAAATGCAGTCAATGCTTCTAACTAAAGGGTTATTCATAACGTGACTTCAACAGCATCTTCGGTCAAGTCAAAGACAACACTTTTTGCTCAGATATAAAATAATTGTGTAATTCTAATGACTCACGGGGAATTTACAGGCAGGTTGTCTTTCTGTTACACAAATGTTGCTAATAAGCAGCAGGAACATTATTTGAATGACTATATAAGAAATGGCTGTTGTGAGGCATTTTCATGATTTTTTTTTTCTTTTCTCTTAGCAATGGAGGAAACAAACATACAGAATACTTGAGATAACCACAGATCTGAGGCTTTATGTCTTGTTGAGCCTACACAGTTAATATCACTTCTAAACAGATAAAACTGACGTAAGAAATACCTAAAAGAGCTAAGCTGGTGTTTTGAAATGTTTCCTCCCAGGGAGAATAGTAACATACCCTTTAAAGGTTCCCTTGAGGGTTTCTAATGAAATTAGAATGAGAATCTTTACAGTGACATAATGTACATTAAATACAATGTATTGAAATTAAAGTATTTCAATGCTTTGTAATAGTGTAAGTGGGATAATTTTGATGATAATGTTTTCATTAATGTTTTCATTCTGTTATGGATATTGCTTGTTTCCACAAAACCAAAATAATACATTGTTTCACTTTCAGGATCTTACTCATAACTGCAATATTGCAATGAGTGTTTTGGTTGTTTTTAGAGTTTTTCTGGCTTTCCTCAAAATTTAATGTATTAGCTATGTCTGAGACAATGCTGACCCTTTTATCAGTATTTAGCGCAATTTATATTCCAAAGCAATAGGTCCTAGTTCAGGTATTTTAAAGCTTTGCAAAACTCCTTTTTTTTTCTAGTTAGGAAAATGCTGTCTTGTAAATAGAGAGATGGGACTTCTGAACAAGGCAAAGCTATTATGCAAGCTTTTTCCTAGTCTATGTGACTATCCTCACTTTGTGAGTGTGTTCCTCCTCAGCTATGAAGGGATATCAAAAACATGCTTTTCTTCCCTTCACCTAACTTTCAACATATTTAAATGGATTTTAATATTTATGTTCCACATCCAGTGGAACAGTATTTGGATGCCTCTAGCTAATTTGCTACGAAAATCCTTTCTAATTGAATGCCCTGGTGTTCATGAATATCAGTAAAACACATCTTTTCATGTGTGTTTGCATATAATTCTATAATTTCATGTTGCACTTCCGAAAGGGAGTTCTTTGAAACCCAGATTCAGATTAAAGAAAGATTAATCAAAAGTTTGAGACTTCTTTTTTTTTTAATACACTATCTTTGGGATTTGAGAATGTCTGAGGATTTCAAGTAATACCAATAATATTTACTGTCTTCCTGTACAACTGTAGAAGAGAATACTACATAAAAAGTGAGGTATAACCGAGCAAAGGACTTCGCCAGTTTTTCATAGCAGAAAACTCAGAATTCAAGAAGAAAGAGCTTCAATGGAATAGAGAAGGTTAAAAAAAATTAAGAGCACATTACTTCCCTCTTCACAAGCACCAAAACAGAATCTATAAATAGCTTTAAATATAAATTAAAACAAGTTTCATGCTAAGATATCAGAAATCATGATTTATTTTCTCAAAGACTTTATACTCACAATCTCATCTCCTGGCAACCAATATCCTTCTTGTTCAATACCAGCTTTTGACCCTTTACACCCCACCGTCAGGGTTTCCACAATGAGACCATCCTTGACTGCTAAACTCAGCTGACGTGTGGTTTCTTTTGGATGCATACCATGGACTCGAGACATATACCTGCACACAAAGCACAAAAGTCTTTTAGTGTTAGTTTTAAACTATAAAAAGCATCAGCAAAATATGCACATTTTCAATGAGTTAAAATAATACACCCTCTAAATTTTAGAATGTTTAAACATTCAAAATTAATATAACTTCCCCCTTTACTTCAAATCAGCTTTTTTCCCCTTGCAGCTATCATGTACACAGTTAGACAAGTAGTAGCACAGTAATCTTCTAGCAAAAACATCCCAAAATTAACACATACACTGTTTGGGCTTGTCTCTGCCACATCCATTTGTGCCCTTTAAACTGCCTTAAACTTGCACTTCTCCAACACTTCCGATGGCATACGTACTACAGAATGTACCAGTGAATCTTTGTAATGCTTGTGTGTAGTACACATTTACAAAAAATGCAAAATTTATATATCACATATGAAAACACAACAGCTCAAGTTACTGTGCTAAGTGGTTTTTCTCCTTTTCTTGAGATAACCACAATGATCACACTGTGACAAACTGTCTTGGTGAGGAAAAAACACATGTAGACTTAACTGTGTATATACATGAGATTCAGCTGTGTAATGCTGACCTTTATCCAGTATAATTTGCTTCTAGGCCAACAACAAATATTAACTTGGAGTAAACAACATAAAATTATCTTCTCTCAAATAAAGATGACCTCTCTGCCTTAAGATCATTACAATTCAGGTTTTTTTAACAAAAGTCTGAGAACATATCTAAGAGTTGCTGCACACAGAGAGCTGCAATTGCATGCAATCAGCAGATAAGTGAATTGACTTGGAACCAATTATTTTGTGGACAATATTTTCCTAGTTATAGATCTCTGAAAGTTACAGAGCTAAACTGAATTTCTCCCAATTTTTGTTTCTCCAGGTACTCTGTCTTTACCTGTTTCCTAAGAGAGAAATCTGTAATTTGCCTGTTTTAAGACAAAGCTGACAGCTATAGTATCCTCTCATTCCTGCTTCATAATGAATTCCAGCAACCATGACTCCTTTGTGACTGTCACCACAAACACCTTCACAAAAAATGTAATTATGATCACGAGCAAACTCAAGAAAGATTTATTCTAAAGCAGTAGCATTGCATGAAAAAAAGAGAGTTAAATCAGTTCAGATTTTTTTTTAATAACATGGCTGACAGGAATTTTGATTGCCTTAGAAGTTAGAAACTTACAATAAGGAGTGAATACCATTCCAATGGTCAAGTCTTCAATCAATCCCTCTCTTTGAAGACATTTGCCTTTCAAACTTCTTACTATTTTGGATGAATAAAGGTCTTTTCCTTTCCTGGTTTCTCTCTCAAGATTTTGCTGGAACTGATTCATGCTAATCTAATATTTTTTGGTTTGCTCTAAACTGTATATAAAACCATATAGTAGATTTGTGACTGAATGGAAGCATATACTGGTATAATAAAGTATACAATAATCAGAGCAGCACAGGACATTTATAAATTTCTGCTTGGTATCAGAGGCATTTACATAAATGCAGCATGTTTGCAGGATCTTGGGTTTTTTTTTTTTTAGGATAAAAACTCTTAGAGGCAGATGCTGCCATTTACCATATTTTACAATGTCTACCACAACATGGTCCAAGCCTGATTGGTGTGTGCAAGCTAGCACTGTCTACAAAGTAAGTAACTGATACAGAAAGAACAATATTCTGTGCAAGTCTGTGTTCCAAGCTAATATATATGAACCTTCTGGTGGTTTGCACACAGGGGCAAGGGCCAAAATCAGAAGATATGGCACTTCAGTTCTGTATCACCCTGGGTGGATGCTCATCTGCCCAACCTGATCCCTCTCAACTTTTACAGACATCAAAACTCCACATGAACACCTGTTCAAGTGAGATTAAACACCACAAATGAGTTTTCCAAGTTCTCCAAGTTCCAAGGTCTGAACAAGCAGAGACTCAAGTCTATTTACTTCACTTTCAAACAGAGGGCAAGTGAACACCACTGGTCTGTGGAAGCATAAAATGCTGAAGCTTTAAAGTCACAAGAAAATAACTAATGTGCTTATATAATCATGTTACATGTATTTCATGTGTGTGCACATAAGCACATATTTATGCAAACACAACTAGCTTTTTTAAGTGCAAATTATCTTTGTCAACATTTGCTAATGTTACTCTTTTTTCCGCAAATTTCCATTTTTAACTCCCCAACAGAGCCATAGCATTCATGTGTCTGTAATTAATTCAAGTCCTTAATAGGTCTCAAAATACAGAGAATAGGCTAACTATCATTCTTCCCACTTTACTGACAGAATAAATCAGACTCTGAGCATGGAAGTGATTTCATTACACTTATATGGGGGGGCTGCTATAGGTCTGAGAACAGAAATCGAGTATTAACCCAGTGCCATAACCCTCAGGGTATCCTGCTGAAGAATCCATGTATCTTGCACTGCATCATCCCTAGTTGCAGAACTGCAGTCCAACCAAATTCTTAAATGTAAGCTACAGGTTTTGTGATTTCCCACTCATATCTCTGAACAGGACAGATACATAATACAAACCAAAAAAGCCTTAAACCAGCTGTACTCAGCTAAGAGGTTTAATCTGCCTATTTCCACTGTGGCAGGTTGTGCACTAGTGAAAAGGAGCACAAGGCTCAGAATCGCCCATTTCTCAAATCCAATTTGTGTTCTCAACCAGAGTGAAAGTACTGCTACCAACTAAACTATCTCCCCATTTTCTCCAGCTGTCAATCAGGAGTAATAAGTCCCCAGTGGCTTTTTGAAGAATACTTTAGCCAGTGTTCAGACTGTGCCACTGGAAAGCCACAAGGGCTATGTTTTCTATTTTAAAAATAAAATGCTATCAGCTTTCATAGGAAAGCACATACATGTAGAGAGAATGGTTTTACTTCAGAGTAAAACCAGTTCAGAGTAGAACTGCTGCTAGAAAAGTGCACTCTCCCCCAAATTTTTACTTTATTAAAACCTGTGAAGTCTACATGGCTCGATATTCACAAAGACTAAAAAACAACACTGTAGGGTTTGGATGAAAACTTATCTGGTTTCTTTTCAGCCAGAAGGACAGCAGGTAAGCAAAGAAGTGACTAAGGCATAGGACTCAAATCGGAAAATATAGTTAAGGTTCTTTAATAATGAAATGTGAAAAAACTGTCACGACATGTGAAAAATGCTGAAAACACAGAGCATGATGATGTTTGGAGTCCCAACTACTACGTCAGCCTCATTACTGGATCAGGGAAAAACAATATTGAAATGCCTTTGTGCGGAAGTGACACCACTAATCCAGGGAGTGCAAGTCTTTTCCTGGCACTGCATGCTCTGAAGCATCTGGCGCCAACAAGTTAAAAAACAAGTACGGGAGATAAAGCAATCCCCGACTGCTGTTTTCAACAAAAGCTGATTAGCCTTACCTTGGAGACAGGGAGTTGAAGGAATACTGGTTAGTTATGCTCTCACCCAGTCCTCCATATCAACAGATTTGGGAGTGTAATACAACCCAGCCACAAGAAGTAAAGCAAATACACCCATACGAGTGAGAACAAGGCACAGAGACAAAGTAAAATCCTCTAAATCAGCAAACCAGCCCTAATCAGATAGGGAGCTGAAGAAGCCATTTCAAAATACAATTTAACTGTGCTAATCCATACTATATAAAATGAGGGTCTGTCTGATGAAAAGTAGAGGTTAGACCTGATAATCTGCATGTTAAATTCAAAATCTCACCAAATGAGGCTGCCTGTCTGCAGAATACAGAAGCAACTGAACTGCTGCTGAAAATGAGTGTTTATAGGTCAGTTTTTCTCCATTTATAAACTGGCAGTGCAAACCCCCTTGACATTAGTATAGAAGAATCTAGCAAATCTAGCAAAAATAGAGTTTTTGTAACCAACTTCTAAGGGCCTAGTAATGCATGTTTTCAATTATTGCAACACCACTTGGAAGGCAAAGGCTAAGGACCTTTATCATGTAGTTTGTTCATTAGCACCTTTAAGCAAACCTCATTGCCATACCATCAAATGTATATTTAAATGTGGTGACCTTCAGAAACAAGATACTACCAACAGAATCAGGTAGATGCACATGTGCACACACCTAATATATGTGTGCATCTGTCTGATGATAAAGGAAAACCATTAGAGGAGGCTCACAGAGGATAATTATTAATAGATTAGTATATTTTATATGTATGTGATGCTCATCTGTATTTAGTACACAAAGTACCAATCAGAGAAATAGGAAGCAACAATTTCAAACCTCTTTGAAATTGTTGCTTGATGCAGATGAACAGTAGTCAAGTGTAAATAACAATAAAATATTGTCATATTCTTCTGTTTATATTATTACTGTTACCCATCCTAAAATCTTGACCACCTCTCAGACACCACAGGGACAGCCTAAGGGGTCAGCACTTGTGGAAGGGGAGGCCTCCAGCAGTTCTCAGAGAGGCCACAGAGCCACCTGCTGCACACCCCACCTGAGCCATGCTGAATGCTGGAGAGGAAAGAGATGCAGGGAAACCTGGTACGGGCCTTTCCAGACTCCCCTTCCTTCACAGCAACAAAACCTCCTGTAACTCATGGAACTACCAATTGACAACTGGATCTTGCCACCTCCCTTTGCTAAACAAACTGGACCACAGGAGTACCTGATCCACCTCTAAATCACCTGCCTGCCCAGTATATAGGACTTTACAGAAGCACCAAAGTCTGTCAGCATATCACCAATTCACTCCTAAAACTTAAAAATACTTTTCTCAAATTAGCCAGTGTCCATAATGTCTTTTTATTAAAAACCTACATCTAATACATGTGCTTCATAACACACCTTAAAACTAAATAAAGAAGTTTGGTTTGATCTTAGGGGTGTGGAGGAAGCAGGCTCTAAAGCTGCGATCACCATGGGAGCAAAACAGACAAGAAGTAGCCAGCACTTGCAGGGGATCAGATGGTGAACTTTTCACCTACAGCTGTCACACAGCTCACAACTCCTGCCTGGCGCTCTGCAAGACCCAGCACGCAAGACCCAGCACGAAGCTAAACCCTGTCCCAAAGAGTTTAATCTATATGGCTACAAAATGGAGCATGTAAAATAGCTAACTCTGCTGCCAAAGAGTCCTCCTGAAGGCATCTCTGGTCTACTGAGAGGCAGCAAATGGTCTACATGGGCACTGCTGTACTGTGGCCCAAGTAAGAAAGCTGTGCAGAGAAGCAAGGAAGGAACGTTATTTAAGGTAGGAAGTTGACACAGGTATTTAAAAAAAAATATATCAGTTTTTCTGAACTGGAATAAGGAACTGCATTTTCAGCCACTTGAACTCAGTCAAAAGAAAATAACTGAAAAAATGTTACAGGAAACATATCTGTACGAGACCGAAATAAAATACATATCACAAATAGCTGCAAAAATACAACAGTGTGGCAAGTGTAGGTAGATGTTAATTTTCATGGCAAACACTGTAATCTCGGTCTGATCAATTATCTCTCTCTATGCTGGATGCCTCCACCCTCCCCAATGAAAAGGGAAGGAGCAGCCTGCTGAGCAACTCATCCAGGGATGAGTTGAGAACTGATAAATTTGAGGTCTGATGAAATGAGATCTGATAAAATTGAGATCTGAGAAAATACAGCAGATTCCATTAAACTCAACTGAAAGTCTGCCATTAATTTTAAATGTTACCTACAGGTATATAAAAATGTCCTAGATTCAGGAACAGACCTTAAGGAATAATACATAAAATAGAAGGAAAGCAGCCAAAAATCTGTTCTGAGTTTTATATTGTTTTCCTGCCTCTAGTGAAAAGTGATGCCTTTTGCCTCAGTTTCAGGGCATGACAGCTATTTTATAGAAGGCCCACACATTTCTTTTAAGACCCTTTTTTTAATATAATTTGCAAAGAATAGGTCACTTGGTCACACTGAAAGTAAAACTAGAAGAGATGACTGTGATTGATTTATTCCTTTTTAACAAATACAGCTACATGGCATAAGAATGTCAAATACACAGGCCCAGGTCTCGGGAATCCACCCTCTCTCCTTGTGGAAAGCCAGATCTGTGCTCACAGCTGTACCTCCAGGTCTCAGCTCTGAAGCTCAGGTTGCCTGCTCCCACCATGTAGCACTGTGGTACCAATCAACTCCCATAAAATACAGCCTAAACATGATGGGTATTTGACCACGTATTCCCTGATGCCAGAAGCTGAGAGCTGGTCTGAGAGCTGAAGACAACACAGACACACAGAGGAAGTGGAGCTGGCGACAGTGGGCACGTAGCAGCACGCTTTTGTTTTCTAGGACACTTTTTGATGTGTTTACACTTTGTGAAGTTTCAATTATGGATTATATTCACTAAGATAAACACAACCATGGCACAATGTTCTTCCTCTGTATTTACATTCCACAATGAGATGCAGGTATATGAACAAGCTGTGTTTGATTTCCACTGTACTCCACATACCAACAGCACATGCACAGACCACACAGCCACCGACAGTGCTGCCACCTCTGCAGTAAAATACTTCTTACATGATCCACATTTTATGCAGTCCAAAATTCCAGGAAGTACGGAGAAATCATGCATTTACTTTTCCCTCTGACATCAGTATCTGCAACATTCATTTTGAAGACACATATATTATCCAAGCAGGAAATGTTTTTAAATTTTTTTCATCTCTCCTTTGTAGTCAAGAAGTTCAGAATTTGCATGAATATGGAATCACATTTTGTGCAGTGTTTTTATAAAACAAAAAGAACGCATAAACTTGATAGTGAAACAGTGAAATCCAGCAGTTCAGCTAAATTCAGATCTGCCTGATGTTTGTGCTGCTGCTGCTGAAAGGAAGCTAAGGAGTGATCTTGTTTGTGAGTGCTTTAGATACCCCGGGCACCATGCATGCACCTATAATGGTGATCACCCGGGTCATTTCTGTAAAAAGCACAGGTAATGTTAACCCAGGTAATTCCCTGGTTCAGTAATTTAAACTCCCACTCATACAACTTCACTATACACTTTGGATTGTGTAACTCACCAGTATGACCATGAAAAGCAAGTAATTTAGGCACCACACTATTCAACCCTTATCCACAAAAATCTCCCCACCACCTTCTTATGGAGGAACTTATCTCAAAAAGGGCTCTACTCCCATTCTTCCAACCTAAGAACCTGCATGTGACACTGCTGGTAATGTACATGTGTGTACTGAGCACGACTGGCAAACAAGCATTAATCATTCAGGGGCACTGCATGCACAGGTACAATTGTTCAGGTATCTGCAGGGCCACTGTTCCATCCTGCTCTTTTCTTTGGATGTACTGAAGAGACAAACAAGTATTACATGACTCAGAATGTAACATCCTAGCTAATACCTCGCAAATGAAATATTTAGTCAGCTCATTCTGAGCATCTCAATTCAAAACATGCTAAAAAAATAAAGATTTGAATGCTTTCATGATTCAGTTTTTTAGGGCTATCTAATTTCCATTCTTATCTGGGTCAAAACCTTTTTCTTTCTGTTTTTGGGGGTGTTTTTTTGTGTGTGTGTCTTTTTTTTGTTAGATTACTTTTAGTCTAGCTGAGTTTCAGAATCACCACTCTGTCACACAAATGTTCACATTATTACCATCTAGGGAACAGCACAACGGCTGGAAAAGCCATCAGGGCAGGGCTGCTGCTCTTGGTGATGATATTGTTTATATGAATGGGAATATGAAACCACAGCCTAAAATAGATGGTATGAGAGTGCTTTGGAGATGATTCTCTCTCCACTGATTACAGAGAAAGCCTTGATGAGCACTTCAGGTCAGATAACAAGCTGTTAAATGGCCATGTCCCACTCATTTTTATCTCTTACTTCTAATAGAAAGTCACATTTATTTACAGCAAAGAAACCAAACATAAGCTAGAAGTTTCACTTTCAAATATTACAATGTTATGATTTGAGCAAAAAACATAATGGTCATGAAATAAAAATTGGTTTGCTTTTAACAATTAGAAATAAGATTAGCCTTTTACATATCTTTCTGTGTAAACTTACACAATTTCAATACAAATATTAATAGAAGTGTGGAGTACATGAAAATGGGGACAGTGATTTTCAAATCAGTTCCATCCCCTTCCTTCTCAATATTCCTACTGCAGCTCATAGTTTGTATGTATTGTATTAAACATTGAATATTACAGCTTTTATAGTATACTCAATAAGGAGAGTTTAAAGGAGTATGCACTTATTAACAAACATCAAACAAAGAGTATGGCTGCTGTTAATAAAAATGTGTTTGTGCTGTTTGTGTGAATCATTTTATTTACCATACTCATGCTCAGCCCAGAGATGACTTCACCTACTGAATCAATGAAGAACATTGACCTCTGAGACAGAAAAAGAAAAATGCCACACTAGCAATACCATGTAAGAGCATTCCTAAGAGAAGAATTATTAGATAAGAAACATTGATCAAGCAAAATTCGTCAGATCATCTGAGCACCTATTTATTTTTTGCAGAATGAACTGTAGGAACAAGATGTGCATGCACTAATATTTCTGATCAAAGAAAATACACAAAAAACTCCACCTCAAGCTCTAGCCCTCAACAAAACAATCATTTATGCTAAACCCTCACAGGTGTAATGGTTGCACAGCCAGGTACAGCATCCTCTCCGTTCCCTGTATTCAGCATAAAGCAGGAGAAAAAGGCAGCGAGGCTGGAGCAATCTGTCAGTCCCCTGGTGAAGAGTTTTCCACACCAGGCACTGAATTAGTCTTTGACAGCCAGCACTGGAAAGCAGACCCAGATATTTAGGGAGCAAGAGGGGACAATATCTCAGTACCAAGTTGAAGGAAAAATAATCCCTAAGAAATTACAAATGACACTGTTTAATACATGTGGACTTCTTTTTATGTATTCCTTTAACCAGTTTAATTAATGTGATTAAATAGAATCGTTACACAAATTGAAGAAATAAGCTGTATCAATAAAAGAGCTTGATGGGAAAAAGAGCAATTATTAATACACATTATAAACTCAAGATAACACTTCAAGCAAATCTACTAATTTAGCAATTTTAATTCCACTACTATTCAGAGTAAATGCGGATAGGTTCTTTATAGCCTTTTTTCAAGAAAAGTTTACATTTTTTCCGGCAATCTCTGTTTCCACTCTCCTTAGCCAAATAGACTAAAGGCAGCTCTTAAAATGGACCATTAATATGAGCAATATTAAAATTAAATATCCAAACAAAAAAATCATTCCAAAATCATGAACAAAATTAAGATTAAACACCTTGTAAACAGATAGGTAAAAGCTGTATGATGAATATATCTACCTACAGGGAACACAGGTGAAATTTAATGAACATATGCCATTGTGAACACCCCTTGTGCAATTAAATCATAATCTGTCATTCCTCCTTAAGAGTTTTATAAAATATGAATGTTTAGCTTAGTTTCTCACTTTTCTTTCAACTTTTTTTTTGAATCTGGGTATTAAAAATTCTTACTTTTATTAGCTTGGTGAGTATTACCTCATTGTTCAGTCTCAGTACAAATTTACAAGCAAAACTGTGCATCAGTTATGATGCAATAGCAGGTGAGAACCCCTGTACTTTCCTACACGTGTGCAGTTCTCAGTGTTCTTTTTAACTGAGCTTTTGAAAATATAAACCAAATTTAACCTGAATCCATCATTTAACCTCACTGCGAAGCCATCAGTATAAAAAATTAATGTGTCAAATGAGTCAAGCATTTTGGTGCCCAGCACATTTCTCTGCAATGTATTGCTATGCTTGTAACAGCTAGTTATGTACCCATAATACAATTTTTATATATGACCAAAGTAGTACTTTGTTTTTAGGGAATCAAATTATCATTTTTAGATTTTAGTTTTTGTTTTATTAATATAATGATTTTTTAACTAAATTGGTCAAAAATTGCTGACAAAGCAGAGAAGACTTCTGTTCTCTGCAGTATGATCTCTGACTAAGGATTTACAAGCCTTAAAACTCTAAACTCAGTTCACTGTCTTGATTTAACACAAAATAGTATTCTGAAAACAGAAAAATCCCACACTGATTTGGAGCTTAAAGAAGTAGCTGAAGTTCATAATGAAAAACAGAGAAGGAAAGTAAAAGAAATGACAAAGTAGATTGACATAGAGGAGTTAGACAGAAGAAGCGCCTTGTCTTTACCTGTAACAGAAAACACATGGGGAGGTATTGAAAACTAAGAGTTTTCTACCCTGTCACCACCTGGTGATGTATTCTGTAATGCCTATTATCTATAATTCTGCCAGTCCAATAGAAACTGAAGTCAGTTTTCTCCGAGGTGAAGGCTCACTAGACAGGCTGCCTCTGGAAGCAGCTATATGGACTGTAGAGGAAGTGTTATGCTTTTTATGGTCAGACCTTGTACTCCACACTTCTGCTTACCCTTGCATAATCAGGAATTGCTATTACACTGCACGTGCAGAAAACAAATTCAGTGTACTGGCCAGGGTTTCAGTAACACTGTTTGCTTCAAACAGTCACATTTAAAACATACATGAAAATGATGTACAGATACAGAAAAAGAGCCAGTAACTCTGGTAGAAAGTGAACTCAAGTGATCACTGTGTTCTCCTGCATAACAGGAGGATGTTCTACTTCAAACAGTTGCTTTCAGATAAGCCTGCTCTCCAGCAACAAAAAGACAGATATTTTAGGGGAATGGCTTGACAAAGGATAAGAAACCAACAAAGCAAAAAAAAACCAAAAAACATTTCTAAGCCTTTATTTCAAAGAAATATCAGGTGCTACAATACTTCTTCTGTTCATGCAAAGTTTAACAACAGGATTATCTAGTTATAAATCCAGAGTCATCTGATCTTCTCATCTTTCCTATGGCTTACTATTTTTGTTTATGCATGACTATTTAGTTGCACCATGCAGAATACTAGGAAGATTTTAATTTTCATCAAGAGTACTATAAATAGTAACGGATTTTTTTCTAGTAAGTTTCTAAGCTTCAAATAAGCAATTCTGTAAGAATCCTGTTCTTCCATTTTTTTTTCTTGCCACTTCACCACATATTCCTATTTATATACTTGTGTGATTATTCCCTATCCATTCAAATTGCTCATCTTCTTATTTATACTCTGTTGTGTTTATTCTGTACCTGAGAATAAATTGCTCATTCTCAACTTTACTTTAATCACTACTTCTATAAATTGTTTTCTGTTAAAGTAGACAGCCGAGAAAGAGAACAGCAAAAGAAGTAAGGCAACAAAACCAGATATATGAACTTCAACTCTTCTCAGACGTTGACTAGAGAAATTCCAAAGACTGATACTTGGAGAAGAAATCCCCCTCCTAGGCCCAAATGTCAAACTAAGAGGGTCACATACTCAATCTACAACTGTTAGCAACTCCATCTCAACTGTGGGACCAGAAAATCTCATTATTTTACAGTAATCTTTCATACTGAGTAATTCTTTTCTGGCATGCTATCCCATCAATGCTGATTAATGTCAGTCTGCACAGAGCTAACAGAGTCTATTCTACACTGGCTTGGGATCTGCTCATTTCTGTTTGATGTTCTGGGCTGCACCTACATTAAATTACAATATAGCAAGAATGAGTCCACAGGACAAATACGGGAAAAACAGATATGACCATTTAGGGACCATCCTATTTGAAAGTCAATTAAAAAAGATTAAAGTCTTTGCATCTATTAATGAAAAAACAATATTTTTTTGTATCACCAATGGGGTAAAACAGCTTTCTGACTGATGAAACAGACGGTTTCGGTATCAGTTTATTTGAAAATAATATAAAGTGTCCAATTTCAGCATTATCAGCTTTATCCTAGCTAGTGGTCTATGCATCAGCTTCATCCCCCCAAAGTTGTGATACCTCTGTCCTGTGTCCTATGGCCACTCTTGGTTTCATTCCCAAACTAAGTTATTCTCAGGCTCCGTTCTGGAGAAAGACAAGTTCTTCCTCCAGGGAAAAAGCAAAGCATGGCCCAGGGGTTGGTTTGCTCCTGACAGAGAGCACAAATGTAAACCATGCCAACAGTGGCTCCCTCTGCCAAGGGCACCCAACCCTGCTGCAGCATGCCGTGTGTCCTCAGACGCCTCCACGTCGTGCCCAACGGGGAACTATCGTGTCTCTATCTTCGGGTTTCAAGAATAGCATTGCTGTGGGCTGTGTTATTTTTGGCGCTTAGAACTGAAGAACCACACACACATACAAAACAAACAAAGAATATGTCAGGGCCAAAGAAACACCCTACGAGCCGAAGGCAACGAGGTGTAGCCTCAGCATAACTGCTCCTGAGAGTGCCAGGGCATTCCCTGTCATGGTACGCAAGATGGTGCAGACACAGCCTATAAAAGAGACAGAGAGATGCTAATCAACTTAATTAATCATCAAATGCAACAAAGGGAGAGAGAAAAAATCATGAGGAAGGATGTGCAGAAGAAAAGAATTATGTTTTGGTTCTTTACATTAGTCTTCATGGAACAGTTTGGAAACCAGAAAAAATATCTTTTTACAATGAAAAAATCTTGAAAGTTGCCAATAATAGTTCTAGAATACCAGATTTGCCAACTGGGTATGTTAATAACATTAACTTAATAGCTAATGAACTATGAACTAATCATAAAGATTATGAAATGTTCATGTATTGCTACTGAGGAAACCAAATACTTTGTGAGAAAAGGGGTATACATTTAATTAATAGTTAATTAAATCTTAGGAGTCCAATTACCTGTAAGGGAATTATGAAGAAAACACTATAAAAGGAACGGGAAGATTGGAATAGCCAAAAAACAGAACTCTAAAAACATGTCTGTACAGAAATACTTACCAATCTGCTATGCAACTGAATGTCAATAATTTATCCTACTCATCTAAATATGCATGCCTTTTTCCCAGTGTATTTTAAGGCATTTTATTCCATAGAATCAATTCTTGAGGTTACCCCAAAACCAGAACAGATGGAAGATAATGAGGAAAAAACAGGAAGTCAAAGCATAGTTATAATTTTTAACACACTTTTAGGGATGAACAATTTGTCAGGCTGCACTCCTGACAGAGAATTCACAGGATATGGGAAGCCATTTCGTCACCAGTGCCTACAGGATAACTAATACCAATAATGCTCATCTAAATAATTGATACACTAGGGTCAATTATCCCAATATCAAGTCTAGACAGAAAAAGAAGTCATATTTCTTGATAAATACCTCTTAGAAATGTAATTTTGCTATTAAGAAATGTGGTGGTTTAGAAATACTAGCTATTTGTTGCAGTCAAATTTTAAACTATTGCAATTCATTGACTTGAAATAGACTGTGACAATATAAGCCAGGTGAGAATATTTATTTTCCATACCTTTACAGAAATGCTACTACTGCCTTCAAGCAAGATCTATCATTAAATAAAAATGCATTGAATATACTGAAGCTTATGTAAAAGCTAGGAACTTAAACATATATTTTAAAGTTCTCTTTCAAAGGTAGTTTGCATTCAAAGTACTGATTCCTTTACATTCATGTCACTCTTGCTTCTCATTAGTTTTAGTTTTCAGTCCTTCATTCAGTTTTCAAGTTACTGAAGAATGCTTCTCTCCAACCCATGGAAAGTACATTTCCAACTATAATGTACCCTCACAGGTAGTCAATAAAACTGCAGATTCCCCTTTATATGATGATTTGTTGAGGGGTTTTTTTCTGAGACGTTGCGTCTGCACCGTGTGGTCTCTTCCGTACCAATGCCTTAAGTATTTATATAATACTCCAATTAACTCTCATATTCTTGCCATTTTTACAACCACATATTTTTAATTCTTTACCCAACAGACACCTTTCTTGTGTTTCTTATTACTTCTCTGCATGCAATGACTTTTCTAAAAAAATTGCCAAAAGTTCAAAAAGCTTACTAATTAATTTCTTAAAGGCTCTAACTTGCATATTCAAATTTTCCAAGTGACTCTTCCCTTGATGTAAGACAGTTTTCAATCACTTCTAATCACGCATCTTTCTGTTCTTGCCTTTCCCCCTCATCAATTTAAAAAGCAAAGCATACTTGATCTAGTCTACTTTTAATTAAAGGGCGTCTTCCCTTATAGGTTTTTCCTGATAATATCAGAAGTACCTTCTAGTGCTCTTGGCTCCTCCTACACTATCCTCCTACTCTCATGTTCTCTACAGAAAATGTGTGCCTAGTTCTGTGGATTTTTCTTGCATACTCTCCATTGACAGCACCTCCTGGAAGTATTCCTTTACCCAATTAATGTTCTAACAATTATACTTAAAGTGCACAGGTAACAATTTGCATACTTGCATGTGTTACATAAATTTGTCTGTTTTACATATTGAAACAGTTCATAATCTACAAACAATGAATCCTCTTTTTATATTACCAACATTTCCTCCCTGGTCATCAAAAGTAAGTGTTCCTTGAGATGTACAGTGTCTTCTACTCAGCACCAGAAGACTAAGAAAAGTAAGAATTAAATTACATTAACTAAACAAGAATATATAAAGGAGAGGGAGACAACCAAACTGAACTGCACATTAGGAGAAAAGCCAACAAATAGATTTGCTTAAAAGTAACAAACCATCTAATGAAGAAAGCAACAGTTCTTCATAGCAATTGCTATAAAGGTGGTTGTACTAACAGGTCACAAAAGGCGCAGGACAACTTGTCTCTAGCAGCAAATGAATGCTCAAACCAGGAGAAAAGAAAATCCACTCAAAACCAAATCATGAATCATCTTTTCAACGTGTGAAGTTCTCTGAAAGTACCCATTTGTCATCCACTATACAACACATAGGAAGACTGTTACTTACCTTAAACATGGATTTATAAAAAAAACCATTCTCTTTCTGTTTTTCTGTATCCTCACTCAGGAATATGACATGCTTCCATAATGGCACTGTCATTATTACTTTCAAATACTTGTAATAAGCAAAGCCACACTTTCTGTCAATCCCAAGAGGTATTAACACTTCTAAAAAACTTTACTAATCCAAATATTAAAATCTTCCTTTTAGCTCAAACTGTGTACACATGCTCATAATTTTCACTTTTGACCATTGGTTTTGAAAATTCTTAGTGTTCATATGTTTGCCTATATGCCCAGACACTGATGGATCTTTTAAGGAATTGCAGTTGACCTGACCAAATGATTACTGAGCCTGAAAGAATATATCACCTGCTCAGTTTTCATCAGAAGAGATATTCTGATGCCATGCTAATTTTGGAACTTTATTTTGAATATTATGTATTATGCATGCTCATTTACTATGTCATCTGTGTTTCTTCATCAACCACTAGTACCATACAGCAATTCAAAGGTCTTTATCATTTCCTTGTCAAAAGTTATCTCCTCAGGAATGTCACATAATAGAAACTAGATCAGCATTCATCACTCTTTATCACTGATGTGCATGGGGAGAATTTACTATGCCCAAGCACATTTTAGATTACTCTTCACTGCTAACACCTTGCACATCTTTCTCAAAGTACTAAGGATTCTTGCATTTCTGTTTAGTCATTTACTTTTCTTCTGATTAGAAATGAGTCATACAATCTGGATCTAGACCTTTTAAAAAAACCAAACTACCCATCAGTTACCAAGAGCAGTACTTCTTTTTCTAGTATCTAATTACTTGTTTTCTCAACCTTGTTTGTAATGATTTGTCTGACCTAACTTTACCCAGCTAAATGTTATTCCCACTAACTTAAACTAGGCATCTCTCATAAGAGTGGGATGAATTCCCAGCTAGACATGCCTGTCTCCCTTTATTACATCTAAAAGGAGCACAAACAGCTAACAAACTCAGCTAATATGTAGCCTAAAGCAAGTAATTTGAAATGTTAAAATGGAAAATGTAGAGCATTAGTTTACCCACTTGTCTCCTTGGAGACATGATGAAAATATATATATTCTTTAATGCATTCTAAAACTCCACTGCAACCTCAAAAGTGAAATTCCCTAGAATACAATCTCCTTCTCAAGCCCACCTGGAATCCCCTATCTCTGGAAAGGTGCTTTTTGGTTTGATGGTCCATTTTTCTTCCTGTAGAAGCAGGGTACACATTAATTCATTTGGGACATCATCTTTCTTTCTGCACTTCACTGTTCATTATGTTTGGAGAACCTGAACTGTTACACTTCTTCCACTTATGAAGCCAGTTCTGCCTGTCACTTCCACCCCAGAATTTCCAAATGCTGTCAGTGGACCCTGTCATGGACCAAGTTATAATGATTTTCACTTTGTTAGTCACCTGCACTCTTTGTAACTCCCCCACTTAGTGGTCTCTAGCCTCATTATCAGTTCACATTGGTTTTGGCAACTGAAGAGTTGCCAACTGGTTACTTTAGTTCTTTTAAATTATTCATATTGATTACTTTGACAAATGTGACGTACATGCCGGCCTGGAAATGCAGACAAAGCAGAGACAGGCACAAAGCTCTCCGTTTTTAATACAGTGGCTGCTACAAGTTATATTGTAGACCTTTCTATACATTGCAAGCTCCACAGAACAAGGAATATATATTTCTCTGTGTATCCAGCACCTAGTACACCTTGAAGAATATTTTAACAGTATTAATCACAGGTGGCAATCATCTCATGTCTTCTTTAATAGCATCTTATGCACATCTCAGCAAATATGGCTTCTTATTTATATGAGCAGCCTAACACTTCAGATTTCTCTTTGCCTTCTGGAAGAGTCCTCTACACTAGCCTCTCACATTTTCCTAAAGAAACAGATTATTTACAGATTTTATTGTCCTTTTGTCCTCAACTGTTGTATCTACTTCTTGTATTTTGACCAAGCTATCAACTCCAAAATGCTAAATTCAGTTATAGCACTAGAAATGTTACATACTTCCTAAGGATGCTTATGCAAAACAAATACAGGGTAAGATCTCAGTTCAGTGAATTAAACCTCACTTTGGGATCTTCAGGTGCCCAGTTTGGTAAATTTGGTTTTTTATATATAATTAATAATTAGTAACATAGAAGTGCATGTAACTGTTTCACAGTCTCTCACAATGTTTACTATCTCTGTTTCCAAGGGCTTTTATTAGCATCAACCTTCCCCCTCACCAAGACTTTTTTTGGAGCAGGTCACTTACTTTGTAATACGGTCAATGTTAGCAATTTGCTTCTGGTTCCGGATTATTTCTATAGCTGCCCAAAGATGCTGGATAGCCTTTGTATCTGCCTGTCGTCTCTTCGTTAGGCGTGCCATGACCTGTTCACCTGGTCAGCTGCAGCCAATAAATAAAAAACAAAAAAAAAAAATACACCAAAAAGTTAACCAAGAATTATGAAATAAATTACATGAAGATTATATTGCAACAAACATGATTACAAGGAAAATGTACTGTTGCATAGCCATTCAATTTGTATATAACAACATGTTTTCAAGTGCTTAAAGAGCAGTAAAAAGCTTTTAAAAAGTAGTTTACAAGAACCCCTTTCACATCACGTAATCTAAACAGAAGACAAAAGGCAAGCAGTAAAATATATGAAATCAATAACAAATTACTCAACTTATGAAACTGGTTATATAAAGTCACTTAGTTCATATCTCAGTTCCCTGTATTTGGTAAAAATGCAAAACTACCCCAGCCTGAAGCTGCCACAGCCTCCTGCATTGCCTAACGCCCTTAAAAAGGGTGAGTGGTACTTGACTACATCATATGGCATAAGCATGAATTCTGACACAGAGAAAAAGCTGGACACACAGTTTAACATAGCCCGCAGTTCTTGGAGTATTACCTTCATGTTCTTATTGTTTACAGCTATTTTAAAAAAGCCCATTCTATGAGGAAAAACTAGAAGTATATTTTCATGGATGATGAATGTTTAAAAAAATATTTTGGAGCAGTTCCATTTTCTGTAACATGCTAAAACCCAACAGGACCAAAGTGCTTCTGATGGCATTTACCCATCTAACCAACCCTGAACAGGAACATAATGAGCATCTGGCTTTGTTTACAAATTTTCCAAAAGCTGGAGGCAATGAGTACAGATAAGCCATAAATCGCCTACAGCTCCACTACAGGCACTGAATCCCTTTTTAAAAGCTTAACGATGCATTTTGATCACTAAATAACTTTCTTCCACTGCCACCACTTTCTCAATGAAAAAATGACTGATTTATGAGTCCTACCAAGGTCTATAATTTATTTTAGAGCTCTGTCCTCGGAATGAACTCTCTGGTATGCACACGGATATTTGTAGCTAGCAGAATATTAACTTCAGTAACCCAAAATAATATAAAAAATGCAAAAACATTTCACCATCTGTGCAATGTTAAAGATGGGAATTTAAGTACTAAAAGTGTCCCTGCTCCCAAATTCAGAAAAATGAAACAGATTTGAGTATTCCATCAGTTGCAGCAATGTCATTTTCAAGTCTATGGGACCTACAGGTACTTATCAAAGAGGGCTCTCAAGTTTTAGATCTGATATAAGCTCAGCAACACGTACTAACTTTACAGGTGCAATGAAATGAATGGCAACGTTCCATCATTAAGGATAAGAAATGATTTAACAGCATTATACTTTATGTTATGTAGCCCATTTAAAGAAAAAAAAAAGGAAAAAAAAAAGATGATGTGAGGTGGTATGTCCAGGTCCATGAGGCATTCCTGGCTGCAGCAGATATCAGGGAAGGGCAGAACAGAGCAGCACATGAGAAGATGTGGTGTGGTCACATATCAATTCCACATTTCAGCTTTAGAAATCTCTTCCCTCTGGGGTTTAAAGCAAGGGCAACTAAAGGGATCTCCCAGAAAAAAAAGGGCAAGAATACAGTTTTGAGGGACAGATAAGAGGGAATGTGACAGACATACAGCTAAGAGTGACAGCAGTAGATAGCATCGCCTGACAATGATTCAGAGAAAGAAAGTCTCCGTTGGGAACAGTGGGAAAAGACACTGCATCTCTGTGAGCTTCTCTGCATTCATTTCACAGAACATGAGGCCATTGCAAATTAAAAAAAAAGAAAAACCTGCTAGTTTGTAAGAGAAATATGTAACTATTTGTAGAATTTATTTTGTAAGAGAAATAGAGTAAAGCACAAAAAAAGGTTAGATCTTAACACAAAAAACAACAGTCTTTACAGACCTATTGTTTTAGCATAAAATTTCTTTCCTAACACAGACATGACTGAAAGATCATTCTTCTTATTCCAGCTCTCTACAAACTCTCTGCTCCAAAAGCTGTCAGACGATATGGCAGCCAGCAAGCCTGACACGAGGTCTCCTGCACGGCATCACATCCCCATGCGAGGAGCAAACGCTCGTCCTTCTTGACCCCGATATCAGTGTGAAACAACAGACCAGTTCTCAGTTTATTTAGTAATCCCAACTCTTTTAAAAATAGCCACTATTTCTGGCAGCCCAGCATATGGCTGCCGTGTCGCACCCAGCACAGGGGATGGCAGGGTTTTCTCTCGTGCCCCCGCGACGCCTTCGCCCGAGGGCGCCGGCACAGCACAGGGTCCTGGGGTAGCCACCTGCCACCCTTGCATGGCCCCATGGCCCCGCTGGGCAGCCAGAGGGAAGGCTGGCCTTTGGGGATAAGGAATTCCCACTTCCCTGGAGTGGGAGAAGGAGCCAATGCTCGAGGCAGAAAGAGGGAGAGTGAAGGAGAACTGTAACCACGGATTCCTGAAGCCCTGTGGCTGCAGAGTGGCAAACGCCCAAGAGCATCAGGGTTCCCTTTGGAATGCGCTTCCAGAGCAAACTCCCCAACCACCCCCTTACCCCATCCTTATCGTGCTGTGTTGGCTTGAAGCACGGCCAGGCCGTGCTCTGTGCCATAGCTAACTCAGCCCTCAGGACAGAAGTCACCCCCCAAAACACAACCCATGTGGGTGAACCCTCCAATGGCTCCCTGCTGGCCTGCCCTTGCTCCCACTGCCGCACACACAGGCAAGGCCATGGCTCTTCCCCTCCGTCTGTCTGGAAATGACAGCAGTACGGACACACATGGGACACAGCAGCCACACCTGTTCTCTGTTTGTTTCTTTGTTTTTTTTTTTTTAAGACACAATAATTGTAGTAGGTGTTCTGCCTTCAAAGAATATACATCTCACTTTCATAACTTTGGTTTACTATTTTAGGGCACTTCTGTTAAACTGAAGAGTTGACACACTACTACCGAAATAGCAGTTCTTACACACCATACTGCCAAAAATACAAAACAGGGTTTTTTTTTCCAAAAGCCCAGACTACTTTAGTGTTATTTTAATCTTTTAATTGCATGGTGTAGAAAAAAAAATAGAGTCTTTTTGCATTACAGAAAAAGATTAAAAAATTGTGGCATATTTCTTGCTGTTCATTACAGTCACTCTTCCTCTATGGTAAAACTAACCACAACAGTCTACTCCCTGCTCTCCTGCAAAAATATATGCATTTTTCTATATTATTACAATATCTTGAAGGGAACTTGTATCCAACTGTTGATAGTTCATACAATGCCTTCGAGTGCTACTTCCAAGCAACAGAAAATCCTCCCAGAGTCTCCACAGAAACAACTTATTCATGCAAATAGTAGTTTACATTTTAACGAGAGACACGTTAGATTCCTAAATCTGTATTTATCACTCCTGATTATTTCCTTATGTGTGGGTTCACACATACACACACAGGAGAGAACAAGCATAAACGTGCAGTGCGTGAATGTGTAAAAATCTATGGCTCCGAGGTTAAGTATCAAAAGGGGCTGATTCACCCATGCAGCGTTTCAAAGAAATTTGAAGTCCAGAGATTCTTTAAAACCACAATACTGAAATGTACATTTACACATAAATGCTTGAAAATGTTACTTATCCTCCTCTTTTGTTATAGCGTTCATTTAAAAATCCTGGAAAGAAAAACTAAAAGCTGAAGTAAACATTTGTTTCCTTTGTATGATTTGCTGGGCACTATGCCCATGTAGCTATGGTACCCCCTGTCCACACAAAATTATTTGCTCCATGACATTTCTGTCATGTTCTGTTAGCAAGTTTATGGTAGGACACAGCTTCTGAGAGAAAGGATGACAAAAACAGATGACTGAAAATCTAGGAAATTGTATCAGCAGGATCTGTCTTAGGTTTTTTAGGCATCCATGAGACCTGCAGAATATAAGAAATACCATCCTAACAGAAAAAGTTTTGTGTGGATGATGCACCAGCCCACACATTTCCATCACACTCTCACTCACACAGGGCCCAAAGCAAATAATTTCTCTTCTCAATTTTCAACTCTCTAACTTTTCCTCAAGCACACTGAGTATGGTTTTACTCTGCTTTGTATCTTGAATCCCTCTTTAAGGTCCTAAACACATTTTGAAAAGTATACCACTTTACTGTGTGCAGCTTTCCTCAAGAGCCAAATGTTACCCACACTTCTCACAGGCAGGCTCAACAACCTGTGCTTTATCTTGTGAATACACAAGGTAACACACACAGCACAGCTTATCTTCCCCAAGCCCCCGGAGCAGCCTCACTGCCACGTGGCAGCAGTGTCACAGCGGTGGCAAGGCAGACACTGTCAAAACAACAAGGCTACCAGTCATTAGCACACACTTGGCTGAATCAAATGCTGTACAGCTGTCTGCTGCAACAGTGGTGGATATGGAAATCTGAACTGCAAGTCAAAATAAACAAAAATCACCTTGCAGCATGTCAAGGAATTTAGCCCAAGGAACCTCCTGACCTGCTGCTTGCATCCAATTTAGCAGACACTATCAAGTACTAAGTTTAACTAGAAACTCTCCCTACACACAGGAAAAACTCAAAAGTAGTCAAATCTTGCCACGTGTCAGCTGTTAAATACCATCGTCCAAGCAAAATATGATGCTTCTGAAAACTTAACTAATGAATTGGACTTTGCACTGAAGCAGACGGCGTTGCAGTTGGGTGCTGCTGCTCTGATGGGAGCTGCTAATTAAGAGCTGACAAGCAGTAGCTTGTTAAGTCTTGTGTTCCTACTTCACTGTAAGTGAGGCTACCTGTGGCGCTCGGCCCTTGCAGTGCAAAGTCAAACAGGTTAAACTCCATCCCTGCTCTCAGCCACCATTTGGCTGGGACTCTGTGTGCACTTGATTGCAATGCAAAGAAGGTTTAAGGAGTTGATCCTCGCCACTGCTCAGCTACCGGCTGCTGCCTTTTGGCCTCACAGCCCTGGGACTTGCTATTGTTTCTTCCACAATATACAGTGAAAGATTTTAGGCTCAACAGGAGGAAGAAGCTAGGCTCAGTCCTAGTTTTTGTGGCTTTCATGCTGAATTTGGGTGGTTTGGGAACTTAAACACAGACCTAGACTATATTTATATGTACTTTATAATATGGGGTCTAATGTTTCCTAAAGTGTAACTTTTAATGGTAAGCATAAAACCGTACAAATCAGCAGTACAAAGAGTTCCAAATGTCTAGCTTTGTTCTTGTACTAAATAGGAGTCTACCATTAAAATCCACATTTGCAAGTTGATGCAGAGTTCAGGTCCCTGGACTTTATACAGGCCTTCATTGTACTGAGAACTTCTGCAAGCTTAACATTCAGTTTACAAAACTAAATTAGTTTTATTTAATTTAGTTTAAACTGCTGTTAAAATATATCTTTCATCACTAGTTTAGTGGGAGTGCGAACTCTTAGTCTTCCCCTCCTACAACAATTGTGATTAAAAGTGGTAATTATTCTATTTTTACATAGGAAAGGTACAGAAGTCAAGACAGAAAATGTCTTGACTGAACAGCAGCATAGGTCATGCATGGGGCAAAAACAAAAGAAGGTTTAATATCATGTCTGCCTTCAATAGCTGGTGATTCAAAAATGTGGGGAGAAGCTGCTAGGGTGAGGACACAGCTTTTGGTAGGGGAAATTACATATTTTGCTTACCATTTATTTGTCTTCATGAGTGTGCAAGATTATAAACATAACCAAGGATTTGCTGGGCACCTGGTAGCAGGAGACTCTCTTTTGTAAGAGTGAAGGTTTTCAGAAATAAAGATTTTGCATACAAAGTATTTTCAAATGTTGAAGAATAAGCAAGTGGTTTGGTATATTAGATATTTATTCTGGACTTAATCCCAATCCACTAAAATCAACAAATGCCTTTCTGCTGAGTTTCCAAGGTTTTGGAGTAAACTTTCTACTGCTGTCTAATTGCCACATCCTCACAATGAAAAACTTAGGGATATGCTGAGTGATGTTAGTGAAGCTGAAAGATGTAACAAAGGCTTGTGGCTGAAATAGGCAAAATTTCTTTGTTAATTAAACTAAACTCAGAAAATTAGACTATAAATTAATAAAAGTTACTGAACTCTTCAGTATGGTTTTCTTTTTTTTTTTAATTAGGAAATTAGTTCAGGCTGTAATGCTGTCATTTTGGAAGTTATTAAAATACAGATTTTTGGATGTTGATGCATGTCATTCCTAATGAAAATCTTTTCATTTCACTGTTAGCATAAGGTCTACACAATCTATTCAAAAGAGAAAAGTTTATTAACATAATTATCCTAAATATTTCCCATGTGCAAGTGCAATACCCCTGCTGTTCCATGCAGCTCCACCTTTGGCATTTCCCAGCCACAAGTAACCTTGTAACCTTGATGTCATGCAACTTTTTGAGTGAGGTTTTGCATAACTCTCTGAAGTGCAGTACAGACACAAAACAGGACCGCATGAATACAAAACTGTAGTGTTTTGCTTCGTTCTCTCTGCAATTTTTTTCCCAACTCCTGTACACAGAATACATGAAAGCTTTTGCTTTTACCTTGTGCCATTTCAAGATGGCAGTGAGCCACTGTAGAATTCTGAGCCAAGGACATTACAGAATTAAAGACCCCAAGAATACTTTTACTACACATATGTGCAAGGTCTATTTTAAATCCCTGATACTGCATTTATTTCATTTGTATTGCATTCCAGTCATAATGATTAAGTAACTGTCCTTCACTGGGGCTAAAGCATACAGCACTTGAATGTTAAGCTCAGACATTTAGAATCATCAGTACACAAATGGTAGAACTCTTTGTTTTTCTTTTGGAGCCAAACCTGGACTTTCTTGTTTAATTAACTCACCCTGTTAGAGAGAACTTGACACAAACGTTGAGGTGCTGTCCCAAGAGAGAATTTCTAAAAGTGTAAGTGTAAACAGAGTAAAACAAAATCTGATATGATGCATCAACACAAGATGCTGAGAAAGATTGAATAATAGCCATAAACTCCAGACAAAGGCTGTCAAAGTGGTCTTGTTTGCTACCAAATACAAATATAAGTACAGGACGAAAATGCATTCTGCTGCCTCTCCAGCCAGTCCCAGTCTGGAATTTCACAGACAATAGAAAATGTCATCCTAATATTTGGAAGAAACTATCCTTTGTTCCTGTCTGGCAGAAATCATTGAATAAAACTTTATCTAGCAATGTAAGTTTGGAAAAGAGAAGAGCACAACTGCCAAAGAAAGTAATGTAGTTGAAAGAGCAGAAAGCAAAGAGCCAAATCTGTTACTAGCAATGTAGCTACACCAGTTTCTTCCAAATGACTTTTTTGGTAATGACCATCATGTTTTACTCTCGGTACTGTGCCTAGGTAAACTGAAGCACATAATATATTTTCTGCTATGGATCTGTGTGAAGACAAGGTTCCACACTGATCTTCTACAATAAGCAGTATTTTCCTTAATATTTCAACTTTTAATCGGTATTCAACACACAGAGAGCTAGTTTTCATAGCTAGTAAGAAAATTAACAGTTACATAGGAACATCAAGAACCACACAAGTTTTTGTTTTAGTGAGAAAATAATGTTTCAAAGCAGTTCTGGGGAGGTTTAGACTGGACATTAGGAGGCATTTCTTTACCTGCAGGGTGGTGAAACACTGGAATAGGTTTCCTAGAGAGGTGGTTAATGCCCCAAGCCTGTAAGTGTCTAAGAGGCATTTGGCATTTGCCCTTAATAACATGCCTTTTAACTTTTGGTCAGCCCTGAAGTGGTCAGGCAGTTGGACTAAATGATTACTGTAGGACTCTTACAACTGAAATATTATTTTCTTTTCTATTCTACTCCTATTCTATATGACCACTAAAAATGCATACACTGTTAATGCCTGTATCAAACTTCTGAACATAATTCCAGTTAAAAAAAAAATTTAGTTTGGTTTGGTTAAGGCTTAATTAATGAAATTAAGTTATACTAAATAGTTTCCACAATGGAGCTTTCATTAGTGCAAGTTGCTTTAAAAACACAGTTCCTGCAAAGTGATGCAAGTTTCTCATGAAGGTAAACTTTAGCTTCCATAGTAACCAAGCCTCTTATTTTCAGGATGATGATGTATTAGACTAATATTAAATAGACTTTAAGCTGTTTACCTCAGCAGACTACTCATCTTGGGGCAAAGGAAATTTTTATACAAAAAACGGTCCAACACGAGTAACCTCAGCATCACTAAATAATACATGGCTCATACAAGGTGTAAAAAGATCATCCTACACACTTCTTGTCCTCTATCATGAAAAATAATGAGTTCTCATCAGATTTGTTTATTTGGGGAGTTAACAAAAATAATGCTTGCACCCAAGCTGCTGTCAGCAGCACTCTGGACTCCCCTGGACAAATGCACAGGCGCGTGGACGCAAGCAAGTCACACACACCTGCCTTGATACGAGAAGCTTGAACTAACACATTTTACCTTCCATTTGCCAGAGACTAAGAGCATGAAGAGGGTCAGTTACAGAAGATTAAGTGACATGTGCAGATAGGATCATGTTCTGAACCCACGCTGCACACTAACACAAGCTTTCTGTGGTTTAACTGCACCCACTACCAAATTACGTATTTTCCAAAGCAGCCTGAAGCTAAACCACTGAAAGATGCTCAAGGAGAATCCATGGAAGGAGTTAACTCCTAATGAGCAGTCTGGGCTATTTCCCCACGTAGACAAGCCCTTAGTAAATAGATGCTTCCTGTCCTCTCACTCGGCTATAGTGAGCAGAGATGATTAATGCAGCTATGCATCCTGACAGGCTCCAATGCTCACTTGGTCGTAAAACGGGAAAAATCATGGCCAAAGAAGGCTGATGGTGAGGGCTGGAATTTCGGTTTGGATGATAAATAGATGCCACTTTGATTCTGCAACTCCCTCTAATAAAAAGTGATAGGTGGAAGACATCTTAGAAAATGCTAAGAAATATAAATGAGAAGAGTAGCTCCTTCTCTGGAAGCAAGCTTTTGATCATCATCTTCCTTTCTGCTCTGAAAGCTAAGGAGCTTGGTTGTTCTGTAATCCACAACTGAACCGATGCAGTAAATTTCTCTGTCAGTAAGTAAGGTATAATAAATAAGGTATGATGACATAAATAAATAAATGATTTTTCATGGTATATTAGCAGGGAATGCAATCTGGCATAAGGTCAGTTTCACACTAAACAATGAGAAAGAGAGATACATTTTCCAGGTCAAAGAATTAGGAATGTATGAAAAAGTACTAAATAATGAAAAAGATAAATTCATTGCAGATTATGTAAGCTGTATGGTATAACACAGAGCTGATGTTGACTTTTTTCCAATATAATGTGAGATTCCAAATTGCTGGGTTTTCTTCTCTTTCTCTGAATTACACACAACTGACATTATCTTTAAAGTACAAATTGTGATTCTGGTGGTAGCAACAGGACCTAAACCTTAGATGTTTGTAACAACTATTCCTCTACCAGGCTGCATTTTTATTGAAAAAAGGCAGCTGAATCAATTTTTGTTGCTCCTTAACAAAAACAAAGTCTGCCTGAACTTGTTTCTTTCAAAGCTCTTCTTTTTGGCCTCTCCCTCTCTATAAATAAAAGCACAGCTACAGAACTTCTAAAACTGCTCAGGTATTGAATTATTTTAAAGTGAGTGTGTTATGCAGGCATGACCATTTTTCTCCAGCAGTCAGGCCACAAGCAACATCAGCTCAGAGGACACTTTCTCTTGTCAACAGTCGTCTCTGGGAAAGCTGATACTATATACAGAAAACAAGTACAATTCTGAACCAACAAAGGTTTCCAAACTAAAGCTTCTTCAAGGCCAGTATGCCTGGGCTTACCCTTGGAAACTTTCAGAAACACACTCAGAACTTACAGCGTTAAAACACATTGATCTGTAACGGAGGTAAGATGAGCCTAAGAAAAACACTGCCAAAGCTTACAGGCTTCTACAGCATTAATCAAAAGAAACTTTCAGGCAGGGAGAGGATCAAATTGTAAAATCTGAGCTTTAGATCCTGCTTCTGAAATTCAAGGTGAATATCAGAAATAAAGGACCTGAAAGTTTCATGCAACACTCTCCCAGCTGTGGGACAGTTCATCAAGAGAAAGAACTATGCACTGTGGAACTGGAAGCCTTTCCCCTAGTGCCCACCTTGCTTAGTTTTCTCTTCTATGTTTTTTAGAGAATGTATTTCCAAGGCTGGGCACAGACATCTCGCTTAAAAGTACAATCTGAAGTATATTTGGAGCATATGTTCTCTCCTTCACAGGCAGTACCCAAACTCACTAATTACACAGCTTTCCTCTCATCCTGCCCCAAACCAACTCCATCATCACTCCCTAGTGAAGCCTTAATCCCTATCCATTTCTATGGTCCATTTTGATTTTTTTTTTTTAATACCTCAAAAGCAGGTAATTTATTAAGTTCGCACTTTCTTACTTCAGATTGCCCTCAGCTCTCCCCCCAAAACATTCATGTCTGGACAAGGACAAAGCTTGCCTAGAGGACAATTTACAGACATGTGAGAATAGCAGTTTTCATGAAAACCAATGTACAGTGAAAGAAAACTGCATTCATAACTAAACAAATCCTGAAGTGGAAAACAGCTGAGTATAATCATGATCCGTTTCTTTTCATCTTTGCTGCAAAAGTTGACAAATGGAAAAAATGAAGAAAATAAGTTTCAAAACCATAAGCTTTATAAAGAGAAACCTTAAAAGTCAAAACATTACACAAACAAAGATCTTCCAAAGATCAGAGCAGATGGTGGAAGTATGTTGCCATTCCTTCAGATAGCACCAGTTTCTCAGCAAACCTGGTAACAGCTGACATCAAGAAAACCTCATCTACCATTTCAGGTTGGTATGTCCTTCCTATAAGCTCTTTAAAAGAGGCAGGGGAAATATATCACTTGGCTTTATAACCAGCTCTCGGTGTGGCTGATGGTGTGGCAGAGGTTGGGAAATGGGTTTTTCTGGCACAGAGTTTTTGCCAACACTGTACACGCAATCTGGGACTGCACTCTCAAATTTGTTGATCTGTTTCAAAGACCTTGGTGGGAGTTCTGGGGTGATCTCTTTTTATATATTTTCTATTACCTATAACTTTCAGATGCTTCCAACTCCTATTTCTCATCCTCTCTTACCTGAAGCCAACTTACATGTCCTTATTTTTTTACGTAGAGAATTCTTCTCAAGGCTTCTCGAGGACCAGTTGCAGGTGAACAGAATTACACATTTTTTTTCCTGAAAATCCATTTTACATCAGCTTGATTCTTGCATGTTATATCTGTTCTGTACTACTTCCTTGGTAAAATTAATACTTTGACCAGTGGCTTGATATTACATTCATAGCATGTCCATGGCATATGCTGGAGCTACAAAGAGCCCTGCGCTGCTCTGGGACTACAGCACTTTCCACTTGTAGAATGATGTTCTGCATCTCCTCTGGCAGGCGCATCTGAAACCTATTTCTTCAAGCACTGATGATGGCGATGTCGATGACATAGAGCAGATTACAAAGGCCCTTTAGGGAGGACATTCCTTCCTGAACACTCAAGAGGTCTTCCTGCTCTATCATTATCTAGGGCTGAGGTTTATTAAAGGCAACAGGACCATACTGTTCTGTTCTCAGCCATTTCCTTTGGACACAGAAACATAGGATTAATAATTTTGTCAGCAAAACTAGGACTTCATTTTTCAGATTATTTCAGCTTTCTCTACTTCCAGCATTTGGCTGGGTTTTTATTTTACTCCTTTAACCTGAATGCAGATGAATGATAGGGAGTTCTGACACTGAGACTTAGCCCAACAGGGTGGAGGAAATTCATAGATGTGCAGGACATAACTGAATAGTGTGCCATCCCTGTGGCTACCAACAGAAGTAAAAGCCCAGAACAATTAACTAATCCTACCATCAGCTTCTCCCAAATTTCAGAAGATGTCAGTCATGAAATACAGCCTCCTGTTGTGATTTCTGCAAAAATCTTTTCTGCGTAATGCAAAGAAAATGAACTGCAAGAACATCAAAACATTATGGTGTTATAACAAAGGCCAAGCCTGTTGACTTGAATTTTGGATTTACAAAACACTATTGTGCAGGAGTTCTGGCTATCTTTCCAGTCAATGTCTTATTTCATCATGCGGGGTTCTTTCAACCTAGGCGGAAGACCTGGAGTCCACTGTGCTACAGGAGCACCTGCCTGGAATGACTCCAGTTGTGATGCCTGATGCTGAATGAAGCATTTAACTCTGGCCTACTTCACCAAGCACTAGAAACCACCTGAAACACAGTCTAACACTTCATCATCCTCTTAAGCTGCTCCCTGTCCTACAGGACTGAACACAAAGTGGAAACAGAGAGGGTAATTTGCTCCTGACAGGGTTTTTGAAGCTGGATTATCAGATTGCTTGATTTCAGACAGCTACTTCTTAGGAAAGTGGTTATTTTCTCGCAGGGGTGTAACTTTTCTTCTCATGTAAGTCAAATCCATTAATGAAGAACACCAAGTCTAAACCTGGGAGGACTTTGTAAAAGTAGTGATTTCCTTACAGGCTTATATGCATGCTTCTCTTTGATACAGTTACATGCTAAAATTCCTTCTAAAATGGTTTGTGGAGTGTGCTCAGCCCATATTTCTGACTTGTTCATGCCTGTTGCGTAGAGATTTCATTTAAATTTTCCATTTTGCTTTTTTGAGTATGACAAGACATAAAGCGAGACTATGAGAGCTTCTTTTACATTGAGGAGCAAGGTTTCTTTGTTTCTGTGATACTGAGGCCCTGGTGGGTGATCACAAAGTGTCCAACGCCTTATTCTACCCTATACCATGAAATCTAAGATGTTTTTCACTGTTTTCACCTCCATTACTAGAAACAGAATGTGTTCATCCAAGTCTTGACATGCTGAAGGATAACATACAGGATCTCGGTCATTTTAAACTGAAGAAAGACCAAGGTATTGCTTTTAAACGCTTCACATCTATTCCCCAAGCGCTGAGAGATTCTGACTTTTACCACCTTTTTTCTGTTGCAGATAGTCTGCTGTTTTATTTTTAGACATGAGATTTCCTACTGAAATCAATTGTGAGATTACAACCTGTGCTGAGCTCCAGCAACAGAAAAAAACTCCTTTTGAGGAGACTTCAGGTAGTCTTTGTTGGAGACTGCTGCCATCACAGTGGTCAAACTAATTTGAAGCACTACACTAAATCAGTTGCAAGAAATTTTACTGCCCAGCCTAGCAGCATGGTTCTTAAGCCAGACACTGTCCTGTCTTCATTTGTGCTCTTACTGCAGCCTTCGAGCATAATGGTTTTGGTGTGCTTAAGAAGACACTGACATTCATGTCAGTCTCTGGATTGCAGCTTCTGAGTTTATGACAGATGGGAAACCAACAGAGGAGTTAAAATCCACACACAGCTTATAGCCAGTAGCCATCTGGCTGGGGATCTACATAATACCACAAGAGGATGACAAAAAAAAAAAAGGTAGTTTCATTTGCACTTCCATTTCTCTTCCCCTTCTTTGTCCTACCTGGTTTGAATATACTTAATAATCGCATTACAAATAGTCTTTCAACTATTTCATACGGGTTAAACAATTACTGTATTTTCTTACTAGCACTTTCTACACAGAAAAATAAATTCAGTGTTAGGCAAAAAGTCCAACATATGACAGCATATAAGGTTTTCCTATGGTAACAGACAAACAGGCAGCATTTAAGTAAAGTGTAAGCATTTGAGGAAAGAGCAGAGAAGGGAAAGCACCAAGTAACCCCATTCAGCAGCGCTTCCAGTTGCTCTAAAAGCAATTCCAGGCAGAAAGAAATGTAACACAGGGCCCCTAAAGTATAATTACTTGAGAAAAAAATGTGGCCAACAAAAGTTACCTAACCTGTTCAGAGAAGAAAGAAGCTCTTTACGCCTAAAATGTGCTGGAAAGGCCGAAAATCTGGTTTTCAAAGCAAGAAAGTAAAAGCTTTAGGAAAAACCCCTTTTGCACACCAGTGTGTTCAGCTGGCTTGAGACAGGAAACATGCAAACCTCCCTTACAGACAAAAACCCTTTTTTGCCTCAACCTGCTGAAATGTTTAGCTAGGCACTTTCAGCCCCTGCATGTTTGTTGGGGTTTTAGCTTTCTGAAAAGAGCAGATTTCTGATGTAAAGAAAGAGGAGAGACACTACACCAAGAATTCTTTTCCCTGTGTGCTATGTTGCAAAAAACGAGAGCATATTAAGCAACTCGAGAACAGGAAATAACACTGACAAACAAAACTGATATTCTTTCCATAATGTGGTCACTCAGAGGAGGACATTTGAAACTTCATCTCCCCAAATCAAGAAATGTTTATTCTACTTTTGGCAAGGTTGCTGAATGTCTGTGTGCTCCCTCGTTCTAGTCCAAGTGTTTTATGATCCTTTCAGTGAAGCAGATAGTCACATTAGAGCAGAAATGAACACTGAGCTGCATAGTTTTCTCATAAAGCTCTCTCCTTCAAAAAAACGTTGCTTTATTGGTCCCAAGATGATTTGTGGAAATACAGCAGTAGATATGTGGGAATGTATCTGAGATCCCCTCAGCTCACCTGGAGCAGCTGGCACTGCAGGTGATCGGTGCTGAAGCTCCAGCTCCACAGCCAGAGTCCTCCTGCAGCTCTGCCCCTTTGTTAATGCAGCCTCCAACGTGAGAGGTTGGAAAAACGGATTGAATGCAGACGTCTATTCCTGAGCTAATCACTCCACGCTCCCTTCACACTTGACATGATCTACTCAAGGCTACAATTCATCTTGTTGTGAAGCAGACATCGCAAATAGGTCAGATGAATTAAGCCCTACAATTAACCATTTCTCTCCAGGGAAGATAAAGTGAGATTAGGATGAGAAGTTCGTGTGGCTGGATTTAAATCACACACTGCACTCAGGCTGCCTGTTTTAACCAGTGCCTACACTTGCCTAGTATAAAGTCGTGCTTACAACTGAATTTCTTACATCTCAGCCAAGGGCTCTAGCCAGCATATTATTGATTTTTCAGCTACTTTGCCTTTTTTGGATGAAAAATTTCATCAATATGTTTTCAGCTTCCATATGGACATCTTTGAATAACTGAAGAGATCTTACTTTCCCCATCTGCCTAAAGAAAAAAAATGCAGTTGTGTTTTTCATTGAGAAAGGCTTAAATAACTGCAATTTTTCCTAAAAAAACCTCAAACAAACCCAGGGATATTTCCTTTATAACCCAAGTAATATAATTGCAATTCTACTAAAAGGGCTGATTAATGACAATGTCTGATATATACTACAATTTTCAATGGGAATAATGTGTATTTTGAATTTTTTTTCTTGTCAGATTGAGTTTTTAATTAAGAAAAAGTGCAGTGTAAGACACTTTTTAATTTTTCTTGCAAGAAGTGTAATTTTAATAAATGTGGCTATCTATCCAGACAAAATGAAACTGCAAAAGCATAACTGCAGAATTTTCTTCAGTGTTTTACAACAATACCTTGATCAAGTAGAAACTGAGCTCAAAAAGAAAATTAATATCCTTAGTTATTTCAAGAGGCTAACTTACACTAACTTTGACTCCTAAGTCACAAGGTTGTTTATTTCAGATCAGCGGTACTTTCATTTAAAGTAAAGTACGAATTTTTCATCCCTTTTTATAATGTTGTGGCCTTTGTCCTCTGTATCATATCACTACTGGAACCTTCATCTCATCCTCCTGTCTTTATCAGCACTCAGTTAATCAAATTTATTTGGTTGGTCTGAGCCTGATTCCTACATGCATTTTCCGATTACCTTCAAACAGTTTAACAAGTTCAATAAAAAGAAGAAGCAAACATATAAACAGTAAAAAATTTCCATACTGATGTCTCAGTCTTCAATATTTTAAAATAAACAACTTCCTTTATTCCTGCAATTTGACCTTGACTTTTATGGACTCCGTGGAAAGTTATAAAATGGAATGTAAAATAAATTTTAAAATGCTGAAACCCAGGTTTCAAGCTCTGTTCCCAGAGAAGTTGTATATGGAACTACATCCCACGGGCCAGCAAGCCTGCTCACAGGCCATGCCCCAGTCCCTTCCAGGACTTCACTTTGGAGGGTGCTGGAAAAGCAGTTCAAAACATTTAGGAGTCATTTGACACTATAATTCAAGCCTTCAGCCTTGGAAGCCATCTTTATCTCTTCCTTTTACTTATTAAGGGTTAATACAATGTTCTTCTACTTGCTAAAACATTTCACTCTTTCCTAATTTCCTAACTAAGAGGAAACTGTATCTAAATTAATTCCTAAAGTTTTTACTTACAAAGGAGGATCTCACATAGGATTTAACTCTGTATATACTCCTCATATTGCACTTTAAATATTTTAACCAGCAGCTGCAATTTAGAGCAAACCACAGAAAAAAAAAGCTAAAGCAAAAATCAGATATAAAACACACTTCCATTTTTACGTCAAAAGAAATTGCCTACTTCATGCATTCTGTTATCTTACTACTGCTTATAAGAGCAGGCGTTTTTTTTGCATGAACTATAACAACTGATTTTTACAAAAGAGTTGAATTAATTCTTAAGGTAATGTGTAAAAACCGTTCAAGTTCACTTCTATATGATGTTGGCTCAGGCAGTTTTGTGCTTTCGCAGCATCGCATCGCCAGGATCTTTTGTTTCAGACCATGCCGGTGTCATTCAGCGCAGCAGCACAGGGAAGCAGGGCACTGTTCTGTGCAAGCGCTTGATATGATATGATATGATGACATACAAAAGACTGCATCCTACCCAAACAACTGCTAGGAGTAATGCTTCAAAGAAATTAGGCACTACAAATAGCCAGAATGAACCTTACTAATTGCAGAAAGCTTTGCAGGTGACAGAGAGGAACGAGGCCTTCCCAGACGCTACAGGTAATGCGCTTATGTCTTAAATCATGAGATTTGATTACCCTTCTCTAGGCATGCTTT
Source organism: Oriolus oriolus (assembly GCA_013400235.1). Taxonomy (NCBI): domain Eukaryota; kingdom Metazoa; phylum Chordata; class Aves; order Passeriformes; family Corvidae; genus Oriolus; species Oriolus oriolus. The sequence goes on from VXBT01002720.1 coordinate 1,380,003, forward strand.
GCTGCCACTGTTATTAGACTTTATATCATCAAGCCCTTTTTGAAAATGGAACCACTATATTTAACTATATGACCTCCATGGTATTCTGCAGGCTAAATGCCCACTGTCCAAAATATTATTTATACCTTATAAAACTACAAGTTACTCGTAAATATCTGATTTCTTGATCTTGTTTTATGAAGCTGAAAGAGAAGAAGAAAAAAACACAGCCTGATCATTTCACCTCTTATTTCATATTGCTAGATATCTCAAAAAGAATTTTTTTTACTATTTCATTTCCAAAACAAACAGAATACACGTCCATCCCACCCCATCACCTCACAGACAGGACCTGTTACTCCTCTTTATATTATTTATACTTCTATACTTTATAGGATTTTGAAAATTTTTAAATTTTAATGTTATGATTGAAAAGATTAAGTCTTTATCTCTTCTTTGGTTTTTGGTCTCTCTCTTATGGTTACCAACTGCAGCAAGATGACTTCCTGATACAATCCTTTAATCCAAACCCCTCCGGCAGGACCACAGAGGAATGAAAAGGAGTTCCAGAGACATTTTTTCCCCTCTAGCTATTCTCTTTAAGAGTTATGGATTTTTCTTTACTCTTTGAAGACATCTGTATTAAATTACATACACAACAGTAATGCTAACAAACCCAAAATTTATTAAAACAAAGAGAAAATGGAATTAAACCAAAATAAATTGTTTCCTTAACGTAGCTGAATTTACAGTTCTCATACATTAAACTAGATAAGATATAAACCAGATAAGCTTGACTTCAGATAAAAAAAAAAAAACAAAAAAAGAATCCTGTAGTTTTTCCTTTGAAATTAAATATCCCTTTTGACCACACCAGTCAGCCTGTCAATGCCGCTTGCTGCTTGGAGACCAACAATTCTGTTTTTGTCTCCCACAGATATGCTTAATAAACCCTGGTTAAGGTTTCCTAAACACTTCCCTGAACACAAAAAAAAATGGGCTTTGGTAAACAATTTCAGTCTCCATTCTCTGAAGAGTTACACCATCGAGGAAACAAAAAACCTTAATTATGATTTATGACTGCCTTTTCAAGGTTTATGACCCAGCTCAAATACTGCCTTTTGCTAACCATCCTGGCTGGGTCTCTAGGTTTTGGCCAGACCCATGGGCAAATCTCATGTAAAGTAAACTCCCTTCCTCTTACACTTGTCACATGTGATGAGTTGTAGACAAGGGATAAGGGTCACTCTGAAAATCAGCTACATCTCAAAACAAAGTCCAGTGGACATTTGGAAAAAATCAGTCTTGGCTGATGTCTCAAATGACAGATTGTTCTTTGTTTCCACCTTTATGGGTTTTAGGACGCACGTACACGGCTTTTGCAAGAGTACGCTGTGTCATTTAGCAGGTAGTTATTTCCCTGATACAAGCAGAGCATGACTCTTGGGCAGATATAATAAAAACTGACCTGTAATGGAAACTTCTGCCACTTTGGAAGTATAATGAAAATGGCAGCCTTGTTCCTTCTCATATGCAGCCATGGATGCAAACATGCCAGCAAAAATGGCTCAGATAAGCAGAACTTCTTTCTGTTAAGCAAACAGCAGTTGCAAACAGTCCTGCAGAACAGGCTCCACACCAGGACACCAACACAGAGGTACCAGAAGAATGAGGAGAGCAGTAGTGAACAGATTCCATTGGTGTCCTGTGATATTAAATGTAACTATTCTCATCTTAGAGCATGGTCTAAGCCATTCTCAACCCTTTATTCTTCAGCCTCTCCGATAAATTTGGAAGGAGAAAAAAAACCCCAACATCCCAGACAAGAAACACTGAAGGCATGAAAGTTATGGAGGTACTACAGAGCTGCCGAACAATATCCACATAGGCTTGTCTGATGTGATACAATCCCAGAGCTAAACCAGGGCTACTTTAATCAGGCAAGAAAAGGAAATTATCATGACTTGAAAGCAGATTCCTATAGGAGAAGGTTAGCTTGTGACTCCCAGAGCTGGAACTCTGTCACATACCATTTCTCATGTAACTGGAGGCTTGGAAGAAGCCTTTCAACAGCAGGAATTCAGGGTGCGGCTGCACTTTGGTTCCCTAAAGCCAAAAGCAAATGAACTGTGATCTCAGATCTGTTCAATAGAACATTTATTAATTTAATTATTTTTTAAATTATGAAATCGTACATAGGACAGTCTTTCCAAGCTCCAGATCAAGTTAATTTCAGTCATTACAGAGGCACACAGAGTTACTCAAACATTCAATTAAAATAACCTTACAGAACTGCATTTAAATTGTATCATCACTCTGATGATATCCAAAGCAAAACATAAAATAAAGGTCAAACTAGAGAACACTATGGAGCAAGTTAATACCCATGAAAAATGTGCACAAGGAAAACAAAACTATTCCCCAGTGAAAAATGGTAGCAGATGATATGAGAAGGGATGTTATTCCTCTCTTTTATTGCTGCTCATCTAACAGAGGAAAAGAAAGATAAAGGAACTTCGAAATTTCTAATAGTAAAAACACAACCCTGCCTTACCACATAACAAGGAAAGAACAAGTTAGAAAAGAAGGTGCATGACCAAACTAGGATCTCACTGTTTGCACATCCCCCTCTCAAGCTCCAGGACACACAGACCCTGCCATAGGTGATCTTATTTTTTTTTTAGTTTGCTCAACAGTTTCTTACAAGGAAATAATTTTGTAATTGACTTAACGCAAGGATTCCTTCTTAAAAACAACCAGAAAAAAGTCCTAATGCTTTGGTAATCTCTCTCTTAATCCTCTCTATACATTATCACTGGAAAAGACTTCAAAAACTGATTAATACAAAGATAATTATACTCAACTGTTCACCACTGAGGAATAAAAATGTATTGGAGCTAATACACAACATTTTCCTTAAAGAAATAAATTAAATATTCTTTCAAAATGCTTTCAGATGTATATTGATAGTAACACTAAAAGCTAATGAATCTCACCTAAAAATCTCTAGTTGATTCCTTTCAAAAGAAAGTTTTTCTCAATTTTATAGAGTTTCTGCACACATTTGAGACGAGTCCAAGAATCTACCAACACATTTAATTCTTTCCATTGCAGAAATGTTTAGATAGCATGCTTATATCTATGAGAAGGGAAAGGCCTCCTTGTTTTTACAGGAAAAATATGTAATATGTTAGCCATAAATTAGCATGCTACTTTGAGTAGTAACCATGAAAAATCAACCTTGATACAAAATTCAAATTATTCAGAAAGACATTAATTTTAGATCCTGACCTTCTGGCTACCACTGCAGTGGAATGCAATTAACACTTTTCTGAGGCTCTCACAATGTATATTAAGAGGTTTTATGACTAAGTGATATATGAAATGATACAAGGCACTCTTTGAAGTACTGCAGACAAAAAAGAACATTGAAAAACAGTATCTGCCATGTTTACACACAAACATTCCGCATAAGCAAAGCCAAGCTAAACACATCACCAGGATAGTTTCTTTACAGGTTGTGAATTCAGATAATTATTTGCCTTACATTAAAAATATCACAGAATGGCAGAAGTCTGTTAACAAGCTAATGTTTTAGAACAAGAAAGTGAGGATGGAGTGTATTTTAAGGACTAATTTAAACTCTAGTGTCAGAAAGGTCGGCAGAGTTTTCACAGTTATCTGTACTTGGGGTGGATGCTGGAAGAGTGTGAGTTGAGGCCCCATTTCAGGGGTAGGTAGGTGTGTACCCATGCTGCTAAACATGCTGAGATTTTTTATTAAAAAGCATCCAAGTACTTTTAATTTTAATAACCAAATTATCCTATTGCCAAAACCCAACACAAAGTGATTAACAATTGTGAATGTGCACCTAGGCTCTGTGCAATCATTTATGGACTACTGTGGGATAATCAACAGATGTATAACCCAAAACAAATATTTGTGACATCTCTGTCTTAGTATTTGCAGTCATTTATGGAAGTTAAGATAGGATCTTTTAATACTTGGGCTATAAAGGTGTTATTCATCAGGGCTCTTGGCTACAGCATGGTTTACCTGGGATTCGGGAATGCTCAGCACCACCCTCCATAGCAAGGAGCTGTTCCAGACCAATGCTGCAGCAGCTGATGGACAGCTCAAGCTGGAAGTGCTCAGCTGCCCTGCTGGAGTGCTGCCACTTGCACAAATAATTATTTATTCTAACACGGCACAAACCCTCAAATCCTAGATAGCTGCACACTCCCTAAGGTTAGAAACCCAGTGTCTGTGAGCCTCACTTACCCACTAAATGAAAAAGGTTAAGATCATACTAGGCAGGAGAAACTAACTCTCATGTACATTAAAAAAACCTCCAGTGAACAAACATTCACCACTGTGATACTGTCCATTAGTTTGTACCTGGAATTTAATTTTTTCTCATCCCTAAGAAAGCAAGAATTAAAATTACAGTGGGGTTTTTTTAATTGTACTTTTACTGACTATAGAAAGCAAAATTCTTACAAAAACCAGGGGTTTTTAAAAACTATACCTATTTCAACTTTCACAAAAGAATCTGGAGAAAGGAAATTATGTGCTACATTTTCTTAATACATTATGCCTCCAGTGACCTTCAGCTCTGATGAAAACTGCCACCACTCATTTTTTTAATTACTAACACAAGGCTCTGGATTAGTTAAAGAGCTTATGAACTCTTCAATACTTCAAATACATTGTTAAAGGTAAAAATGTAAATGGCCTTCATTCATAACATTTTAAATGCAGGTGACAATTCTCACAGTGGCACTGTAAGAAAGCAGAGGAAATCACTCTCAGTGGGTTTGAATGACACCAGGACAGAAGCTGGCATGTCCAGACCAGTGTGAGAGGGAAGGAGCTGGTTGTGAGATGCCCCCCACCACCACACAAAAACATAAGGACAAACAGAAAGGGCCTTGTTCGCACGTGCTTGGCAAAGAAGAGGTCCCACAAGGTCAGGGCCTAAGAGGGAGAGAGCTCCTCAGACAGAACCCCACAAGTGCAGGAGTGGGAAATGCTTTCACTGGAGACAGCCTGGCACCACCACGCTCCAAAACCAGCGTGATGATGGGGTGGTAACAGGAGTTGCATAGAGGTACAAACTGGCAAAAAAAAAAATTCTATGGGATGATTCAGGCTAATTCTGGAGGAGAAAACACTATCCTCCACTGGGTCATGTCCACAAGCTGATTTCATGGCAAAATCCCACAGCTCAAACCATAAACTGATGTATTTGGCCAATACTCAGTACTGGACTTGTCACAGGATATGCAGCTCCAAGGTACGAAATATTATCGAATCCCCAGAAAAATACTTAATTTCCAAAGCTCATAGATAACCCTCCAAGAAGATACTAAGACCAGGTGACTGGGTAACTCATTTTCTCTAGTGTAATTTCTAGCATCCTAAAGAAGTTGATTTTTTTTGTAAGATCTTCCAAAAACTTCAAACGCCTGCGCACAATCTAAAGCTGGGGGAGCTGAGTCTTTGAAAGGTTAAAGGGCTTGTCCAAGATCTGTAAATAGCAAAGACAAATCTCCAAGCTCCATCTCTCCTCCCTTACTCCACCATCATGAGTCAGAAATAATCCTGCACCAGAGCTTTATCCCAGGGATTACAGAAATTATTTTAAAGCACTGCATACAGGAAAAATACATAGATCTAAAATTCTGACAGGAATTCTAAATACTTAGATTTTAAGAGAAGTAGAATTTCAGTTCCATCCTCTGCTCCAGTTATAGCCTCTCTTTTAAAAATCAAGAAACTCATTTCAAAATAACCAAGATGAATAAACATTCTTTTCAGCACAGCAGCAAATCAGGTAGATGGATGTCTTAAAAGATATGAGTTCCAAGTTTCACATCTCATTACTGCCTACAGCCCTCCAGTCTCAATCCTGACAACAGCCAACAGCTTTTATGAATAAGCATGTTCTGGAAGAGACGCTGGACTACGTGGCTGATAAACAGACAGATAAGATGGAACAGAAATACAAAATGCCAAACATCCATTTACCACAGGTACCAGCCCAGGAGCCTGCAGTAATGTTTATGCAGATAAGGAAACAAAGATCAAAAAGAAAGCTATGCAAATAGTTTGGTTCTATTATTTATTATAAGATTTTGGCTTTGTAAATATAAATCAAATACAAATGCACAGCACTGCCAAGGAAATAAATTATATTAGATATCTATATATTAATATATCTCAGTAAACTAGTCTAAGAAACAAATCTCGCCATAATTCAGTCAAGAATCTCTACAGAACCGTACTATTAAATTTCTATGGTATGTGAAGAATGAAACATGTTTAAGCAATACAGTTCTTCAAATCATATCAAAAGCAAAATGACTGCAAACTCCTAAAGCAATGTTACTAATTTATCATTGTTACAGCTTAAGAATGTAGCCACATCACATAAATTGCTTCTCCCTCATGTAGTATCTTTGAATCGCTCAATTTGAAAAAAAAATGCAAACTGTATTACAAAGAGACTGCACTTTTATAGCACAGGAGGTAGCAGACGGTGAAACAAGAAATAATATAATGGCATGAAGAATTATATGCATTTTGCATTGGACCTATCATTTATATGATAAATAACAAGTGCACAAAAATTTGAGATACTCGATTGTTTCTCTTGAAGAAAAAAATCTGTCTGATATAGGGCAGCTAGCTGGAAGACACATAGATTTTTCAGTAATTCTGAAATGAAAGTAGTCAGTAACAGCTAAAATGTATCTCATTCTACAAAATTTCTTTGTAACAATTTTGGGATGCTACAAGGTGTACATCTACTTCAATTAAAAACACGATAAAGATATTCAGAATCCTACACAACAGCTTTGCCTTCCCTGGATCTCATCCAGAAGGAGTAGTAGACTTCATCAGTTTTTTCTCTCATAATTAAAAAAATGCTGGATTTCTCTTCCACCCAATTGTATATTTCTCTGCAAATCTTTATTTTCAAAAAACAAGAAGACAAAGAACAAGGGAAACATTGGGGCACTTAACTTCCTTCAGGTAATTCATCACATTGATACAATTTTTGTACCCTAAATTCTATTTCTCCCACATTCATGACCTGCTCACTGCTCTTCTCCTCAGCCATAGCATCTGAGTACCTCTCTGCTGACTTCAGTTTATTTTAGTCATTTTCCCACACCAAGAGCTTTCTCAGCTGTCCAACTGATTTGCTATAAATTTTCATGGATTATAGGCCACCTCCCTGACATCTTCCCCTCTCCTTCTTATATCTTGTTTCCTGCAGTCGTGGGAAAAGGATACGAGATGTTTCATCTGCGCTATGCCTGATTTTCTTGAAGGTCCTTATTGCCTTTTATTTCCCATTTGCCCGAATGTCAAAAAAGCCCAAAGATTTTGTAAAAAGCAGTACCAATCAATAAATTAAAATATTCTTTTACATCACCCCAAAACTGTTTTGAAAGTTTAGTGCATATAGTGAACATGAAAATGCTAATTAGAAAGAATAAAAAATAAACAGACTTATGTTTTTAATTGGCCACAGCTAACCGTTAGAAGAAAGCAAGCAACAGAAGTACATATTGGAAAGCAAATCTCATTATTTAACAATGCAATAGTTCTTTTTATTGGGAGTGTTTTAGCTGCTGTTTCAAGTAAGCTACATGAGGAAATGTGAAAAAGTAATTACATTGTCTCCATGTATTCAATTTTTTTTAATTCAGTGTTTTTAATAATTTAAGATCCTAGACAAGAAAGTTTTCTTCTCAGTCTACTTTCTCTTGCTTTTCTTTAGAAAAGTAAAAACTTGTGTAAAATCTGTGCAACTATTTTTTGAGAAGGAATTAAAACAGACTGCCTGACCTGATAAGCCCTCTGGAAGACTCAGCTAGAAGTCTAAGAAATAGAAAAGCTGAGCTGCCGGAAGATTGCACTGACTATTCTGGTACTAAGTCACCTGTCACATGTGCCACTCCCATCTTTTTTAAGCAGAAATGACAATGCATGGCCAATTGCTGACAGCCAGCTTCAACAGTATAGCAGATAAATTTGTTTAAGAAGGTCTGTCCTGCAGGTATGTCCAAGTTCACTCTCTGGCAGTGCTATAGGTTTGCTGTGACACCATGACTGTTTCTTAAATGGTTAAAAAAAAATTCTATCTATATTCTTTAGATTTCATAAATCATCTTTGCTTTTTGTAAAATGGAAAAAACACCAACATACACATGCTGATTACTGAACTCTCCAGTCACTCTTGAACGATGGATATTCAGATTCAATGAGTGAACACTGAAGAAGCCATTCCTGTTTAATTACACTAGGAAAGAAATACAAGATTTTGTTTCCAAGTGTAGGGCTCAGGTTCAACAGCACAAGCACCCTCTGAGCTGAAGCCTGAAACCAGACAATTTCTGTAACAACATTCAGTTCTCTCAAAAGCTCTGAGGGCAGCTCCAGATTGTATCACAGCGAATGCCTCAGCTCGCTGATGACAACAGAACTTCTGATGTCACAGCAAAAAGCAAAAAATGGGCTATGAGCAAATGCAAATTGAAACACATTTCACTCTTCCCAGAGTCGAGACATTCACTCTGAATGAAAAAATAGCAGCACGGCGCTGGTAAGAGAATTGCTAGCAAGATTAGTTGTCTCTTGGTGAAGATTCTATGGAAGATATTTCTCCTGAGGAAAATGATGCAACTTCTCATGACATTCCTTCCCAAGTTATAAGCAGTTTCTCAATTTCAAAGTAACATTAATTTAGTTACTAAGTACAAAATTTGCGAGTTTTACTGTAGCACTTCCTTTAAAGCTAATCAGAAAATCATAGTAGCAAGTGCTTTTCGCTATTTCTACGACCTACAACAATTCCATTTCCTGCTACTATGGGGGTACGAGCAACTTGAAGTTCCAGCCATTTTTACAGAGCTATTACACAATTTAGCATATTAAATCTGCTAGCCTTTTGCTTTTGCACTTGCCTTCACTGTTATAAATATCACTTTCTCTCCATCTCTTCTCTTCTAATTTTCTATTCTTCTAGTGCTAAAAGTATTGGCATATTATCTTTATCTCCTTCTGCCTTAGAAGCAGACCTGTTCACAGAATGAAATGGAAGTGTATGCCTTAGCAACTGTTCCCCTCTAATTTATACTCCAAATGCCTCATAATACAGCAAAGTGCTGATACTGCTACTTTACAGGGAGGAAACCACACCATAGAGAAGTATATTCCGAATCTGTTACAAGCACAAAAATGAGACTGGTAAATCATGGCAGAAACCTGATGAGATATTCTCACCAGCCCACGGTGAGCAGCCACAGCTCCTGGCTCACAATATTTCAGGTGCAGTTCCCGTCAGGCTGCCAGTCACGTACCTGGCAGCAGGGCCATGCTGCTGCCGCGAGGGCTGAATAAACTCAGATCACTGGATTTGGAAGAAACCAGTCAACAAGGGTTGCTAAAGCAAACCCTAGCGCTCAACACTGAGATGAGTCTCAACCTCCATTTTGGGAGCTCTCAGCTATCCAAAGCATAGGGTATAGGAGTTTTGGCTCATATCCACATAGGAATTTTAGTGTGCAATCCACAGGGCGAGAGGTTTGGCCATATTTGCCCTACACAGTAAACACTTAAAAGCAGTCACAACACGACACGTGTGATACAGACATCATGACAAGTTCCTTCATTTGAAGTCCTCATGTTTAGATCCTACAGCCTGGCTTCCAATCCACACTTACCCACGCTGGCTGTGTGCTGTCATCCTCACACTATTAGTATGTCTTAAGTGGTTTTTTACTCTCTTCCACAATCACCTCCCTCTAGACATATTTGCAGAGATCATAAGAACCACAGGGATTGATCAAAGATACATTTACTGAATTCCTGGTGCATAACATGAAGCTACTCAAATATATGGGATACTCCAGGGCTAAAGATGGAGAGAGTAACATAAGTAACACCAGAGTTTCAACCTCCCTGTTAGAACACCAATGTCAACATCTAATTCACAACAAATCTAAATCCTAGATTATTAATATAAGCAAGCTGTAAATAAAAGTAATACAGATTACGTATTTTTACTGACTCAGCAAACAGACCTGAATGCTTCAACCAGATGCCTTCCCATCTAAGACACCTGTAAGGCCCACAAATACCAGTTCTTTCTCTAAATCAAGCTCTGACTAGAAGAATGGACTCTGCTACAAGGAATCTGGAGGATCTTTTAATTTGAAGACAACATTAAGTATCCTGAGCCTTTCTGTTGTGCTGAAGAGAAGGAGTCTTAAGGAGAAATTTGTCCTTAGCTTGCGACCACTAAATTAGTAGTGTTGGCTAATCGAATCCTTGGAGGCAAGGGTCTCTAGCCTTTGGGATCAGGAACAAACCTCAGCTGAGCAAGTTACAGGAATTAATTTAAGGAAGACTGACCACATGTCTGTGCTCCTGCCTGAAAAGTTTGCTGTAATCCACTTTAGCTGATGGGGTAGAGAAAAGCAAACAAGCTGGGCCAAGCGCTCTCACAGTACCTACAGCACACATTCCTCTACACTCAATTTCAAGAAAGCAAGGCGAGAAGAGTGGTAAGTACTCCACGGTGAGTAGCAGCTAGATAAGGTTATTAATGTTTTTTCCACAAATCATCTTGGCTGAGGATCTTGTAGCCTTGAACATTTTTATGCCCACAGCACTTTGTAAGATTTGTTTTTCTTTTTTTTTTTTCATTTTACAGTTGGGGAACCATTACACAAAAAGCTGTGTCTGGAAAGGCCTAGCTAAGGTACCCAACTTCAGCATCACAATTAACAGGGTGTGCAATTTAGGAAGTCTGATAAGTGGTTTTTATCCTTTGCTCTCAGTGAGAACAAAATAATTACACTCAATAACTAACACTGTCCAGGCAATTCTGCTGTAAATAGTCCTGGGCACCTCCAGTTAGCTTACAGTCAATGCACTATTTTGGTGACTTTATGCAAAACAGAAACAGTCCCCATCACAAATTTCTACTATAGACAAAAATAACATGAGCACATTAAGCTGCTTTCCCCTGTCACCCCTGATGAACTTCATATGGCAACCAGACCAAAAGCCCCCGCTGAGCCCCCGAAGCTGAATGTGAAACGGAAATATCACAAAAAACCACTGCCAGCATCCCAGAACATGACTCACACTGCGTAAGTACCAAATCACTACATTTAGAAGATTCTCGTCTGGTTGTTTTGTGTGGATAGATCAAGCACTCTGAAACTCCATTTGCTGAAGGAAGCAGACTGGGCACCAGGGCTCCTAACTTGGTAGTCGCCTCCTGTGCTAGTTAACTTCAGGCAAGTCACTGCGTATCTCTACACTACTATTTCCAAATGCAAAACTAATTATACTAATCCCTTTTCTGCAGCACTTAAACATCTATGGATTAAAGAATTATCCTAAGAATATTAGAGCAAAAAAGTAAAATACTGCATGGAAAGCCAGGGCCAAGTCTCTTCTGTCAATCTATCCCTCCTGACAAGTATAAACTCTTAGACATAGAAATCACTACAAAATGCTGTTTAAAATTGACGGACCTTCCTGAGCTGAGTAAAATGGGGAACTGCTAAGGGAAAACCACTGAAACAAGAGAAGGAAAGATGTAAACGTCGTAAGGGCCGGATTTTCAAAGATGTCTGAAAACAGATATGAGGTCCATACGTGATGAGATTTTCAGAACCAACATTTATTCAGTCCCACTAACATCAATTACAGCTAATTAGTGCTGCCTTTGCAGACAACTGCAACTTTAATTACTCTGATCATTGAAAATTTGACCCCAAGTAAACAAACTAAAACAACGCTGTTTAGTGTTGCTTGTATGACTATTGTGGAAAACTACTTTAGACAGAAATGTGACTTTTAAACTGCAGTTTAGCAATCCATAAATACTAATGAGATCATGTGCTGTTTTGTCTTGTGATAATTTTTTCCTGTTAAAATCTTGTTCTTTTTTTAACCTAATAAGCACATCACTAGTCTAAACACGTTCAAAGTTTAAATTTACAGCTAAAATAAAGAGAGGTTGTTTACCAAAAACCACAACTCTTTGAGACATGAATTCTTCATGTATATTCAAATTTCTGGGCTACATATATGTCCTTTCACTTAAGACTAGTCTTGTATCTTTGCAATGAATAAGTATATAAGGTACTGACTGTGCCATTTTTGGTTTCCTCCCAACCATAGAAAGAAAACTCAGATGAATTCAAAAAATTCTGAGGGAGAACAAAGTAATCAAAATAGAAAACATTTATGTGCACTAAACAGATTTTTAAAAAGTTGCCTGTTGGTAAATCACCTCTTTTTCTATTTTGAGTGCACTAGTAGTTTATCATAGTGACTTCAACAGCTACACCTGGCCACTAAACACGTGAGGGCATCGAGTCTTTTATAGAAACCATTCTAGCACTAAGAGCATATGGTGAAGCTACTGATGGAGCTACAGATAGCATCACCTCCAGTACCTCAACTATTTCTTAACAATGTTTTGTTCTCTAGAGAACTACTCTGTTGTGACAGTGGGAGATTCATCTTAGCAGTCTGATAGCAAATTTTGACACAGTCTCCAACTGACTTCGACAGTCAGTGTGGAAATGGCTGAACTGTTAAACCCCCCAGAAAACACACAATGAATAGCCTGAAGCATTTAAATCTGTGAATATAGAAGTAGACAACCCACAACATAAAAGTATAAAATAACAAATTATGCTTTAGACGCAGAACACCAGCAATAAAATTTTGAGTTTAAATAAAACCAGCTGATTAAAAAGTATAATTCTACCATGATTTGAGACAGAAAATGAAGAACATTATTCACAAGAACATATGTGGCTCCTGCAAAAGCCTCTGAGGAAGTGGCCTTGATGAAAGCAGAAGTAGTAAACACCAAGCCCAAGACCTTAATGAGGCTAAGTGAGAATTCAAACTCTTTTAGCCTTAAGCAGACATTCCATAACAGCTTTAATAAATGATACAGAAGGAGGGAAAAAAAGAGGTAAGAAGCCACATGGATCTCATTCCCTTAATGTGCAGCATGTGGATGCTGGATGGCTTTCCTCGTTGAAGTATTCCTGATTTTTTTTCATAGGAAAAAGTCCACAGATGACAAAAAAATATCCAACTAGACAGACACTAAAGTGGGTAAGACACCTGTCTGTCCCAAAGCACTGACAGATGGGGCTTCAACCCTTTCACTGACACACGACAGGCTGGCTGCCATCACAAGGGCTTGTCAGGGCATTTTCACTGGGTTTGATACAGAAGAAATAGGTAAAATTATTTAAGCTGGGTTACACAGGAAAATTCTTTCCAAAAACAAGGCAAGCCATTGAACAGACAAAAATTGAAAGAACAGCAATTTTCAGAAGTACATTGTTATAAATCTTTCTGTTGCATAAGTACATAGTACATTATTTACTATTTTTACTAGAAATGAAGTTATGTAAAAAGAACTACTAAAAATAAGAAACACCAGCGTTAATATGTAAATTCTAAGATATCTTCAAAACAATTTTTTCCATTTCTAGAAAAACAAAGAAACCCCAAACCTCTTTTTGTGAACAATCTATTTGAGTTGCGTATGATTTCACTCACAAGTACTAGTCAAAAGCATTTTTCTTGAAATTATTTTCAAAATGAAAACTGTTTTTCCATCTGCTTCTAATATCTTTGTCTAATGGGGTATATATGTACTGTGGATGAAGCATCTCTAAACAAACAAGTTATTTTTGGAAGAACACTGCGACAGTTCTTGTAAATATTAGACTGCTATGGTTATGCAGTATGGTCTAATACTGGATTATTTTGAAGTCCTCTGGAAGTCCATTCTAGGTTAATATTGACTATTAATACCAATCAGTTTTAAGAGCAAGCTTCCAGCTTTGAAGTTCATATCTCTACAAAATAACTTTCCACAACAGGATGTGGCTTGGGTGCTTTTTCAGCTACATCTTAGTCTGCAGTAACAAACAGCAACTCCTTCCTACTGTAATTTAGGCAGGATTCTGAGAGACTGAGTGGTAAATGATAAAATGTGCCTTTGTATGTAGAAGAGAAACATTTCTGTGCCAGCTGATGATTGCCACGTGCAGATCTGTGATTACCTAAGTCCTTTTGACATCACTGCATAAACTGGCTCCCACTCCCTTGTTGACACACACATAAAATCCATGCCTGATAACCTTGTAAAAATATATACAGTTTAACTACAATACAAACAAGCATTATTTCTCCTACCAGTGAATTATATCCATTCCTGCTGTACAATACATCATATGTTTAACAGTACACACTACTCAGCAACTTAACCTATTTCATAAACTCTGAAAACCTACCTCTTCTATGAATGCTATTACAGAATATGCCATTTCATATTTTTTCTGTACTGTATCATGCCACACTACTCTTATTCATGCACAAATACTAAATGTAATTTGGAGCAGGGATTTCCTAACTTTTTTTATCCTGTGCTGTTATTTTATAAATTTCCAAGTACATATGCATTACTATTTAAATAAACAAAAGTAACAAAATCCAGATGAAACTTTACAGAAATGTAGGTACTCAGAATGTAATTAGCCAAACTGGAATTCAGCCAGGGCAACATCCCTACTCTTGCGGAAAACACCAACAGATCATACAAACGGCTCAAATGGGCAAAAATAATAAGTACATAAATATATACTTTAAATGAAATTTCCAAACACAGTACACCATCATCTCTCACTTTCTGATTACCTAGCATAGCTATCAAAGGTGCTAGAGCCTCATTAGCAAACGCCTTCTCAAGGCTACCTCCATTGCAGCCTGCTGTAGTCTGAGACGCAGGAAGTGAAGGTCATCATTTAAATTCAAGACAAAGCGACTGTAAATCAGCACTTCTGCCCGATGTGGGGTTCCTGCGACAGCGGCTCACCAGCAGCTCTCCACCCGGTCTGGCAGCTCAGTTAATTTCATTAATTCAGTGGAACTCGGAAGAAACACTGGAAAGCAGGGCTGTAATTTCAAACTGTCAAGAGCTCTTTTTGTTTCTTAAGTTTAGCAACGGAGATGTGAAAAGGTTTCATACTCACTGCAATATTGCACCTCATGTATTGTTTGATAATCATCTGGTCACCACACCCACCAGAACGGGCTGAGCTCAAGGGACGCTTGTTTGCTCGCCTGCCAGGACTTCAGCCTTCTTTAACACCCTGTCCTTTGACAGCTCCTAAACTGCAATTCAGCCACCCAAACGCGCTTTTAAGAGGCATCTTCAGCTCTTCAAAACCTGAAAGTATGTTGCATTAACACTGACACTTTGCTTTTATTGTCACTGAATTCTCATTTTCCTTTGACATGCAGCTGATTTCAGCACCTTTCTTTCTTTAACCTCACCGAGTTGCCTTCCATGACTGAATCCCCTATTTACGGGTAAAGAAATACACACTGAGGACACTGCACATTCGCTTGAGTTTGCAGCCCTTTCAATGTTCTTCCAAAAGAAAGAGAGCAAAAGTTATCAGGTCCCTATTTAAACTGCCTCACTGAGGTCTTACTCAGCAGAGGGATAGCATTCATTAAACCTTTAGTCAAATTCCTCCTCTACTGTCGGACTCCTCACGTACATATAAGATGACATTACTTCAAAAAAGGAATGACATCCCAAAATGCCCAGACAAAAGTATAACAAGAAGTTGTACCAAAATTGTAATGAACTAGCATAATAAAGCAGAGGAGCTATTAGAAACCACTGAAAAATTCGCTAATTAAATAAACACCAAATAAGATGAACAACTGACCCTCTCCTCTGTTTAGAGTCTCTCTGCTGGAGGTACAGAGAGATACTTAACATGATCATAACTTCTCATCTGACGACGCTTTCAGTGTACATCAGGAAAGCACACAGAAATAAGCCAAGGGATCCAGACACAAACAGATGGAATTGGCATGCCTGGATTCTGAGCCTTCATTGAACAAGAGGGAAATACAGTTCCCATCTTCATATGAAACACGACTGTCTTGTTCCACCTGCACTCAGACAGACAATACCTCACAAGAACATGAACTTCCCTTTTCATCTCTGCAGGGAAATAACTGAAAAGCACATGGGTGACCCTTGAAAAACCGCTGGTGCCAAGTGCATCACTGTCAAAGAATTTACCATCTCTCTCTGGACAATATGCTTGCCTATTGCATACCAAGAGGAGATTTATTTCATTGTGAGTAGCTCCCTCTCAGAAAATACAGGACACTTAAAAGCATCACGACATTTTCCTCTGCTTTTCACTGCCACCTATTAGCTACTGCTACACTAACATCCCTTTTTATGTATTTAGATTATTTGGTTTCTATAGATGCAGCATTTAAATCTAAGGTATTAAATTTTCTAGTGCTGTTGACACAAAATATAAACTTCTCCCACTTTCTTTCACGTGATTATACTTACAGAATAAGCCATTTTCAGAGTAATATTTAAATTCAGAAAGTTATTTGGGGTTATAATTTTAAAATGTGGCTTTCATTTTCATGCTCACAAACTATGTCTGTTATGAAAATATTTCATAGCAAGCCGCTGCCTAATTAGATGACTTAATGCTGCAAAACTCTGTATTTAAAAGAACTGCCAAAAATTATCAAAATCAGATTTTTTCCTTTGTTTGCTATGATGTGCTTTTTTTCTACTTGTATTATGTAGTGAACAAAAAAAGAGTTGAGTGATAAGGCCATGAATTCACATTGTGTTTTCCTTTATAATATTCATCAGTTAACTAGGGTGTTCATAGGTTGTTTGCTTCTTGTTTTTTTTTTCAAAAGTGACATTTAGAAGCCAATAACCCAAACTGTATTACTGAACACTTTAACAGTGTCCGATAATGTAGACGACCTAGCTGCACAGTGATTAAATGATTTAACTGCTAGATCAATGAATGCAGCATGAATTAAAATGGCTGCAAGCTTTTCTAGGCATGAGACCTCAACAAAAAAAAGGTACCTTACTTTTTATTTCACATTTCAAAGAGAATGTAACCATTTCTTTTAAAAAGAAAAAAAACCCCATGTTTTCCTGACAGAAATAACACAGCTTTATTCTAATATATAGTGACTAAACCATATATTTTAATTGTCAAAGGTCTGACTACATTTTGCCATTCTCATACTGAATTACCTCACTCAAGGAAAAAGCAGTCTCTGTTCAGGAAACATAATGGTGTTAGGATCTGGTCCAAAGTGAACTGTTATCTCACGCGTGAAGATAATGAATGTTAATTTAAAATAATGTTCTTTCAACTCCAGGATTTTTTCATATAATCAATCAGGCCTGAAAGCATGTGCGTGCGCGCTCTCTCTCGCATGCACTCTCTCTGTCACTCACCCATAAATACTTCATTTTATATTCTCATTCCCAGAGATTCAGAAAATTTTCTGCAGGTGTAAACTAATATTGCTCCACTAAAGTCAACAGAGCTGCACCAAATGACGTTAGCAAAGTCAGTGGCCCTGCCTCCTGTCTCCTGTGACAAGGGTGTCCCTCGACTTCCACTTAATGTGCATCTCACAACAAACTCTCCCTTTCTTCCTTTCATATGTGCATTTCCCAGCTCTAACTGGTACTCAACAGACAACCACTACAGCCTTTCACTAACTCGCCCCTCGAGGTCTCTTATCTCCATCAAATCCCTCAGAGAAGCAGGTATAACATGGCTCTTTTCTGCAGCCTAGGAAGAAGCTCTCGGAAAATGTGCAAAGAGAAAGAGCACTGCAGTGAGAGGCTGCAAGGCATGTGGAGAGGACAGAACAGGCTTGACCTAAAAAGCAGTAGGCTTCAACATTACAGCTAAAATATTCAGTTATTATGGGAGAGAGAAATTAAAACATTAAAAAAAGGGAACAAATAAAACTTCTACATGTGTAAGAAGAGGAGCCATAATCTAAATAACTATTGTTTGGAAATAGTATGGAAAACAAGTGTTCTGTGGCTTTCTACCTCAGCAAATTGCCTGATTTTTGAGACCTTTTTAGGAGACAACTGATGGCTGGAAACAAGACTCTGGATTACATGGTATGCTAGTGTGATCAAGAAAGGCAGTTCTCCTGGAAGAAGAGCCAAGCAGAAATTTGGATACCATTCCTTCCCACTGGCCCAGGAAACACTGTAACTGCTTATCCACTAACTTGGCAGAGCAAACCATGTTCAGCTCCTCGCTCCTTGGCGCACCTGTACTCCAAGCATCTGCACCACCACACAGCTTTAGCTGATATTTATTGGTATTTCCTGTGGCTGTGTGAGGAACAAAAACCCTTCAATTTCACAGAAAGCTCCAAGTTTTCAGGAATTAATGCTACAACTTAGGCTAATACTTGGTTGACTGGAAAATTGGTTATGTTTATAATACTTTTTAAAATTATTGAGAAAAAGAATATCAGCATGAATTAAAAAAAACCAAAACAAAACAGTAGAACTGGCTCCTGGAGATGGTTGGCTCTTAATCTGTATTTCCTAAAAGGTGCAAGTTCAATAACAAGAGGAAATCTCATGTCTGGAACCAGAGAGAAGTTAGGAGTATGCTTCCAATTAGGAGATTTACAAAGAAGCCTTCTGGGAGCCAGAAGAGTGGAAAGTGTGCAGGAAAAGGAAGAATCTCTTTCTTACAACAAATATTTCCTGTAAGTCTATTTACTTCAGGTCAGTGTAAGCAGAAGATGAAGACAAAGCTACAAAACTGAAAGACACAATTACAGATTTAGAGTGCCCATGTTTCTCACTTTCCAATACTGTCACTGTCTGAAATGCTCCCAGGTATGCATCAGCCCTCTCCTTCAAAAAGTTATGTCAGTGAAACAAAACATCTTCTTTTAACACGCAAACAAACAAATAAACAATATTTTAATATGGCAGCTTTTAAACAGCCTGATATTCCATTCTAGTCAGACTGCAAAGAGGTCAGAAACCCTGAGTTATCTGTGAGCAAAGTGTATACCCCTTCTCATTGTTCCTCACATTTTACTATGACCAAGAAAAGTTTTAAGGAAGTTATTTTTATTTTGGAAAAAAAATTTAAATTATCGCTCTTTTTTTTCTTTAATATTAGTGCCAATGCCAAATTATTCAGTGTGCTGCATTATATTCAAGTGTCACCTTGCACGTGATGACTGACACTGAAATTTCCTGAGAAAAGGTCCATGCAGCCAGTTCTTAGGAACGTCCTAAATTCTCAACTATAGTTACGTGAAGCTAAAAATGGTGCCAGTCTGGTTCCTAGGGAAACAACTAAAAACAATTCTTCACTTTTAATTAAAAAGAAAGAAAAGAAGTTTTCTGCAATTTTGAATGTTTAACAATGAAGGAACGGAAGCACAAGGTGAGGAGAACACTACCCGCTCTAAACAATTTGTTGCGTGGAGCAAAAAAGATTGCCTAGATTTGCCTGCTGTTCTCAGGTAAATGATAAGAACAGGATGAATCAAGATAACTTTCAGGATTCAGGTTTTTAATCTATGTTCTATGATTAAAATTTTTTTTGATTACTTAATCTGCTTGCACATTCACAATTTCCGTAATTTTGAAATTATGTTAAAATACACAATTTCCTGACATATCTGTTTTCTAGCTTTCCTAATGTAAAAATAAACCTTTCTTCTCGTAGTGGCATTGGCTTTTCCAGTAGGAATTTCTTCTTTTAGCATTTTCTTTATCTATAATTAAGGTTTTCTATAACACACAGGATTTAAGATATACAGAAAATGGCAGAAATCACTAACAGAAAAATATTATCCATGTTTTCTCTGTTCTTTTCATAAGCACTGCAAATTCCTTCAAAGACTAGTGTACATATAGGAAAAGTGCCTTAGCTTCAATGGAAACAATCATCAATGTAAAATTTAGCACATGCAGAAAAACCAACAGTCATACTGTTGATACTGAAAAGGCATAAAAATGCCCATGTAACACTGCTATGCAACTCCAGCAGAAGGATCAAAAATACAGCATTACGTAAAATTGTATCGGCACAACAAATTTTAACTGTGTTCTTCCTGGGATACTGGACTCATACATAAGGTTTTAATTTTTAAAACTATTTCGTGAAACTAAACTTATTCATCAGTATGCTCCAAGGCCTATGCATTTTCCTGCCTGTGGGAAACAAGTGCTTATATGATCAAGGTCTCCATCATTATATTAATATTAATCTATGGGTAACAATGAATTTTCTGCAGTGAATAGTGAATATCAATTTTCATCAGTGAACAATCAGTGACTGTGTGGCCTGTGATTACATTTTAGGAAATAGCAATTCTTTTGTTTTGATTTTGTACAATTTTGAACCTTGATCCTAGTAATTGCTTGGGGGAAGGAGATTATGCATAAACTCTGGGTTCCAGCTTGCCTCTGAAGTCAATGACAGCTCATAAGACACTGATCATAAAATTAACAACCAACCAGAAGGAAAACTGGAGAAACCCCCCCACCATTCTGAGGCAGAATTTCCACTTTAATTTGTCCATGTGGATGCACACACTGCAGTGTTATGCAAGGCACAGACTATCTCCTCTTCGGAAGTTCTCTTTCACAAGCAATGACACCAAGAAAATAGTAATAAGGCACAAGCAATCAATGCAGACTTGGCTGGTGCTTGGTTTCTGACTTGAGAAGCATCTGTAATTGCAAACAGGTATCTGTAGTGTGAGATCCTCTCTTACTGAATGCATAAATGTTGTGTGAGACTTAACAGAAGATGATAGTGTGCTAAGAAAGATAAAGCTCTCAGATCAGTCTCTCAGATCCTAAATATTTGTTGAGCAATAAACATATCTTACATATTTTTAATTTCTTTTTCACTGCATACTATTTCCAGCTACTTTGGGATTCTGCTAGTAATTTTCTCTCAACTCCATTTTGTTTCACTTCCTCGCTTTTCCAGAAGGTTCAAATAAAACCTAAGGTTGACAGAAAAGAATCACTCAGCTAAAATTAGTAAACGAAGTGCCATGTCCCGTGAGTCACAGCATGCAACTCCCATCCACCTCTCTTTAAAAGACCAGATAACAATGCCATGCCCTAAGTGCACGGGATCAAAGTACAAATACCCACTTGCCAAAACACTGCTTTGGAGTACTACACCTACTAGCAGAGTCCTACAGTCTGTAACCAAAACATAGTTAAGTCAGCTGCATTAAAATCATAGATTTGAATATAACGCAAGTTGGTTAATATTTAACAAACAAATAGTAACAAACATATGAGAAATGAGGGTAAGCAGGAATATGTTTAAATCTTCTTTTTTTCAATTACTAGACCTCAAATCAATACTATCTTATTATGGATAAAAAATTAATTATGACAGTGAGCCCAGTTCTTTGCATACAAAAAATGCAATTTCCACAAAAAGGGTGAATGGAATATTACTGGTATTTTTGGTGGCATATTTAATTTATTTTTTTAATGAATAAGTGGATTTTAGTACTTTAAATTTCACTGTGTCTGGTGTTAAAATTATTTGTTAAGAATTAGTTTTATATGATACTACAAGTGAGAGTTCTATGAAGACTCATAATCATTAATTCACAATGTTTTATTCTGCAATTATTTAATCCTGAATTTAGAACTGAACACAGTGTAAAGCTATATGTAAAGATATTCTGATTGTTAGTAAGTACAGCAATAAACCATATTTTACTTATATTTTTTAATATACTTCTAATTTTGAAATTACAGATACTACTGCCTTTTTAAGCAGTAACATACTTTAAACTCAAATTATATTTCTCTGTATTTTTGTAACAGACACTTCTGCATTCTAGTGAGGTGTAAAATGAGAGACTGGATGAAAATCAAACCCAGTCTTTTTGTACACAAAACTCTCAATAGCTATACTTTGGATTTATCTACATGGTACAGCTACAGGATCAGGCTCCGATGGGATATTACCAAAGCTGGCTAAAATTAGACACCATGAGCTTTAACTTGGGTTCATGGACATGTCACTATGTATTACCACCGTGCCTGCTGTCGCCTGCCCACAGGACTTAAAAGACTGGTCGTTTCAGGGAGCAAAAAAAGGAGCAGAAATAAATATGAATGAAATCTTACTAAAATGCTAGGTTTACCCTTAAACTTTTTTTTCATATAATTCAATATTCACAGCATGATAGAAATAAACAAAAAGACAGAGTTCAGGCTTTCACGATTTACTTGATGGCAGACATTGGTTTAAAGAGATGATAAAATTATGTTTAAAGACTACGATTGAAAATATGGTGAAAAAAATGGTCTCGATCCAGCCCTGGTGTTTCTGGGAGCTGCATGTGGAGAGGCCTTGGAAATCAGATGGCCCTGTGTGCCACAGTATCGCGCTCCGGGGGCTGCCCAGCGGGCGGCCGAAGCTGCGACCTTCCAGAGAGAGCGTCCCGCAGGGGAACTGCCCTTCCAGGGGCTCCAAACAACTTCTCCGAGCGGAGGGTGGCTCCAAAGGTGTAGCAACTCCGGCTACAAGTGATTTCAGCTCTTAGTGATTTCAGCTCTCAGTGATTTCAGCTCGTATGAGGCCACCCAGGCAGGCCCGGGGACGGAGAGAGACGAGGGAGCCTGGCGTGGTGAATTCCACAGGTAAGCTTTATTCAGCCACCCCTGTGAAGGGAGCCAGCGGCCAGGCTCTCCTGAGATCAGGGGTACAGCCAGGGTGTTTATGTAGGGAAAGGCAGGGGTGGGGTGGACACCGGTTAGCCAACAGGGTATAGACAATCTCCATAAGGAGAAGCAAGGCATGCTGGGCCCACTTTTGGTCACCGTAACCTGAAGGAGAAATCCTTATCTCTTGGGAGGCTCAGGTGTCAGACACCTTTTCTCCACGGGAGGGCAGACGGCTCTGATCCAGAGCCTGGCAGACCTCTACACCACAGGAGTTCACCTGTGCAGGCTTGAGGCTTGTACACAGCCACTCTTGGTGTCAATCAGTCTACTCCAAGTTACCTCCACTACACCCAGGAACAAAGGGGTTTGTGGAGCTTTCCACAAACCATTTGTTTTGCATTTTGTATACTCTCACCAGTAACAAATAAAGAAATTCCTGAAAAATAGAGCCATTACATCATCTTATGAACTACCTATTTTGCAGGCTGTACTCTTGCGACTGGAAGATTAAACCTTAGAACAATAACCCAATTATGAGCTAAATTTACATTCAACTGATGAAAAATGATCCAGAACCTGACAAGAACAATATTTGTTCACAATGTTGAGCACAAGCAACACTTGACAGCCTAAAACGAACGAGTTATATAAAAGATGACATACGTTGCACTGCCCAGCTACCAAGGGCACCATGCTCCAGGTACTACACTTGTACAATGGGAGTGTTCACCGCATCCTGAGACTAAACAAACCCAACAAAAACCAAGGCACAAAACCCTCTGCAGATAAAGAACATGATCTGACATTAGCTCCTAAGCAATCAGGGCAAGAAGGATGGCTAAACAAAGTCCTATTATATGGAAGGAAAACCACTGCAATTAATAAAATCATTGGTCAGGATTTCAAACAAATTTATATATTTGCTGGATAGATATGAGAGAAAGAATTGCTCCAACAATTCTGACCAAACTTTTGCAAAAATCTCCAAACTCTACTTCTTTCAGGAAAGTAAAATCTTGTGTGCATTTGTCCAGTAATTTTAAACAATTCCACATTTTACAAACCCAGTTCATCACTGCTGTGAGGGCATATATACCTTGCACAGATTAATTTTGTTTAGAGTTCTAGTTAGCATTTGTAACAACCTGCATTATGGGTAAAAGACATCTTTATACCAATCTGGATCTCGCTAAAAAGTCATTTAAGAAGAAAATCAGAAATTTACTGAAGACATCTTGATCATCACCTTGTCCCTCTTTCAGAACTTTTAGCCTGGACTAATTCACACTGCCTGAAGTCTTCACACACTTCCAGAGATAAATGCTCTGAAAGACTGTGGAAGGCAGTTACTGTGAAAACTAGTTACACATATGTCCAAAATTTGCGAACTTTAGCTGACTGAAGGTCGGTCTTCAATTTCGAAACATGTCTCCTAATTCTAAAATTCCCCCTCATTCTCAAACTGTGTGAAATGAGACAATTTGCTAACTAACTAGATAATGTAGACATCTGTGGAGACATTTAGATGCCCAAAATAAGGAAAACATCTTCAATGTTATCTTTTATCTATTTCCTTTTGAAGTATTTTATTCTAACCCAGTGACTGCAGATGGCACAGTTCAATAGTCCCCAAGCTGTGATGCACTGGTAGAAATGCACAACAGTCTAGATGGAGCCTGAACCACTTCAAGGTGAGTTTGAGGCCAAATTAATACTCCATCCACATAGTTTTCTTCTCGGGGAGCACCACGTCGCTAACAGCACCCAGTATGTTTTATTTACATGCAGGCAGAAATACCAAACACACATCACAGCCTTTCACCGTCTCACTTGCTTTTGAGATGACCTTAGGCTGAAAACGCAATCCAGGCTCTCCTGCTGCAGAAGCCTCAGTTCATCCTGAACAGTCCCTTCTCCTCTGTGCTCCAAGGCAGGGGAAAACCCAGGACACCTGAACAGTAGATGCCCACAGAATGCCTGCTGCCCGCAAACAGTATGGACACACAGCACACGACCTACCAGTCACAGATTGTGTGCACAGCAATTCCAGTCATGAAATTCTTGTCACTCCAACAGTAATCATTTTTTTTGCCTGAAAAGTCATGAAGCATTGCTCTGGTTCATACTACAGAAGGACTAAGTCAAGCTACTAAGAATTTTGATTTATGGTGAACAAACTCAATTTGGTTTTTTACATTTATATTTAATAGCTGCCAACTGCTTGCTTAGATGTAAAAAACAAACAACACCTTCAGAGGTGAACTACCCTGTAGAAGTTTGGCTACAAAGCTTCAAACTGTTGAAGAATATCTTCCAGCACACCACCAAAGTTTTAAGACCCCCACCCAACATCCACAGACTCACAACTCCCCTTACAAAGCTGACTTCAACACAAGACCATTTCCATCACATTATCCAGTTCATGAGGCAGAGTGGAAGAGACATTTTTCTCACTCAGACCTTTGCTACTGAACCCGATACCAATCAGATGCAGATGCAGAGACCACCATCCATAGCACAACCAACAGTCACTTTTTTCCCCGCTCACTAAAACCAAACTCATCATCAGCAAGGTCAAGTGCTCTCTGTTGAACTACCTACCCCATGAACCATTCCGTTCCCTCCCCTCCCAATGCAACTACCTGGTCAAAGCAGAGAAGGTTTGTTTAGGCATGGAAAAGCTGACATTTTAAGGCCATAGATCCACAGTGGGAATTAATTAATACCATAAATCCCATAAAAGTGGGAATGATTTTGTGGGCACTTCCACTTTTACACAAAACATTAGTCAGCAAACAGTCTACTTCCCTAAAGACCTTCTGTAGCACACTCAAGAATGGTTGATAATTAATAAAAAAACAAATGTGGAGAGATGCCAGGTCCTTCATACTGAAGGATGAGGAACTAGAATAACCCAAAAAAGTGCAACCTGAACCACAAACTGGCATTTCCCCTCCCATTTTCCCCTCTCCTGACACCTGTCTCAGCATTCGCCCCTGAAGAATTAAACAATTTCCTACAAAAGCAAGAGAAATGAAAAAATTATCTAGGACAAGAAAGCATTTTCTGCTCTTTCTCTTTTCTACTTCTGTAAGATCTTCTTAAAACTACAACAAATAGAACTACTCCTATAATACAGAGACCATGCCAGATGATTCCAGGTTAAATCATAAAACCAGCCAGCACCGAAATAAAGTTTTTTTCACTCCTTTTCCTCTTCTCAAGCCACCCCATCTCTAGCATCTGTAAAGTTCACAGAAGACCAAAAACAAATTCCCAAAGTCTGCTGGTTTCAGGATAAGCCTCAAAAGACACACAAAGTTTCCCAAATCCTTAACATCAGCATTTTACAAGAGGGCTGCTGTCTGGAACACACGAAAGGTCAGGAAAGCGCACCGAAGCTCCCCATCATCCTTACCACGGGCACTCCCACACCTACACTTCCATCCTTTCCCCGAAAAGAAAGGAGACAGGCCTCTGAGCAACCCCGAGGGAGGGGGTGAAGGCGAACACCCCACAAAGTGCACCGAGGGGAGTTATCTGCAGACTCGGCTTCGGGGGTGCACACACACAAAGCTCCCCAGAACGCCAACAAAAGCGAGCCCGTCGCCAGTTCGCATTCCCCGAACCGCCGAGTCCGGCACAGCCCCGGGAGGGCCCTTCCCGGCGCTGCCCCGGAGGGCGCGGGGAGCCTGGGGGGGGCGGGGAAGAGCGGAGAATCGCCCCCTTTTGCCCCGGGCCCTGCCCCAGAGCATTCGGGGGAGGCGAGGAAGCCCCCGGGGCTGTGCCGGGGGACGAGGGGATCCCGGGCCCCCGGTACCCCACCGGGCGGCGAGGCCGTCCCGGCCGCGGGGGTGGCACCGCCCGCAGCCGCCGGGGGAGGAGGGCTGGGGCTCTGAGTTCACCCTTTCCCCGTCCCGTCCCCTGCCCCCCGCGGGCACGGCAGCCATGGCCCCTCGCCCGGCCTGCGGGGGCCGCGCCGTCTCTCTCCTGTGGAGCCTCGGCGCTGTCGAGCAGCTGCCATTACTCG
Organism: Oriolus oriolus; assembly: GCA_013400235.1. NCBI lineage: Eukaryota > Metazoa > Chordata > Aves > Passeriformes > Corvidae > Oriolus > Oriolus oriolus. Next base: position 1,406,648 of record VXBT01002720.1, read on the forward strand.
GGCCAAGACCCGTCCTCCAACCAGGCATCCCCCTCCCCAGCGAGGAAATGCGGCGGCGGCGGGGGTGTGTGAGCAAAAGGAAAGCGGGGAAGAGTGGGGAGCAAAGCGGTGGCCCCGCCTGTGAGAGAAAGCGGGGCCGGGGAGTGACGGGGCTGAGGCCGGGTTGCACCACACCCTGCCCGGCCTCGCCTCTCACGCGAGTCCCCGGCTCCTCCGCGCCCTGCAGGCCCGCGCGGAGCCTTGGAAGTGGCGANAATAATCACACGCGCTCCGCCGCCGTCCCCTTCTCTTCCTCGGTTTCCAAGCGGGCTGCCAGATAATCCTGCCCACTCCGAAAAATGAAATAATAATAATAATAAAAAAATCCCGCCTTCCATCTCCCCCCCGCCGCCCCACCCATTTTATTCTTAAGTATAATTGCTCCCCCCTCCTCATACGGCACCCCGCGCGGAAGGATTGCCCCCTCCCCTGGTGCCCAGCCCTTCCCCTGTCCCCTCTCCCCCATCTCCTTGGAACAGTGNNNNCCCCATCTCCTTGGAACAGTGTGTACATGATTTTGTAGTTTTTTTAAGGCGCCATGTTTATAATCCTCCATCATATTAAAAAAAAAAAATCCACCCAGCATGAGACACGGCGTCTCTCGCACCCCAAAGCCAGGGAGGCAGACACAGAAATATCCACAGGGCTGTAAATTCACCCCCCCCTCCCGCACACACACCCCTCCTCCCCAGACTTAAAAGTCTCTCTCACCTTGTGCTGCTGGCGCTGCTTCTGCTGCTGCAGGGGGGGAGAAGTTAAGCCAGGGGAAACTTTTCAATCCCTTCCCCAGGCCGCTGCTGCCTCCTCCTTCCACATATTTTTCCCCTCAGAGTTTTATTGTGTCTGAATTTTCTCTCTCTCTCTCCTCTTCTGTCTGTCCACAGTTCAGGTTTCTGGGGTAAACAGGGTTTAGGATGGTGCTAGGGATATTTGGGAGAAGGAGAACTCTAGTGGTGTCTGCTGGAGTTGCTGTTTGTTTCTTTTATTATTTTTTTTTAATAATACATTTGAAACGGATCTTTAACTATTTATTATGTATGTATTTTGTCATAGTCTTAGGTCTGGATCCCTTCTTGTTGCAGAGGAAAAATGTGATGCTTAGCCTTGATACATGGAAATTCCTCCTATCATGAAGTCCAACTTGGAGAAATGACAGATAATGGTTTTGAAAGTAGACACTCACCTTGAGCAACAGAAACTAAAACAGAGAATCAACAGTCCGTCTCAGACGTGTCAATACGTCGTGAACGGTAGACCACAGAATCATAGAATCATTTCGATTGGAAAAGACCTTTATGATCATTGAGTCCAATTGTTACTTGCACTGCAGGGTTGGGAAATACATAGTAATACAAAATACATAACTTTATAGGAACATATATACATATGTAAGTAGCAAGAAAACATGTACATTTTATACTGTTTTTTATGGACCGTGAGATAAATATTAATAAATGTCTAGGGAAGTATAGTCTAAAGTTTCTGAAATGATTCAGGAATTATTAATGGATAAGTAACATACGTCACAATTAATTAACTTGACTAGAATTCTACTTTTATTAAAATACACTGTAATCTTAGTTCTATACACATTTATGCATGCAAAAAAATTGAGTCCTATGAGTAGTCATTAATATTACTGAAATAGTAGAAGGAAATAATAGTGCTAATGTTGAAAAAGGTGTATCCATTGTGCCTGGTCAGTCAAAGATTAAACAGAGTTTGCACACTGAACAGTGAAAGTTTCTCCAGTAAATAAGATTTCTAGTAGTCTAAACCCACACAGTTTCTTTGAGACTGCTGCATCAGGACTTTACATCCACTTTGAAAATAAAATGCAAATAATGGTTAGTTGCACAGCTGTGATAAAGTCTTATTTCTATTATGCATTTAAATATGAAAGAACATTTTACATTATCTAAAATAAATAGATAGGAAAGAAAGTGCTGGTAATCTGCTTTCAAAGAGTGCTTGAGGCATTGGGCAGATACCCAATAGTGGTACTATAATTTATTAACTGCATTATATTGCTTGTATTAATAGAAAGCAAATGAAATTTACAGGCAATTTTTTAAGTAAAAAGGGATTTACCGTCAATATAATTACAAAAAGACTACCTTATTTTAAGCATTTATTTGTGATGTTTGGCTGTGATTTCGTTAAGGCATGTCATTTTCAAAAGAAGTTTGATAGAAATATATGCCAAGTTTCCATGGGATATTGCTGGCTTTCCTGTCTTAGCTTTCTTTGAAACCTTCTTTGTTCAAATTGCATCTGAGCTATATTTATATACAGGGGGGAAAAAAAGAAGTTGGGGTTGTTATAATTTCTGTGGTTTCTACCATGCAGTCAAGCCAACAGCTCTGCTCAAGCCAGCATGGTTAAGGCACACTGATTTTTGCATCCAGAATCAGAGGACAAACATAGCTAGCAGCCACATAACCATTTTTAATTCTTCATCCTGAACAGCCAGGCATCCCTAACAACTGGGTCGCCTGGGGGGATTTGCCATAACTCCAAAACAAAGCTCCAAAGCCAGTCTCAGCTTCTCTAGTGAAAGATTTATTGCTCTGCCGCAGTGCCTTCTCCTTACCTATGTAAATATTTATTTAAGGCAGAAGTTCAGCTATCTTCAGTATAAAGAGGTTTTAGCCCTTTATCTCTCATAGGACCCATAGAGAGCTGTCAAATAAATACTCAGGCCACAGTTTCACCAGCATGGAAGCACATGGAGGGCAGAAGCCTTATGGCTTGCCTACCATACAGGTTTTTACCTGGAGTCTACCACTTGCCAACAATCTCCTGTACTTAACATACTTGTAAAGGCTGGTCTGGACTACCTCCAAATATTTGTTTCAGGATACAAATATTTGATTTTGGAAAGAACAAGGTATCCTAAAGCAAACATGTAGGGAGTGTCTGCAACCATAGCCGCATTACCTTCTCTGAGCTGGTGGGCAGTGAATTAAATCAAGTGTAGTAAGACAGGCATAGAGCTTATAAATGGGTGTTCATGGGCCTGGTTTGGAGATATTTTGATATCCTCATTAGGTCCCCTGAGTAACTGTTTGCATTATATAGCCTTCAGATGCACGTTGAAGGATAAAAAGGATACATTTTTGCCTCGTTTTGACTTATTTTTATGTGTATTGTGAAGACTTTTCAATGCTCGTCAGTGTACGGCTTTGAAGCCCGGCTAGCCGAGCTGGGCTAGCCCCAACTCCTGCGTTTATCCGCAGTAGCTGGGTGTCTAACACGAGCCCTGCGGCCGGTCCCTCCCGGCCATTCACTTTCACTGGGAGCGGGCGCGGGGAGCGCCGAGCCCGGCAGACAATGGGAAGGAAATCCCCCCTCCCCCAGCCCCGGCCGCGGCGGGTTTCCTCATCGGCACGGGGAAATGTTTGTTCCAACAAAAAGTGGGCTCAGGGCCGTCTCCAGCCCCGCTTCCCCGGGGCGAGGGCGGGGGGCGGTGCAAGGCCGCGGGACCGCATTTCCTCCCGCCCGGCCGGGAAGGGCCCTGGCGAGGACGAGCGGGATCCGGGGCTCTGGGGCAGGACCGGCACTTCTCGGGCTGCAGTGGCTCGGTTGGGGAAAGAATTTGCTGGTCCAAAAGGTTAATGGTGAGGGCTCAAGTCGCCTGCTTGCTTACGTGGTTGTGGGGAGAGAAAAAGCACCACTGCGTCAGTGTTAGAAAGAAAACATGATAAAGTTACTTCCTTCCGAGTAGAAAGTACTTGCCGTAGGAATACATCGGTCTGCGTGTGTGCTGTGTGCTTTTGCCAGTAGTGCTGCACTGGTGTGTAAACAGATTTGTAGGCACTGCTTCCCTTGGAAAGGGTCTTGGAGGGGGGAGAAGAAGCTGCATAAACAAGAAGCACAGAATTAGCATCATCCAGACCAAGAACGTAATCTCCTGCCATGAATTAAGGGGGAACCAGGCAGGTTCATGGGAAAGAAATCCTTTGCAGGTTGGAGAGACACAAACCATGACCTGGGAAATCCCCAAGCTGAACGAAGGCTGGGACAGGAATAACCCTGTGTCCTGGCTATTACCATGTTCACCCAGGTATGTCCACTACACTTTTCAGGCAGGAGAAGACCAACACTGCCTAGTAACATGCAGACCAGTAGATACGCTTCTGTTTTCCTTTTAGATGATACTCTTCTCCTCATCTTTTTCCAAAGATCATTCTATCTTTAGTTCTAATACTAGACAACACAATACTGTGTGTTTATGATATTTTATTCTTGCCACGTTCTTCTGCCATTCTCTTGCTTCAGTGGTACAACCATCAAACCTCCAAGTGAAGAAGTACATCATTGCTGGTAGGTTCTAGGTACTGGGCTTGCTACCATGAAATCATCCCTTGAATGCTACTCCTAGGAGAACAGGGAGTATTATGTCCTCTCCATCTCAGCACTCATGCTAGGCTAATGAATGCACATCTCTGCCTTCTCCAGGACATTCTATCATCTTTCTGGCTGAACCAAACCCACCCACTATAAGCTCAAGTCTTTATCTGGCTTTGTAAGATAGCTGCCTTGCTGGTGGTGCCAACCCACTTCACTGTGTGCTTCACTCCCAGCTGCACTGAAACAAAAATAATTTGAATGTGTTTCCTGAGAGGCAGGTCTGCTGTGTTGTGATCACAGAAGTATTAATGCAGAAAATTAGTGTAAATTTTTCATCAGAACAAAGTTTAGCAACACAGTTTTCTTTGCAGTAAAAATCTCAGCAAGGCATTTATTTTAGGAAGCTGGGGGAAGGGAAAAAAGCCATAATAACAACAGGCTCAGGAAATCCATGGAGCTGAAAACAGTTGGAGGATGGGAGAGTCTTAAGGAGAAGGTTATGCTGTTCCTTTTTCCCCCAGGTGATGCCTTAGGTTTTAGGCATTGTAAAGAATATACCAGGCTGAAGACGGGGGACACAGAGCAGAGAACCCCCAATGTCTGCTGCTCCGTGAAGCTGTCTGAGGAATGAGTTCAAGCCACCCAGAGGTGCTGTCCTTGCAGATTTGACATGAGGATTGAAGTAGACCCTACAGCAGCCAGGAGCCTTCTTCCCTTTTCAGCTTCCCTCTCCTTGCTATGTCCCTGGCCATGTGGTGCAGGCTACCCACAGTGCTCCGAGGAGCTTGTACAGTCAGAATTTCTAATAACATTCTGGGGTGTTTGTTGAAAACAGTGCATTGTGGGGAGGCGGAGCTTTGGTCTGACATCCTATGGCCAGTACTCGTATGTGTGAGTTCCTTGTGGGTATAACTGGTAATAAAAAAACCCACCCAGAACTAAGTCTAGCAAGTATCGATGTAGACAAAGATACAAAAATGCACTTTTTTTTTCTCCATTCTGTTCTCTCTTTACATGTTCATGCACAACTGGGAATAGAGGTTTATCCTAAAAAGTTTACCTGTGAGTAAACTGACATATGTTTATGACATATGACATGACATGTGTCTACACCAGCATTATGCTTCATGAAAAGTGTGTGCCTGATTCAGCACAGAGTCTGCCAAAGGAAATATAGCTCCATATTTTTTAACTAATTCTGAACAACAGAGCGAGTTTGCACCAGTTTCATACTTTGTGGGGAAAAAAAAAAGCTTTAATGTCAGCTTCCAAGTGTACACCAAGTTTATCTCACAATGATTTGTCCAGTGTTGATGTAATACAGGAAATAATATATATCTATGCAAAATATATGTACAAAACTTAAATTTGATTTTAGACTGAAATAGCATCTATTGTTATTTTATGAGGATGCTGTGATTGGAGATACGTCATTTGCCAGAAAACCTGCTGTGACTACGAGGAAATAAGTAGTACCTTTTGTTATTAAATAACTGCAGAACTAGAACTTCTATATGGAGACATTATGAATGCCACAATTGTATGGAAATATTAATTACGCTGCACATCATAAATGCCAGCATAGAAAATAGTAAGAAAAAAATTCCTGTGTTTAAAGTAAGTGGAGTCCATCATCCCAAGACAGGGGACATACGTGGATAAGGGAGGTGCATGCATTAGGAGCATGCAGGGATGTTCAAGTTCCTTTAAAACAGAGTTAGTTCATGACAAGCCAGGTTTAACCCATTTTGGTCAAGCACTGCCTTTGAGCTAATTAGTGCAGAATTACTCATCTCTACCCTTTGTGTCAGAGCCTTCCATGTTCAAACTTGGCTTGTTAGCTCCAAGGTAGTGCTGGTCCTGGGCTGGTTCCATGCATTCATGTGGCCCTTCTCTGGGCTTAACAAGCCTTGCCAGTGTACAGACTTCTGTCCCTGTACAGAACAGAGACATCCAGATGTTTCTGAAAGAGAGAATGTGTTGTCATTAGTACTTAACTGAAGCTAATAAGCAACGTTAGGCCAGAGCTGATCACCAGTTGTGGCTCTGTACAGCTTTTTCCCAAGCTCCAGTTTCCAGGAATACACTGTTTTGCATGGCATTAGCTCCAGTCTCATACTGTTTATTTTTCCAGTTGCAGTGCTACACAAAAGAGGCAAAATTGTTTCTGAAACAGAGCTGCTCTCGAATCTAACACATTGCCTGAGCTAAAGATCCCCACCAGACTGAAGCTGGCCTGGCATGAAGCCATCTTCATGTGCTTGGAGCTCTGATGTATCCTGATATCATCTGCAGCTTGACTGCACCTCTTAGAGATATCACTGATTGGCTGTACAGGATGGGCTTAATTAATAGCAACATTTGTGTCAGTTTTTTGAACCATTATGGTCAAGATGAAAGCTAATGTAGGAACAAAAAAAATCTGTCATTCTGTGTTTCTGACACCTTATTTGAAAGCTTTTTATATTATCCAAAGCTAAAGATAGTATGTTGGATAAGATAAAACAGTTTTTATCCATTATCACCAATTTAATTTTTGTTGCATTCTGTGAGGAAAATCAGTTGTAACATTCAAGTCTAATTGTTCTTTCACTACTGACCTTCTTACACTGATGGAATTGGAAGAGAATGCCATGACAAGTTAACCAAAGTGGAACTTATACACTGAGACTCTGAAATTATTAGACTTGAAAAGAGTACTGGGACAAATAGATTGTGTATTGTTTGATCTTACATGTCATGTAGGATATGTATTATGTAAAATTCACAAGTAATAGATTTTATTTACATATTTGTCTATTTATCTATTTATCTTAGTTAATAGCTGCATTATGTTCAGCATATGGCAATGTAATCACTTAAAGATTTCTCATTTAAAAAAAAGAATTTATTAACACCCTATTAACTTTAATAAGAATAATGTGGGGGTTTGAAATATCTTGTAAATTTACCAGGCATACTAATCAAAAATCATGGTTAGCTAGTAGCAGGGTAACTAATTACAGTTACCGTTGAAACAGTAACTTTAAATATCCTGCATTGCTGAACTTAAGAAGTCCGCCTAATTTCCTTGATCCTGAATAAAAAAATGAAAGGAATCAGATTCTTACATCCTGTTACGTGTGTGTCACTCAGAGCAATCTTGATAATACATTTTCTGTTCAATACCTGCACTTAATAAATTTTTTAACATTGGGACATAAATCCACATATTTTATTTCTACTATTTGCATGCTTTATAGCCTCTTCTTAGTGCTGGTCTAGTTCTAATTTTCTTCATTTTTTAACATAAAAGGAACAATTTATCATCCCCATGTTTCAGTTCTTAACTATAGGTCATGCTACTTTTCATCTCAGTTATTTATGTGAATGTTTTCCCTTCTGGCTGACAACTATATTGCATTCACTTTGGAAATGCTGTTGCCTTTGAATGGTTTAGCACAGCTCCAAGGTGTTGGGACAGACATATAGACATGTTTTTCCTTCTTTCTCCCATAACTCCAGAGATCTAGGGAATCCTGCCCAAGTGCCAATTAAATAAGAGTTGTATTTCTTTTCTTTTTTATTTTTAGGGAGAAGAAAAAGCACTGCATATGGTTTCTTATGCATTACATAAGATCAAGCTAAACGTTATGTGTCGCTACAATTTTAGAGTCTAAGCAATTTCTGTGTGACTTTTTAAATAAAGCATAGTGTTAGTACTGAAATCTGGGGGTGAAATAAGCAGGAAAATTGTGAAATACCAAAAATAGAAAGAATTGTACTTGGAAAATGAATCAACAGAACCGGTGTTACATAATCATTCTTATATTTGAAACTATTTTTCTAATGCTATTCAGAAAAGTTGCAAACTGGTAGGTGTACACATGGTAGAGAACAACACAATTCTCTGCTCATAGAAACTCAGGAAGCTGCAAAGAGTTTACACAGAATTTCAAAGGGGATCCTGTAATAAACATCAAGCAGCAAAGCATTGTAATAATTCCTCATAATATTATTATTGGAAAAGGGATTGGATTTCCAGATGGATTCTCCACTTGAAAAGGTGGCAGAGTTCCCCCCCGTCTTCTTAGTTAGTGTGCTGCATTTTAGAGTTAAATTCGTAGTGCTTGATAATATAAAAACAGGACAAATCAACTCACTCAAAAGTCTGTTTGAATTCTTATCCTGGACTAATTTGTGTCTGTAAGAAAATTTTGCACAGGTTTTAAACTTAACACTGTATCAGTTAGTTTACCAAGAAGGTGACCATTCATGTACAAAGTTGTATTTGCTTTCAGCTACTGAGCTGTGAGCACGTGAGGACGTAGTACATGCCATGCATATGAGGAATAAGGAAGATAATATGTGTCTTCTTGAAATCAAAGGACTCATGATTACTCTAGCAGGTGATTAAAAATATTAGGAGAGGCAAAAAAAAAAAATTGAACTCAAAACCCTTCTAAAACTAAAACACAAATAATTTTTTTAAATAGCCAGAAGATTCAGACTAAACCCTCTCAAAATATCTTATGCACATGTAGGAATTCCTGAAGAGGCAAATAAACCCTGTTTGTCAAGTTGTAAGCGCTGTCCAGTGTGCATGAACAACGTGTTCAAGCAAGGACTACAAGAATAAAATCTTCTCTCTCAGGAATTTTTTGACTAGGAATGAACTCAGAGTATCCTTGTGGTGGAAGTATGGCTGCTGGTCACCTTAATGTATGGGAATTCTGGGGTCAAGTGTCCCAAATTTATATCATCTTTTATATTTTATTGGTTAGTAAGGCCACCTAGATGAGAGGTGACACTGGTGCTAGCAGTGAACTTCTGCCTTTTTATTACTGCAGTGAAATTGTTCAGGTCCCCCAATGGTAAAAAAGATAGAACAGATTTATGCACACCATATTAAAACATGATGTCCATAGGGAAAAAATTGTAAGCTACAGACACCTTGCAGAACACTAATTGAATTGTTAAACTGCATTATTTACAAGCGTTTTCATTCAGTACCGTGGAAATCCCAGGCTGAGGTATGAGCTATTTGTAAGCAATTAACTTGCCATGAAGTAATGGTGGCAGTTTTGCTGGAATGTCTTCATGGAAACAAAGTGTGATAAGGAGACATTCCTTCGGAGGATTGGAGTCTTGATTATTTTTGCCTCAGTTACTAGATTTACATGGCACAATGCAGACTGACAAAATTCTGCTCTTGAGTTCTAGCAGAACATTCCTGGGAGTGTTTAAGTCAAACCTGAACTCATTATATATGACAGCAATGTAATTGTACTATCTTTTTTGGGAATACCTGTTCAAATATGATACTGAAAAATATAAAAAAGCCTTTAAAACTTGGGAAGCTTACAAGCTGCTAAAAGCATTAACAAAGAGATGCTTCCAAGCTTTCTCACAGATGGCCCCTTCTTTAAAATAAAAAATAAATTAAAAAGATCATTCTTCCTTAGAGAAATGAAGAATAAAGACCAGAGTTGTATGGCTACAGAATGTAAGACATGTAGTTTAGTAACTCTGAAAGGAGCCAATGGTCATGTTGAATAATTAGTTGAACATGAACTTGTGTAGGTAATGAAAGGAGAATATTGTTGCAGTGAATAAGGTAAAGTAGAATGGATTACAGGAGGTGTAAGGAGTTGAAGACCAAATTAAAACCAAAAAGCCTTTGCTACATTTGAAGCAGTAGGTTGACACGAAAGTTTTTACACAGCTGACTTAAGGTTTAGATGGTGTATTTGGACATTGTTGTCGTAGCTGAGACTTCAGAAAGGTAGCAAAGAATAAAATGACAGAATAAAATGACCTCTGTACAATTTTTTAATAGAAGTTTGGGCTAGTATTTTGATCATAAGCAATAACATTGTCTGATGAATAAATGCATAAAATGTGTCCCTCACTGCTATCTAGCCTTGGCAGCAACCTACACAACATGCCACATTCAGGTGGCTAAATTCTGTTACCTTCAAAATACAATGTTCTCATCTAAACAGCCTATTGGGAGTAGTGTCCGGGTTGTAATGCCCTTACATCTGTCTTGGCTTTTTTTTCCTCTTCAAAAACCATGTTAACCATTTAACAGAATCTGTGACCATGTCCCAGTGCCTGTGCTTGGACCTTAGCACTCCTTTGTTTATCACGACAGGCATTGCTTCTTTATAATACTGCCTGCACACTCAAATGAACAGAAATATGTGTGAGTTCAGATAATCTTAACAAAAGTTAATCTACACAGACTATCCTAAAGTCAGAGCAGAATTCCAAGAATCATTGCCCTAGACAAATAACTTTGTCGCTATTAATGGGGGCAAACTGTTTGTTACAAGTCTAGCAAGCAGTGAGAGATTGATTGGAATGTGCATCCATGGAAATACAGTTTACAATTACTAGAATTAAATGCATCATGTCTAGTGCCTGTTAGTGTGTGAAAGACATTAATTTAACTGTTTACTATTTAGTTGTCTTCATAATATACATTTTTAAAAAATTGAACAGCTTACTTTCTCTGTATGGATTTCCAAGCAATTAGGATCTTCTGTTTCTTAAACAGCTTTTTTAACTTGTCAAGACATGCATGAGTTAGCAAGCACAATAATATCTTAATATCTGAGCACACACATTCAACCTGTCTTAGTTAACAACATCAAAAATGTTAAAAATAAGTGTATAAAAATAATTTTTCTAAGTCAGAAAAGTTAATACAACCCTAAGCTCCTCGTAGCCTTTGTTTTGAAAGAACACAATGTGAAAAATGGAAACTAAAAAAGTAGGGCCTTTATTAATAGCAACAGCTGTCATGTATTCATTTTTGTCTCTCTCAGATGTTAAAAATGGCTAAATAGAATTGATTAAACTTTGCTTTAGAGCTGTCCTGGGAAGGAAGTAGCTATGACAGATTTCATCCAACAAATTACATATTTTTTTAAATTGAGGCATATAATAAAAATGCTTGGAGATATTATACAGCATTCCTCCTGTGATACTATGAAATAGAGAGGGGATAGTGGAACTCTACTGCCATTTGTCATCTTAGAGCCATAGAAGCCATCTGCACTCCAGAAGACTATTGCTCAGCTTGCCTGTGGTTTGCAGGACCACATGTGTGAATTATTTAATTCAACAATAGAACACAGATCATACTGATTATTTCTGTTACACAGAGATATTATTGATATTTTCCTATTCCACTGTTTATTTTTGCAAAAATTATTCTGATTTTCAGACAGTCTAAATATTAATTGTGCTAGCATCTAGAAAGCACAACGAGTTGTAAGTAAATTTAACTGGAATTTTGGAAGGGGCAGTGGGGGAAAAAAAGGGATCTGGTCCACAACATCTTTTTCTAAACACGTCAGTAGTAGTGTATGCATCTCTCATTTATTAAGGCCATGAAAGTTGTAGTACTTAGATATCTAAATAGAGGTGTATGTTTAAAAAATCACAATTTTTTTGGCCATGAACAAATGTCAAATCTTTAAACATGGTGTGCTGGCAAAGAGACACAGAAAATTCACGTTACAATGCCATTTTAAAATACCTGCTGAGAACCATTTGTAAATATGTAGAATTTTGAATGTGCTTTATAGACTATAGTAAGAGTTCCAGCAATGCCAGAATTTCTAAGTATAACTCTGAGAGTCAAAAAAAAAAAAAGAGTCATGACTGATTTCTTATGCTTGCATATTTCCCCTGCATCTGTACAGTCAGACCTTCTGATAGGCCACATTTTACATCTCTGAATTCAAAGGTAATTTAAAGCCCTCTTGAAGTGAAGAAAATGTAGCTTGAATGTCACCTTTAGAGCTGTTCCATTTCTTCTGTTTATGTTGAAGTCTAGCAAAATAATCTCACAGATTTTGAGGCTGCTTTTACAGGCATGAACACAAAAGAGAAATAGGAGTTCACTTTTAATATTTTACAAAAATGATTTAGCAAGACAGAACAGGAAACTCCATTCTTTCTAGAAGCTCAATAAATCACTTCCATGCTACTACATTTCAAAGTTTACTGAAGGTCTCACTTGTAAATGAGCTGGGGCCTGCTTTCTTCCTCGGGAAATTTTTGTAAATGCTAAGGTGAATGAGAGATGAAATAAACTTCTCTATGATATAGGAAGAGCCTAATCTGAATTCCAGTGAAACTGCATGGAGAGAGTTTTCTGCCTTACACAACAGGAAAGAAGTCACAAAGCACATGCATCACTTACAGAGCCCATGCTGCGTCAGACTGGAGAGTGATTCTTAAAAGAGAAAACAAGCATAAGCCCATGTATCTGGGGACAGTAGTATCCATTTTCTGTCTGCTGTGGGCCAGTGTTGGTGACAGCCAGGAAACTGAGGGCAGGAAGGACCTGAGACCCTGCTCAGCTGGAGCAATCAGCAGCTGCAGAGTCAACAGAGACACCAGGGAAAAGAGAGGCCAGGAGAGTAATGTGGTTTTTTCACCAACCTTGTTGTCTTGCTTACATTCTATAATTTTTTCTCTTTTTCTTACAATTCCCAATATTGCTTAAGAGAGCCCTGACTGTGTGAGTGTTCCGTCACAGAGAAGGACTTACATGGACTTCAAGGGAGGAAGGAAGACACTGGAGGCACAAACCTTCATGTCTGAGTGGACATTGCGCAGGAGGGGATCAACATTATGCTGGTATGGCCTTGGTTGAATCTCTGGTTTCAAATCTTAGAAACATTTGTCTGCAACTAGGTCGGTATTTCATTTTCTAAGATTTTTCTTCCCCATGTATTATGTAAGCTATCAAAAGCTTGAGGGGGGAGGAGGGAACCCTTTGCATGGAACACTCAGCCCTGTATATTTGTGCAAAATGTAAAATAGATGCCTGGCAGGCAAACATAGAGTACATACTGCCACAGTAAACTGGTGATTGCTTTCAAACCACTGCTTTCTACTTCACTGCACATAAATAAGATCATCCTAACCTCTTTCCTTGAGTTTGATGAGAAGAAAATCACAAGACTTCTATGCAAGAACAGAAAAGCAAACTAAGAAAGATCATCTTGGAGAGAAAGGGCAGATGGACCTCGCTGCCAGAGCAATTGACCTTAAAGCACTGGTGCTCCTAGTTTGTATGGTCTAAGATACCATTCTCATTGCCAGCTCCAAAGATGAATAACTGTAACCAGGTCTGCATCTGAAAGCACTGCTTGCTCTGTCCTGGTAAGGCACTGCAAACAGAAAGGTGGCCTAATTATACTGCCTGTGAGTGGTTGCATGCTTTTCTATTAGAAAGAGGGATTTTATCATTTTGAGATATTGTGGGTTAACCTCATCAGGAAGATCACTCACTCACTCACTCACTCACTCTACCCCAGTGGGAAGGAGGAGAGAATTGGAAGGGTAAAAGTGAGAAAAGTTGTGGATCAAGATAAAAACAATTTAATGGGTAAAGCCAAAGCTGCACATGCAAGCAGAGCAAAATAAGGAATTCATTCACTACTTCCATGGGCAGGCAGGTGTCAGCCATCTCCAGGAAAGCAGGGCTCCATCATGCATAACAGTGACTTGGAAAGACAAACAGCATCACTCCAAGTATCCTCTTTGTTCCTTCTTTCCCCGCTGTTATTGCTGACCACGACTCCACATGGTGTGGGATACCCCTCAGTCAGGTGGAGTCAGCTGTCCTGGTTGTGTCCCTTCCCAACCTCTTGTGCACCCCCAGCCCTCGCTGCCAGGGTGGGGTGAGAAGCAGACAAAACCTTGACTCTGTGTAAGCACTGCTGAGCAATACCTAAACCACCCCTGTGTTACCACCACTGTTTTGGTCACAAATCCAAAACAGCACCCAAGTGGCTGCTATGAAGAAAGTTAACTCCATCCCAGCCAAAACCAGTACACAAGATAAAGTTTTTACAATTCATCATATTCAAATTACAATTCATCGTCTCAAATCCATTGAGAAGGGCATTCAGCAGCTGCCTCGCTAAAGGAGTACCCACCATAACTGTTGGACACAAGTGCTCCTCTGATCTCTGCATAAAGTTCCATGTTGACTCCTCCATACGGACAGATGCTCAGTCTGGGACTAGTTTGCTAATCAAGGGAAGCAGGTTCTCATGATGTCCTCTGTGTGCAGGCCTTTTGAGTGAATTCTTTAAAAAATCTCTTTCGAAGATGTGTTTCAGAGGTTGGTTCTATCTGTTGCCACACAGGACACAGTCGTAATTTTCTTTTTCAGCCACTATTTTATTTGGGAATGTGAAGCTGAGAACAATGTTATTTAATTCTGATAGGTGGAGATTCAAATACTGAAGAAAATTGCTGCCTTCCTAGTTTCCAAATTCAACCAATGACAATACGTTAATTTTGAGGTGGATCTTCTTTTAAATATTCTTATCTAAAATAATTTTTTAAAGTATTCTGCAAACAAAGAAGGGAAAATGAGAAGTTCAGTTTTGGAAAGAGACTTCTTTAGTAACAATATTCGTATAAAAATTATAGTGTAATTAGAGATTGCTGGAGGTGATGAAGAGGAACTTGAGGAGATGGGAAAGGAGACATAATTGCCAACACGAAAGCTTTTTAAGAGAGAAGACTTTCAGACTTGGTGCACATCAGAGGTGGAAACAGCACATAACATTTTATTGAGGCTGGGAGGTTGCTGAATGTACTCCATCTGCTTTAGTACACATATCAAAATGTAAATGAAAAAATCAAATCTTGCAATGGATACTGACACTTGTACATTGGAATGTATGAATTTGCCATCTATGAACATGTCCATGCTAAAAAACCTGGGTGCTCCTTATTTGCATTAACATCTTAAAAGACTGCTAGTTTTTCATACCAAGTTTCATTGCAATTGTAGTTATAAAAATAAAGTATAAAAATCCATTCACTATGTGGTTTTAAGATTTATTTCTTATATCTTGTGGGGATGCTTAGTCTTTGTTGGATTCTTTTTCTACTCTTTGAAAGAACATGGGAAAGTTAAGGAATGTTTGCAGTTTCTGTTCAGGTCTGTAGATTGCTTATCTTGCAAGGCTACTCTGTCAGTCCCATGATTTGGCCTGCAGTGTTGAAAATGTTTTTTCTCTGTTTCTTCCAGATGCTGCCAGTGTTATACTAGATCAGCTGTTGACAATATGTGTGGAAATAAAGTAATAAAGCTCAGTTTGGAAAAACAGCAGTACTGGTGAGAATGTGAGGACACCTCCTGGGTTTGCCAGCATGGCTTGCAGAGTTTGAATTGCCCCGGGCCGGGGGATCGGAAGGATCACTGCTCGTGATGTGTCCCCTCACAGCGCTCGTGTCTGTCTGATTTGCTGGTGCATGTTGCCAGCATCACACCTCTCAAGAGTTCAGAGCTTGTTTAGCACTGAGTTCGTACTTCTGCAGCCTGCTTGCTAAGGGGGAAATGCCAAATTTTTGAAAGCCTGATGCTGAAATGTAAGAAAATTTTTACATTCATTTATGTGAAGAGGAAATGGGGCATTTATTGAGGGCTTATTTGATTAATTTATTTAGTAATTACTGGGTTTTAATTATTTCAGATTCTCACATGCCAAACTTATTGGGCATGCGAGTACATTTCAAAGTAATGGGGTTTTTACTTTAAATAGTGATTTTGAAAAAATTTGAAAAGTAGGGAAAAGGAGAGTACAAAAAGGGATAAATGATTCACATGCTATGTTTTCCAGTCTGAGATAAACATCAGAAAACAAACTCAGGCTCAAAGGGTATATGTTGGCAATCAATTCTCCTCAGCCAGACATTCATAAATATGATTTATTTAAGTTATGTGGTACTCAATAAACATCTGAATCTTTATTTATACCTCATGATTTGCCAAAATGTTTTGCTTAAAATCTAAGACTATGAGGAAATATGATAAGGACTACTGTCACCATCTGTTAAAGGAAAAAACTTGACATCTTTTTTGGAAGAAACATGCATATTTTCTTCTGAAAAAAATATTGTGAAAGATTGCATATGTCATGGTCAAGGAGCAAAAGGAATGTAAAAAATATTTTAACCTACTCTTTATAGGCAAGTAGCTAAAATAGTTGTTTCAAGAATGTACTGGGGTTATACAGAAGTAATAAAGAATTTCTGTAATCTTCCACTACCTTTCCTTAGACAAATGTTGCAAGTGGAGACAGTTTCCTGACCTTTCGTTTCTTTACCATAAGCAGTTTGTTATCACAAAAGTGGACTCATCTGTGCATGAAAGGGCTGTGTAATTTCAGAACATTATGGGGAAAAATAATGAAAGTAATTTTTGTGTGAAGCAAATTACAAACAAGCAGGAACATGAATTTTTGGCATGTCTTAGGAGATTGAACTTCAAGAAAGTTGTTGATCCCTATTCACAGTGGTCCCCGTAGATATTCTTGGCTTTCTTTTGGCTTCAGTACACTTTACTACTGTGACAGCTAGATGTGTTATTTTAACTCTCAAAAGCCATAAAGGGATTAGGCCCACATAGCACTAAATTCTTCAAGGATATATAGAGAAATTATTTTCCTTCTTGAAGGTCTTACTCTGTTGTCTTTAGGGTTAGACAAAGAAAAGGCAGGGAAGAGGGATGTGATATGTAGAGAGAAACATTAATTTAGTGTGCAACTTTAGTTTTGGTTCTTACTTGTATTTTATTGGATCATATGTAAACACTTCCTATAATTTGATTATTTTGTTCTACAATGGTTTCCTTCACAAGCCCTTTTTGAAGGGAAAAGGAAACTAAGGAAACACAGAATTACATTTTGTTTGAGAGAGGAAGAGAGAAAAAATTGTTGTTACAAGTTTTGTGGAAACTTGTAGTATGATGGAGAGAGGAGAGTCTGCAGAACATTTATTACATGATCCAGATCCCCATTGCTACAAAAAACCACTGGAAGTGGCTCCAGTGGCACTTCGTTTCGTTGTATAGCACATATTTGTAGTTTTAACAGGTAACGTGCTCTGAAAAAAGAGCTGGGCTATCTAGATATGTAATAGAGAAGTTGGGCACTTAATTTTTAAAAAATGGTTTCTATGTTCTTTAAAACCCAGAACACTCTGTTTTCCTTAACACTGTCCTTCAGCAAGGGGTTAATCACGGACAAAGGAATAGTATTTGATAAGTATTACATGTTGAAAATCACCAGGAGTGGTAAAATAACCAGCTGGTCCCACGGAATCCAAGCAATTACAACAGGAATATTTTCAGGACTAGTAGTGGTAGTTAATAATGGTTGCCTACAGGCACATAATACACCTTTCTGTCACCTTTGAGTGTTCAATCTGTTGTGTCTGCAAACAATACGAATCCCATTGTCCTGCAAGAGACAAGAATCTCAGAAGCACCCCTTTGGGGGTACTGCAGGGAGCTTGGAAGTAATAATAGTTTCTGAGAAGACACATCTATCACTGCTATTCTGTTTGTGTTTGACTATCAGGAATGCAAAAAATATTGAAGTATTACAGGAGATTTTATAGCAAAATTACATATGAGATACATATGTCTGACTTGGCTTAGCTTAGAGGAATTATAATCAATTTCCCAGTGAGGACATTTCAGTGTTACACTTTTAGAAGCTTGTATTAATCATAACCCCTTAGGCACCTCCGATACGAAGTTTTGGCATGAAGCAGTTTGCTTTCAGCTACACCTGTGCAATTCATCTGGGTCCAGTATGAAAGGCTTTTCTCATCTCACTCTCACCTAAGTATGATTACAGAACTGAAAGCAGAACTGAGAGCAATGAAACAGAGTGCTTATGGAATTGGAGCACAAAGACTTGACATCCTCCCTTCTTGAGAAGGTACAATACCTAGACAACCACACTGAGCAGCACCTTTGGCAGAACCAGCGTATGAAATTTTTTCATTTAAAAAAAAATCTGATAATAATCAATTTTTATTTAGACTCTCAACTGCAGGATTAACAAGTTGCATACATTCAGTGTTCTGCTACTAGATTAGATGGTCTCTTCATTCCAAAAAGACTTGAAGTAATGGTGCCTTGAGATTTCATTGACTAAACCTGCCAATCCTCTGAATGTTAAATCCCTTCAAAGGCTTACAAAAGGCATGTCTGAAAACCTGGAAACCCCATTCAGTGTCCATTCTTGAAAAATTGGGTTCTGAAATAAAGAAGAGGTTGCTTGGTTTAAAACCTGCTTTCGTTTCCATTTAACTGAAAGGTAAATACCTTACTGGTTGAAATGGGAACAAGAACAGATTCTTGATGTATTTTATGTCTGAGATTTGCAAGCTGTTTTGCTTCTGCAGCACTCTGAACTATGGTTTAATTGAGTTATGCTCATAGGAGTTAATTTTTCAAAGATAAAAAAATACACAATCCAAAGCTTTCTTTCAAGTTTTAGTCTGCATATTCCTGGGGATTTTAATGCTGTCTTGGTTTAGTAAGTTATATGTATATATTTTTAAGGACTTAACATTTAAAAAATTCAGCCTCTAGATATATATTTATATTTTGTCTAATGAGACATTTCTATGTATGTCTAGAAAATGGAGATATACCAGTTTTGTTATTTATGATATAAGTCATATGAAGCAATTTTTCAGAGGAAACTAATTTTCTTTGAAGATAGGCTCAGCTGGTATGGGTTTACTATTGGTTATTAGGATTAAGAATAAAATTTTAAAAGTGAATCCTCTTATAATAGGGCCAGAGCCTCAGAAGGTATAAATCATAATGGCTCAATGTAAGTAAAGCGAGCTCTGACAATTTACATCAGTTTAGGATTTGACCTTCTCGCCAGAAAATTATTTTTCTCAAGATCATACTTCCTATATTTGTCTTACTTTGTGCCTGGCAGAGAATTAATTAACACATAATTGCTTTGGTGAACTCAGGATAAAACTTCTCTGTTCAAGAACTCTATTCATTTACTGATTAACTTGCTTCATGGCTGAGTTAGTTCTGCAGGGTCATGCTGTGCTAATGACCAGAGCACAGGAACGTTGTCCAACCAATGAGGACAAGGTAGGCTTGGAAGTATTCCAAATTCTGTTCAATTAGTCGCTGAAATTTCAGCTTTGGGGACAGAGTTGAAAAGTAAGTTGAAGAGAAAGTAGTTAAAGAATTGGATTCCTATTCCAGACGGAGGGAGTGGGAGGGAGAAATTACTGGATGAGACTCAAAGAAAGATGAATTGAACAAAAATGTGAAGAAATAATTTTTTAAAAAACTGCATAAAACATGTTACTGATGATTTTTCGAAGCATTGTGATTATTCCTTCTTTACTGTAATTTAATTTTGTCCTTCTCTGACACTGCCTAATAGTGCAATCTCTGCCAGTATGACGACCTGCATACATACAGACCATGCCTCCATAAAGGCTCATCCGATTGAGCTCAGATTGTTTTTAAAGTGTCCTCTTTCTTTTTCACAGCCTAGATTTTATGCCACAACACACTACTGTATGTAACCCCAAAAAATGCTGTGTTTAAGACCCTAAACTTGTTAAGGTCAATAAGGGGTCAATTGCAAATACTCCGTATCCCTCAGAGAGGTCCCGGAGACAGGTATGGTCTCTGGACACATGGTTCCAAATCCATTAGCACTACTGAGATAATGACACCTGAACTCGAATGAAAATAAGCTGCTCAAAGATTAGGAGAGACTGTGTTTTCCTCCTAATCTGCAATTCTGTTATTGATTTTTTTCAATAGCACTCAGCTGAAAACTTTCAGCAGGTGCAGAACCAGTCCAGCTTCACACAGGCTAATGCAAAAGCTGGATTTCAGGAAACTGGGCAGAATCTTCCTAATTTAGATTTTTCAGCTATTCTGTTTTAGGCTGCTGAGAATTATTGTATCACATGACTTGAACTTGAATGGTAGATACGAAACACATCACAAATGTAATTTTTAAAATAACCCTGGCTGTATTTTTTTTTTTCTAGGTGAAAAAATTGATTTCAGCTTTACCTAATTGAATCATCTCAGGTGAATTAAATTCTATTGAAAGCTAAGCTCTGTTTTTAACTTTCACATCAGTTAGTAGATCAAGTGAAAGCTGTACCTATGAGCTTATTTTGACCTGCCAGCTCGTGTCAAGGTTGCAAACTGTCTGGGCTTCAGTGTTACCTTGCATGACTTTGTAACAGTATGAAAACTTTAGGTTTTCTCCTGTAAAGAGGAGAAACTAGTGCTTCAGTTTCTCATTCTCTAGAATCTGGTCAGTATTTTGATTTAATTTTGTAAGTGAGAAGTGAAACTCAATTCATTAAGTTTCAAAGCTTCGTCAAAATGTGTGATAGAGAAAATCATTAAAGTTAGGTGCTGTTAACAAAAAGAATTTCAGCAATGTGTGTCTAATACTGTAAGGACAATACAATTATGATTGAGCTGTAAAAATTGTAAGTACAATTTTAATAATTTTTAGATGCATATCATAATGTACAGTTTCAGCTTAATTACAGTGAGGGATAAAGGTTGATTTGTTTGGTTTGGGTATTTTTTTTAACCAAAGTAAAGTAAATTTCCAGAAATTTACAACCAACCAGCCGAACCCAACAAAAATTGTTTCTGGCATTGAAATTTTTCAATTAATTTTTTTAATCATTCAGTAAAATTGAAATCTTTTATGTCTATAAATCCACTATATTTCACAGCTGGACTCTGATATTCTGTGTATTATGGCAGAACATTTCTGCAGGGGTTTCTACATACTTCTCTGTGAACCAGTGTATGTGGTTGAAAACCCTGCCAAATTCCAGATAACAATCTATAATAATAATATACTCAAGATCTTCTGGTAGATCAAGAGGAGATTGGACTATTTTTTCAAACATGTGTCTGCTGGAAGCTCTTTCTCTTGGAAGAAGAATGAGGAAAAGATCCTCTTTCCCCTTGCGCTCCCACCTCCAGAACAGTTATCCATGAAGAAGCAGAAATCTTCAGTAGATTTTCCCCTGCTCTACTGCAGTCACTATCACACCATGCAAACAACTTTCTGTTTCTGAGCTGGCACAGATGCAGGTAAATGTTATAGACTGTGCAGTGGCTGTCATCAGCCTTTGCAGATTACAGAATTCAGCTTTAGGAAAGGCTTTGGGGGAGGTGCCCGTGCTGTGTGTCAGACTTAAATCAATTTGGATAATGTAGGTCTTGCAACAAGCCCTGATAAAACATGTTACAATTATACAACATTGACTAACACGAAGAACTGAGACTAAAATGAGAACTGTTCTTTGAATCAATACTTATTAATGTGTTGATACTGTGTTTTATGATGGGGATGGCATTAACTTAACCAAAGATTGGTTTACATTTGAGCTAGTTACAGTAGGCAGCGGAGAAGCAGTTACTTTTGTCACTATGATCTAGGTATAAATTCATCTTGTTCTCCAGATAGATAACTGAAGTGGAGCAGAACATAATCTCAAACCACATTTTAACTTCCTATAGAAAGACTCTGAAGTGACTTCTTTAGCTGTAAATCTCTACATGGTTGGTGCCTGAAGTTAGGTAAGATGAATACCATAAATCAAGGCTGAATAAAATCTTCCTTTTTAGAGGTGTTCCCATGGAAAGTTCAGGACTTTGTATGTGAGAGTGCATTCCTTATTTTGCGGTCAAACATCAAGAGACCAATACATTTCCTAAACGTCCAGAAGAGTGGGAAGAGACAAATTCTAAAGCCTGCTGTAGCAGATACTCATTTTATGAAGAGTCACACAACTCAGTCACGCATCACAGAAAGGTAGGCGTTGCCAGTAAAAATACAGATGACTTTAGAAGTTAATTATATAAATAAAATATGCTGGAAATTTTAAAGCATAAATGTGGGCTTGCTCTTTTCTTTAATTTTTGAACTACATATCAAACCCAAGGACAGAAGGAAACACACTTATGATTACTTGCACAAGTAAACAGTAATCTGAAAAAGTTTACCATGGATATTGAAATTCATATCACCAGAAGTATGTAGATGCAGAGATAAGTAGAAGCCTCTCTCATTTATTCCTTTAAATGTATATATTCTGGAATTTTAATTATCAAAAATGTCTCAGAATATTAAAATACAGAGATAACAATTTTCTTTTTGGAAAGCAAAAAGGGAGCAAGGTCTCTGGAATAAGTTATCCAGACTGTCCTTCCATATGAGGCTGTGGGGAAGTGACAGACAGACAGCCCACATCAGTCCGGGCTTTGTATTGGACCTATCACAAGGGTGTTTGCACTGCAATTCCTCACTGCTTCCCCTCCAGTTCCATTTGACAATCTGCACTCTGTCCACTCGAATTTGTGAGGCAGGAGTAGTGCACACTGATATCACTGACTTTGTCACTGCATGTCATCTCTCGGTCTCTTTGGCAATGAACAAAAGGAACTTCTCCAGAGGAGGCAGTAGCTGCTGTGGAACGGCTTCCAGTTGGAGATCTCTGGTAACTTGGGGAGCTCCAGGTGCATTGATTACTGAGGGAAGGATCTAGTTTCCTGAGTGTATCCATTTACCTTGTTTACATTTGAAGGTAATTTGTGTAATTCAGAATAGAGGCACAGAGCCCTAAATGACAAGATTGTTTGGAAGTCAGTATCTGCCATGGAACTGTATCTTTTTTACCTCAGTAATCTCATAAACTGCCTTTTGTCATTACTATTCTACTGACCCTAACTTTTAATTTAAAGTGTCTCAAATCCCATCATTGCTGGTGTTTTGATGAAAAATTTGAAACAGGTGTTTGAAATTCAACTTGTAGTTGAATCCCACTGAGAAGTTGATACAGAGCCTTTCTCATGGCTTAGATAACAGTAGGAGTGGTAGCCCCAGGTTATAGTCCCTCCTTTGGCTTCCAGACAATGCCAGTTCAAGGTTTTAGTGCTAATTTTCAAAGCAGTATAAGATTCATGCCACCAACTACCTGAAGGAACAATTTTTTTAAAATGTCAATCTATTATATAATCAGTGTGCAGAACAATGCAGAGTGTGAGACAAGCATCTGAGAACTGTAGGTAAAGCCTTGGCAGCTAGAAAGTTCCAAGAAACTTCCAAGAAAGTGATTGCACCTAGTAAGTCCTTCCTGAGAAACACTGCATTCTGAAAGATCCTTTTCAGCAAATGAAGGACATTCAAAATCTTCAAACTCTGCCAGCTTTCCCTCTCAAAAGACAAAACAAAAAAGTTAACTGCCTTTTTGTAATTACCATGGCTTTTTCAAAATGTTTCCATTGTTCCCAGACTTGATCCTTGTCCAAAATGAGATACAGATGTTAAGAGAACGTGACTTTGTTATGTTTGAAAAGATGTTCAAAATTGCAGTGATACATGAATGTTCAAAATTTCAGGTGAAAAAACTAAGAGTAATGAATGACCTGTAGCTAATTATCAGACCGATTGCAGGCATTAGTTTTCAGCAGCGTGCTATTGGAAATTGCTTGTAAGTCCCACTTTGTAATAGTTGTAATAAACAGATTTCTCGTTTCAGTGCGCAAACATTACCTTTGCCTGTCACAAGATGGCAGTGTAAGAACATACATAGCATTTGTTCGCCGAGTGCTTTCGTTGCCACAAAATACTGCCGAACTCGCCTGCACATCCTTCAGGCGCTGGCAGCCAGACCCTTTAGTGGGATACGCTGTCAGCTGAGCGTTGGGGCTGCTCACACACCGCTGTCTCCAGGACCTCTCCACACAGCCCTCTTCTTCCAGGGCATCCCTGCTGGGGCAGGACAGGCGTGCAGAGATCCACTCCATCCTCTCCCGTGAGATTGAGGGTTGCTGTGTACACAGAGCTTTTATCACCCCTCATTTCCTGAGCCCAGGCCTGGCTCTCTGAGGTAACACTCTATTAGTTACAGAGAAATGTCTTTAGCATGGTAGGGATAGCTGTGACACAAGATGCCCGAGGCTGCTGCTGCATTGTAGAAGAGGCAGATGGAGCAGGCAGGGGCGAATGAAAAGTGCTGTGCAAAAGTCTCTGCTGTGTAGTGGATGGTTTGGGAGCCCCCTTCTACCTCAAACACCGTGTGAGAGACTTGTGAAAGTAATGGTAAGTGTCATCACATGCTGTTGCTCATCTACACTGTGGTTTCCAGCACCGTGTGTGCTGTCAGGACTCCTCTAATGCCTTTCGGTTCTCCTTCCCATCTCTCTGAATGCCCACAGAAGTCCACAGCACAATGACAGGGAACGTGTCTGAAGCGGGTTGTATGGAAAAGCAGGGGGCTGTGTAACCAAACTCCCCCAGGATGTCCCATACAAAACCCAAAGAAGTGACATCCTGCCCACTCTGACTTGCTTCTATGAAAACAGGGGAGAGATTTCTAGCACCTGGCCCAGCTCTAGGCCATTTGTTCTGTGAAGGGACAGTAGTAAAGATCTACACATGCTCCCCTGACAGACTGATAGATGGAGGCATGTCTTTTGTTTGGGCTCGTGCAGAGTGGTGTTCCCTGCATGTGTCTGCCCTACTTGCAAGTGATAGAGGCTGAAGCTGTGGCACAGCCTGCACGGCTGCTGCTGAACAGCACGTGGGACTCTGGAACATGTACCCCCCTTCCGTGGGGTGCAGTCTTTCAGGAAAAGGCTGCTGCAGCATGGGTCCCCCAGGGGATCAGAGGTCCTGCCAGCAAACCTGCTCCGCCATGGGCTTCCCTAGGGATAACAGCCTCCTTTGGGCATTCACCTGCTCCCACGTGTCCTCCGTGGGCTGCATGTGGATCTCTGCTCCTCCACGGACCTCCATGGGCTGCAGGAGTGCAGCTGCCCCACCATGGGCTGCATCAGAGGCTGCAGGGAACAGGAACACCTCCTCTCCCTCCTTCTGCACTGATCTTGGGGTCTGCAGAGCTGTTTCTCTCATGCATTGTCACTCCTGTCTCTCTTGACTGCTGTAGAAGTTGAGCACTTTTATCCTCCCTTCTTAATTCTTTACCCCAGAGGCATTACCACGACCGCTGATGAGCTTGGCCTGGGCCACTGCTGAGTCCACCTCGGAGCTGTCTGGCACTGGCTCCATCAGACATGGAAGAAGCTTCTGGCAGCTTCTCACAGAAGCCACCTCTGTAGGCCTGCACTACCAAAATCTGGCAACACAAGCCCAATACAAGCCTGTTGAAGAATTAGGAAATAAATTCTGTAATGGTGCTGTCAATGAGCCAGGACCGAGACAAAAAAGAGTGGTGAGTCAAACTGGTAGTCTCAACCCACCATAACACAGGATGTACTCATGTGAGCAATTTATCTCTTTTCAGACAGCAAGGACATTGTGTTTGTTTAATTTTACACCCTTCCCTTGACTAATCAAACCATTAATAATGTAGAATTTTATCTTCTACAGATTTATGAGATACTTGCACCGTATCTGCTCTTCAAGCTAAGTACTTTTTATTTTGGTTTGAAAGTGAGCTTATGCTTTTGTAGTGGAATGAATTAACACTTTGTGCTAACTTGTTTGGTTGCTGGCCTGTGTGCAGTGGAATAAGGATCTGTTTCCTTCTATTCTCGTATTTTTAGGCTTTAAATCCCAGTTTGCTCAGGGACATTTCTGGTCCCTGAACCACTGTCTGATAAATGTTTTGAACATTATCTAGCAGCAGCTTTGCCAGGGTAGGACCTTGTTTGCACCCACCCTGCACAGGAGCTGGTGGCAGTGAGGACTGGCCAGCCCAAAGAAGAATTTGCTTGCAGGCCCTTCCTTCTTTTGGAGACAATGACAGTTTGCTAACATGGATACAGAGCACTCACTGCCTCTTGGTCTCTGTGCCGAGGCGTCCCCGGTTCAGCTGGGATAGACAGAGCACTTGTGACCAGTGTCTCTAGATTCTCACCCCAGCTGGACGCCTTGGTTTGACTTTCAAGCAGTATCTGAATCTGATGGACAGAGCTTAATGATCGTATTTCTCACGTGTTTTCAAATATTAGGTGAACATGTGCTTTTCACAACTTGCTGTTTCTTGAGCACTACCAACATAATTTAAAAAATAACAGAAGTGGTGAATTACAGGTTAGGATTACAGAAAATTCCTTGTTGGAAGGGACCTCTGGAGATCATCTGTACCAATCTCCAGCCAACAGCCAGGCCTTAGATTCAATTTTCCAGAGGACTGTCTAGCTTCTAAGCCAAGGGGATTCCACCACTTTGTTGGGCTGCCTGTTCCAGTGTTTAATTCTTCTCAAGATGAATGATCTTTTTTTCTTAAATCCACATGAAATTTGCCATGGAACAACATGTACCTGCTGTCTTTTGACCTGCTACTGTGTATCCTAGAGAAGAGAGTACTTCCAGCTTCCCTGTAACTCCTCTAAGGTGTTGGAAGACAGTGGCAAAGTATTTTCAGACAGAGGTGGACCTTTTGGAGATTTCTGTGTGGTTATGGGCACCCTCTGTTAGCTCTCTATGGTGATCACATGAAATATTCTGTGCTTTCAAAGGTTTTGTGAATCTATTTAATTTTGTTAAAATTCAGGTAAGAGGACTAAATGCCTTAAATGCTGGCTCAAAGCCCACATCTTCTGGTGGGAACTGAAACAGAATCAAAATCTGCATCTTTTTAAGTCCAAGTGTGTATGACAATTTCAAAAGAGCTTGGCATTTGAATCAACTCTCTCTCTCTGAGGACTGAAATCCTAACATCAGCTGCAGTGTGCAATGGTTTCATTGTGAGCACTGGAATATAATTTGATTGCATTTAGTTTTTCCTTGTCCTGCCAATGTTGGCTCTTCTTGTTCTGAATTTTTCCAAATTACCACGAGTCAGTAGTTGATCACAAAAATAAATCAGGTCCTTTCTGCTGATTTTTTTTCCTCTTATGTCTCCTTGTTTTCTGTGGGAAATTTCCATCACTAAGCTAGTTATGCTGATTAGCTGAGTCGCATTTTTCATGTAACATTTTTTGAATGAAGCATCATGCAAAAGTAATAATGGCTCTTAAATAACATAACAAATTTTAAGAATAGAAATAGCAAATGAGATTATCAGCTGGTCAGAGGACATCAACATTTCTTTCATAATCCTTTTTTTTCCTTTTGTTGGAGCTGGGGTAGTAAGGAAAAAGCATTTATAATCTTGTTATATAGGAGCTCTCCAACAGCAGCAGGAGTGATACAGCTCAATTTTCCAAGGAGCTTCATTGTGGCCATTTATCACAGTCAGATATTTGACTCAAGTGCAAAAATGTGGAAAAATAAGGTTATATCAGGTCTCCAAGAAGGATTAAAAGTAACCCAAACAGAAGAGAAAAGAACAAAAAAAAAGAAGAAAGAAAGAAAGAAAGAAGAAAAAAAGAAGAAAACCACATAATTTTTCTCTCACAGGCTGAAACTTTATCTAAATTTTCAGCCAAGGTGAGAATATTTTCCATGGAGAAAAAGGATAAAAACAGGATGAAAGATATATGCTGAATCTTATTTTCCCCAGAAATGTGCAATCCAGTCTCCTGGTAGGGATGTTAAGAAGTGTGTAGCTGACACCAGGACAATTTCCACAATCTTTTTGAAAGATGGTATGGTGGAGGGAGTTTGTTTCGTGTGTTTTTGGGAAATTAACAAACAATAACTGGGAATATGAGACACCTGGACTATTTCTGAGTGACCTATTTTTTTAGACTTTTTAGAGGCTTGAGGCAAATCCCAAACTTTGACCAAATATTTCTAAGGTACAAGCAAGTTGCTTGTTCAGTTTAATGCCTGCAGATTCCAGATTCCATGTAAAGAATTGTTGTTTAACATTATTGTAACCTTGAAGCCAAATCAAACTTTCTCTGTATCCAAGGGTCCTGAGTGCCAGACTGCTTTTAGAAAGGGAGCAGGTCTTTGTTTGTTTCATAAGACAAAATTATGTTTCCCTTTTTGTTCAGCACCTCATTGCAACACAAATCGTGGCTATGGGGAGCATGCGGGGAAGGCCCCAGAGGCACAAAGACCACGCTGCAGGCACGTGGTGTGCATTGCCACTGAATTTCATGTGGCAGTCTGAGAAGGCATTTTATTGTTAACCATCAGGACACAGCCACCAGTGTGGTGAAGTCTTCACAGCAAACCATCACATTTACTGACCTGTTATTTTTCTAGGACTCAGAGGGCAAGCAGGGGAGTGTGTTTGGGAGAACCAAAGGGCAGGGATGGTCCTCAAGTTTTCACTCAGCTCTCAACACATTGTGTTTTCCTTGCTGGAAACTGGGTCTTCCTCTGCTGAAGAAACTGAGCCTGCATTTGGGAATATAGAGTAAGACTTAATTCACAAGTTTTGGGTTTTATTTTTGTTTAATACACATTCACAGAAAATTCACAGAGCACAGTGAGTTACAATTTGCAGTAGTTTTGTAGGTTAAAATGGGAAGTACCTTTGCACAAACCAAGTGCTTGCAAGTAGGTAACTGAATTTTCTGAAGGCTGCAGATTTGAGTTGTAGCCACATTAACATGAGCAGAGCATAGATCAGTGCAAGCTCTAACCAATGGCTGTTTTTACAGAGATCCTCTTCAGCCATTAGACTGCAAATTCTGGCCTTGTGCATTGGGTTTTGATGGCAAGGTTTTGGTAGCAGGGGGCTATGGGTGGCTTCTGAGAGAAACTTCCAGAAGCTTTCCCCATGCCTGATAGAGCCAATGCCAGCTGGCTCCAAGACAGATCTGCTGCTGGCTGAGGCTGAGCTCATCAGCAGCAGCTGTAAGTGCCTCTGGATAACATAATTAAGGGTAAAAACCCCCTAGAACTGTGCAATAGCAGCTGGAGAAAGCATTGGGAATATGCAAAAGAAACAACTCTGCAGACACCAGGATCAGTGAAGAAGAGGGGGAGGGTGCTCCAGGTGCCAGAGTGGAGATTCTCCTTCAGGCTGTGTTGAGAGAGGAGCTGTGCTCCTGCAGCCCATGGAGGTCCACGGTGGGCACCTGGTGTCCATCCAGGGTCAGCCCACCACACCTTGCTAAAATCAGTGACAAAACTCCTCTTGGCATCAACATGGCCTTAATGTTATCCAAAGAATCTTTTTTGAACAAGTAAAATCTTTCAAAATTCAGGAAGCTTTAAAATGTGGCCAGCCTTGCGGCAGATTTTTGTAAACTTGGGGTGGATTTATAGCAAGAACGTGTTTGCAAGATCCATGTTAATGAAACGTGCAGCAGGAGTTCTCAGCATGCACAGTGACATTCATCACTGTCAAATTCCCTCTTTGAATTCACATCCTCCCAACGTATTAATGAGGGCTTTAATCTCGAAAGACAAATCTGACCCACAGTTGAATTCCTGGGGAGCCGCATTCCTCATGCATGAGTCTAGGGAAACCTTGTGAGCTCCCAGCTGAACTGCTAAGGCCTTTGCAATGGTTTGTGTGTGTCCTCCTTACGCTGACATCACACCAAACCCCAGATTTTCTGCTTTGTGTATTCAAAATTAATTCGTAAGGATTTTGGTCCTGTATGTGACAGCAAGATGTACCAGATATTTTTAGAAAGGAAAAGTGTCAAGGGCAGATTAAAACTCCTGTAAAAATTTCCACCGATGTTCAGCTCATGGGAGAATAAGCTTGTAGCTTTGAAAAACAGACCGTGTTTTGTCTTTATGCCTGGCATGACAAATCCTCTGTGTTCTGTAAAATGTTTTGCTCTCGTTTGCTTCTGTGTAAACCTGAGGTTGTTTGGTAGAGACACTTCACCACAGGGTCCACTACAGGCATGCATGAAGACTGATGGAATTAGTGAATGTTTGAAAATGTAAAATTTGTAACCTTGTTACTGTGGTTATGAATACCATAATTTACTCTTTTTTTAGTGTATATAAAATTGTTCTGGAGAACTGTGGCACTCTTAGTGTTATTTTTCCAAATGAACATGAAAAAATATTTAAGAGTTCACACAGTCCATCTCTAAAAGAAACACAGCTAATCTTTCATTTAATATGTATACAGAAACTAGACAAGTTTTCACCTATAAACTTCCTTTAAATAAAACAAATAACAGCAACTTTGCCAGTAATTAATTTCAGAAATATTCTGAAAAAATCTCTTATAATGTTGTTTTTCTGGAACTCAATTATTCTGGAGGTAATAAGATGGCACCTTGGACGGAGCTGACAGATTGTGAACTCAAGTGACGATGACTGCCGCTTTTTTCAGGAGTCAAAATACTTTCTGGAAATAATATATCATGTCAACTCATAAGAAGATTTTTTTGTGTTTCAAGCAGCTGCTGCTTGGATGATTTGTTTATTCCAGCTGTTTCAGAAGTCAGAATATAAACCATGTCCTGAGTGACAAAGAGCTGATGTAGGTTAAAACATGGTTTGGGTGATGTAAGGTCATTAGCTTATATCTTCAGGTTTTGGTTTTGTTGGAAGAAGTTTTGTTATTTTTTTTCTATTTGGTTTTGTCATGATTCTTTAATTCCTGGCTTGGGACAGTGCAAAAAGCACAATTTTATTGAGTACATAGCAACAGCTGTTTTTGTGGCATTCTTGCCCTGATTTTCCTCATAAACATGAAATGTCATGAAGAAAAATAGTGATTCTAATAATTTTGGACTTTTCCCATCCATACTGCTTCTTCAGAAGATATATTCTATCTTTCTCAAACTGTCTTGCAGGCGGAATAAGGCATGTTCCTGCAGTGCCTCCTCTCCCGATCTGCTCCCTGCCATGCATCATTCACTTTACGAAAAATCTCATATATGTGCTGTCTCAAAATACCTTGCCTTCTGCTGTCTCTGCAAACTCTGGTGTCTGCAGGCTTCTCTGACAACTGCTCTGCTCTATCCAATGTTTCTCATCCATGCTTTTTCTAATCCATGAAGAATATTACTTGAAAACTTGGCCTTTTTTGCTTGCTTATAATTCTGAAATAAATAAGAAGCAAAGCGGGTACAAAACCATGTTATTCATTACCCTTATTTATGTAAATGCATCCACTAGTAAATCATAGAATCATAGACTAGGTTCAGTTGGAAGCAGCCTTAAAGATGATCAAGTTCCAATGCCCCTGCCATGGGCAGGGACGCGTTCCACTAGACCAGGGTGCCCCATCCAGCCTGGCCTTGAACACTTTCAGGGATGGGGCAGCCACAGCTTCCCTGGGCAACCTGTGTCGCGGTGACCTCTTGGCCTGCCCGGATGGCCAGAGGGCGACAGTCAGTTCCAGCAAAAGCGTGGGTTGCTGGACACTGAGCCAGTCAGCGTGCGATGTAGCGCGCGGCAAGGTGGAGGCGAAGGAGGAGAAGGACTCTCGGTGACGAGCGCATTCCGAGTTTATTCACCATCGAAGGGGAACAGACAGGAAGGGAGAATGCCAACTGAAGAGCGAGGTAAAGACGTGACAGGGGGTTTTATACCCCAGCTAGCAAGGGAGAGGGACAAGGGCACAACCAATAGGAGGACAACATGAGGTGACAGGTGGCCAGTAAAGTCGTTGGAGGGGAGGGTACAGTTAAAACGGGCAATGGGCAACTGAGAAATACAGAACATTCTAGAGGGTTCATACATATTTAATAGGGGCAATGAATAAACATGAAGGCATCAACCAATGGGGGAACTGGGGCTCTGAGCTCTTTAAGAAGGAGGGCAGGTGCGACAACTGACAGGCCTTCGATGGGTCGGGCTTTTAAACTGAGGCTACGCCCTCAGCCTCTTCTCCATCCTCGCCCTCTGGATCACTGTCTTGGGCGGGGAAATCTACCCAGTCTATTTTATTTATTTTCATTGAAAACTCCGTGTCGCACACTGCCACAAACCTGTGCCAGTGACTCACCCTCACAGTAAAGATCTTATTTCTAATATCTAATCTAAACCTGCTTTCTGTCAGTTTACGGCCATTGCCCCTTGTCCTGTTGCTCCACCTGTCCTTTCCACTTGGGAACAGTCCCACTCCAGCTTTCCTGTACATACGAGGAGTTGTTACAAAGTCCCCTCAGAGCCTTCTCTTCTCTGGGCTGAACAGCCACAACTCTCCCAGCTTGTCTCCATTGGAGAGTTGCTTCAGCCCTCTAATCATCTTCATGGCATCCCCTGGACTCACTCCAACAGGTCCTTCTCCTTCTTTTGTTGGGGCCTGCAGAGCTGGAGGCAGCCCTGCAACTGGGGTCTCACCAGAGCAGAGCAGAGGGGCAGAATCCCCTCCCTCGCATGCTGCCCACACTGCTTTTGATGCAGCCTCATTTGGCTTTCTGGGCTGTGAGTGCACATTCCTGGGTCATTCTGAGCTTCTCATCAACCAATGCCCCCAAGTCCTTCCCCCAGGACTGCTCCCAATCCATTCTCTGCACAGCCTGTGCCTGGGATTGCCCCAACCCAAGGACTTGCACTGACGGCTGTTACTCAGTGCTTTGCTCCCTGCCAGGCAGTGGAGAGCGACTGGTGGAGCCCTGATCACAACTCTCACACAACTCCAGTCTATTGGACTTTACACAATACATTATTTATTATCTTGGAATTATTATTTTACCTATATTGACATGTAACCTGGGAAGGCAAAAGTCTTATAAACAAATGGATGAGAGCAATTTACAGAAAAAATAACATATATATTCCAATTCTTCATTTATTCCCTCCTGGTTCTCAGAGAGCCCTGTGACTTGTGTTGATGGAGACTGAAAGGGCTTCTCACATTGCACAGGAAGGAAACCATGTTCTTCTGGGCTTTCAGAAGGCACACATATGTCATATATTATTGTTCTGAAATATACGGGGCATGAGAAAAGAACCTGGATTTGTCCCAGAGCCTGGGATCTAGTAGGAACCTCTTGGGATGAAGAGTCTAAATTTGTAAGCAGAACATTCACTGTTTCTCTTCACATCGGCAACCAGAGTTTACAAGCTGAAGAGCACAGTGCTGGCTGGCTTCTCCAGCTTTAAACACACTGACAGCAAGTGAGTCCTTCTGCATGCATTCCAAACACCTGCTCCTCAGCTCAGCCACACTATCTCATAAAAAATGTATTTTTTATTCTTCTTTGATGAATCCCTAAAAAAAAAGTCACTTGAATCCTAGAGTTTATTTTGTCTTGCTAAAGATAAACAAGAACATACACAAAAATGCAAAGGCTATTTAAATGAGATGTAAGCTAAAAGCCAGCAGTACATCTGCATCACCTGAAAAATAGGGAAATTGAGACCTGGATTGTGATTTGGGCTCATCTTTAAGAAAAAGAGATGTTAGAAGCCGTGTTCATTTATAAAAAAATAATATTATAATTGTTAATGCACATGTATTGCAATTTTAGGGTGTTGAATTATTTGGTTAATACCCAGATAACGAACAGGAATCTGAGAGTTATGCCATAGAGAATCATAGTTACTTTAAATGTAAAATCCAATAACAAATATAGTAAAGCTATTTTCAGATTCAGAATTGCTGTATTGTTGTGTTCCTCCAGCGAAGTGCACACAGGTCTAGACACTGGAAATAAATGCAAACAGCCAGACTCCGAACTACAGACTCAGATGTTGTGACACGTGCGAAGGATGTGCATTATACTTCAGCATAGGCGTACCTTTGCACTGTCTCCATTTGTTCTTAGACAAAATTTCTAAAGATAGAAACAGAAATACTACATAGACAAAAACACCGGTGTCTAGAATGAAAACCACTTTTTTCCCTTAATAATGAAAAATTGAAAATTAATATATTTTAAAATATTTAAATATATGTCCAAGAACACATAGGACACAGGTAAATTCTTTACTGTGAGGGCAGCGAGGCACTGGAAGAGGTTGCCCAGAGAAGCTGTGGCTGCTCCATCCCTGGAAGTGTCCAAGGCCAGGTTGGATGGGGCTTGGAGCAACCTGGGATAGTGGAAGTTGTCCCTGTCGCAAATGTCCCAAATGACGACACAGAGTCCAGCGTCCGGAAGAGTAAAGTGAAGCGGAGTTTTTTTTATTATTTTACAGAGCGGCTTATATCCCTTAACTCGNTGGGAAAAAGAGAGAAAGAGAGAAATCTCACAGAAGTGCTGGGAAAGTTAGAAGGCTTCACTGCTGACAGCTTTTCCAGCAGTCACTTGTCCCTGCCCATGGACAGGGGAACTTCAAGATTCCTACCAACTCAACCTTTCTGTGATAGGAAGATGGAAAGATGCTTTAGCATCCCATTAAGGAAATCTTAAGATTAAGTATGATTGTGTGTCAAGTTTGCAAAAGGCAAAGCAGAAACAAGAGATTCCTTTTCAAAAACATTTCAAGAGTTTGTGAAAACTGTGACCCAGATAGACAGAATTTGCCACTTCCACTATAGGTAAAAAAAGAAAACAAAAAACCCCAAAACAACATCTTGAAGACCAGTATCCTGAAACAAGCACATATGTTTTGGCCATCCAGTATTCCTGGCCCATCTCATTCACCCATTTGCAGGACCTACACTTTTGTGGACTCCTGTTTTGTTTTTTCTGATACAGATAGAACCAGAAGAAGAAAATGTCTAGAAGAATCTCTTGTATTCAAGGTGGTTACTGTATCTTGGGTGATTTGTCATGCTTCTTTTAGGTTCTCAGTGTGATTACTCTTTTACTAGATGTGTATGATGGCATTTTTAAATTTGTTTCTGCATAATTATTTCTGTAACTTCATTCAATGAATCATGGAATATCTTGAGATGGAAGGGACCCATTGAGTCCAACTCCTGCACAGCACCATCCCCAAGACTCACAGCATGTGCCTGAGAGCATTGTCCAAATGCTCCTTGAGCTCTGTAAGGCTGGAGCTGTGACCACCTCCCTGGGGAGCCTGTTCCAGAGCCCAACCACCCTCTGGATGAAGAACATTTTTCTCATATCCAGCCTGAACCTCCCCTGACACAACTTCAGGCCATTAAATCAGGTCCTGTCACTGGTTACCAGAGAGGAGATCGGTGCCTGCCCCTTCTCTTCCCCTCATGAGGAAGGTGTAGACTGCAATGTTTGCAGAAAAAACTTCTTTGGTTTTGGCAAGTGTAGCAATACTTAGTTGACCTCTGTGTAACTAAGTCATAGTCTCCTCTTGCTCAAATACTTTTGAAAAAGGAAATTGTGAATCTTTGTAAAGTTTTAATCCTGTCATTAAACCACACTTCAGGGTCCTTGGTTCTTGCTAATATGGTATAAAAGAACTTAATGTCCCCAGCACTGCTAATTCCCTGCAGCTCCTCAGCTGCCTGTCAGGAACACAGACTGTAATTCCTAAGCCTTCCTAGTGTGTCCTCTTTTCTGACAGTTACAGTTACTACAATATCTGTCCTTTATTTTATGTATAAATGAATTAATTACTTCCAGGAACCCAAAAGAAGTATTTTTCATTTTAATGGATTTCATAATGTCTGCGAAGATAAAACTCCATTAAAAGCATGAGTCTTTAAAGATGAACCAGGGCACAGAGTCTTTCTAGGACATGTCATACTCCCATGGTTTATAACACTGTGTAGAATTTAAGTCTCTGGGCCAAATACTTGCCTGTGTGCTGAATTATGGAAATATGAGTCCGACAGAGAAGCCCCTGCAAAGGTCACTTTGAATGCCTGGCTGTGCAGTGTTGGTAGCAATACCTGCTGTAGGAATCCTAATCATGGCTCAAGAACTGCATAAAACCAGAGCAAAAATGCAGTCACTGCCTTACAGTCCTGAAAATGCAAAATTGTAGACAAAAGGCAAAAGGCTGATTAGAGCTAAATACTAAACGAAATTACCCTCGGGAAAGGGTAACTGCATTGGACTGTGAGGTTCATCTAAAGGAATGTTGCTAGTCTGAACTACTTCACAACCACCCAATTGTAACAGAAAAAGAAGCAATGAGATGTTTGCTTTCATCATCTCTTCTCTTTGACTAAGATGGTGGTTGTCACTCTTTTGGTAGAATGTCTGGTCAGTCAGGAGTAATTACTTGTGATAACCTCAGCCCTTTTCTATCTTCTCCTGGGAAAAGTGGCCAGCTGAGGGGATGCTGGGATGCTAATTCCAATACTTGTTTGAAGTTTAAGCACACCTTGAAATAAAATGAGCTGACAAAAACCACTACCATGGTTAGAAAAAGCACTGGTATTTAGTTCTCGGCTACCTGGGGAAATACAGCTCCATATCCATTCCTACTGGCATATGTTAACCTGTATTTTCATTTCAAACTGTTTCCATTAGATTAAATAGACTGTGTCAGGCCCTAAATCTTCTAGATAACAGGACATGGCAGTTTGTCATTTGGACAAAAATAACTTCAGCTCCACCGTCAGAGTTCATTACTGTCAGCTGGAGTAGAACCCTGCTTAGGAAGTACATGTCTGACGACATGATACGTCCTCTTTGCATTTGTGAGGGGTTGTATGTATGTTATAGATACACTTAAGATAAGCACTGCACGCCCAGTCCCTTTGGGGTTACTGCCCAGGCTGAAAAGACAGGAAAACTCTGACATGCAATTTATCACTGGAGACTAAAATATTCATTGCCACCAGTTTAAACTCAGACTAAACCCTGTTTTAATCTGTATGTTTAATGAGATGGCTAAATTCATTGCTTTTCCAGGTATTTGATAAATTAAAGAAGAGTTAGGATTAGACCCTGTAGATGAAGTTGGTCTGTTTTCAAATTGTAGGTGAACTTGGTCTGTTTTTGAATTTCCCTGGATTTCAAGATTGTTGGTGATTTCAGATAAGGGAGATGACCTCGGCTAATTTATGCCAATATTTTTCCAGATGTTTGCTTGTGAACGTGCCATCAGTGGAATTGAAAATACTAATAAGCAACTGGAACTATGGTAGGTAAGCATTAATTTATTTTTACCAACCAAATTAATGAATAAAATGTACAAGTCTAATACGCTTTGACATCCAGGCCCAGAACAGCAGCACACAAATATGTCAACATTACATTATAAGGAACAAAACACTCTTGTTGAGAACTGATGAGAAATTTTCTCATTAGTGTATTTTAGTGAAAGATAAGTACTAACAGCCCTGTACTCTGCATGAGCTGTCAGAACTTTCCATAGCTCTGGGAACTTGAGAAATAATAATAATGTAACATTAGCAAGTTTCACTTATTTATTCAGTCCCGGAATGAAGAGATCAGCAGAGCAGCTTCCCTGCAATCTGTTGACATCATGGAAAACTAAACTTGAGTAAGAAAGATGAAGAGGGCATCAAGCCTGGTAAGCAAAGGAGGATAATGAAATTCAGGAGCCAGCCAAACAACATTAACTCCTACAACAAGGACAAATCACTCTAGGTACGAACAAAAGAGGCTGCCCACAGCAGTTTTTGTCTGAAATCCACAAAAGGCTCTAGTGGCCTACATTTCAGAGATCCTCGAATGTCCTGGACAGTCTCATTTTGGGCTGCAGAGTTGGGCACATCAGTGACTGCAGAAAGAGTTCTCTGGGTAAATAGGTGCCTTGCTCACAGCTAAAATCTGCCGTGTTTCTGGTCAGGAGCTCCTACATTTTCCATCTTGCTCAGAGCACCATAACACTCAGCAGGTGCCTGAGCCCAGTGCAACACAGGACAGCTCCTGCCGCTTCCTCTTGACGCCTTTTCCTGGTCTTAAAATTAAGAGAGCTGAACACAGTTAAGAGGGAAAAAGGGTTTTACCTCAGTATTTATTTAAGGATCCTCAGGTGTGCCGAAATGCACATCGAAATGCACCCCAAAATGCCCACCAAAGAAAATGGCCACCCAGAACGTGATGTGTATACAATTATATGCCTTGCAAAAATTAGCACATCTATCAAAGATTCCCCAGTGAGGGACTCCAGCGAGACCCCCATCCGAGGAACCTTCCCCCTGGATGGGCCTGTCTTTGTTTACAGAATGTGTTCTGGAGAGGATCTCGGTGTCTGGGGTTTCCAGAATGTTTGGTCTCTTGGCTTAATGGAATATTGAGTCTAAGGGAAGTTATCAAACTTAAAGAATTATAACTATGTAGGCTAAAAGCACTAAAAATACATAAAAGCTATATAAAAGAGTATATTAAAATGGTATAAAAGAAAAAGAAAAAAATAATCATGGCATCACTCTCCACAAGAGGCGAGGAGGAGACATCTCTGCCGGTCTTTCCATAAGGACTTTGTGGATTTGCAGTTCCACAGACCAACCTAGCAAGCTGAAAGGCCCGTCTTGGTGCAGTGGGGATTGCAGGAGACTGACCAAACCACCTGATTATGGAAGAGGCTTCACAGGACAGCTTTCCCCTTAAAACTGAGCTATGATGTAACCTCAAACACAAGAAATGTGAAGTAAAAGGAGAAAAATGAGGCTACTGACTGTAGCCTTCTTTTGAGGGAAAGTTTGGACTTATTTGCCCTTTTGCAATAGTTATTTTTGTGTTTCTTAGTCACTGTATTTTTTATATAATGCTGATTGCATGTGAAATGTATGAGCTAAGTTGCTGGCAATAAGCAGGGCCCAAGTGTTCTCTCTCTGGTGAGGCTGCTTCTGGCTTCCTATTGAGTTTTAGTGTCTGCCGAGTGTACATGCGGATTAATTAACTCTTCTTAATATTTCTTGGTTTGTCTCTCACCAAACTGAAATGAAAGAGAATCATGACCTGGCCTAGTAAACATGTGGTGAGCATCATTTATTGCTAAAACAGGCAAAGCATTTTTTGCTAAGCAAACCTTGGCAGTGATTACCATCCACTTTTAAGCATTCCACCTGCTCGGCAGAACGAGAGGATGGGCAGATGTAGTATTTGCCACTTTGATGAAAGCACTGAAAAAAAAAAAGTTTATCGATCCAAACCATTTCAGTCATGCATTTTTATGTATTGCACAGTACACAGGGATTAGTTTTGCTTTTGGTTTCCAGTTGCAGTTTGCTGTGTTTCTAACATCATTTAGGTCTTTATCAGTTTACAAAGCTTTTAGGGCTTTGAGAACAGCTTTTCGAAATGGTATGCTTTTCCTAAAGTCTTGAAACTTTCTGAACACCCGGATTAAGATATCACATTCTAAACAACCATTCCTGCTTTGTCCAAAGCAATTCCTATTTCTGCTACACCTCTCTAGACTACACAAATTACTTCCTAGCTGCACTTCCC
Organism: Oriolus oriolus; assembly: GCA_013400235.1. Lineage (NCBI taxonomy): Eukaryota > Metazoa > Chordata > Aves > Passeriformes > Corvidae > Oriolus > Oriolus oriolus. Next base: position 1,445,925 of record VXBT01002720.1, read on the forward strand.
CAGTTAATGCAGCTTTGCGCTCTATATTGTTTTCCTTGTGATTTCTTGCAGACATTTCCTGTTTTCTAGCTGTAAGCAGTTTTTGCTGGACGGTCCGGTTTTTGTTGGTCCCTTAGAGGGACCTAATTCCTTTCAGTCCTTGAACATTGACCTTGGAATGACTTGACTCTTCCCATTGACTGTACAGAGCAACCTAAAAAATCAACTTGGCTTTTTAAAATCATCCTCTGACTCCAGCCACTGAATATTTAGGTACTGCAATGCCTGCATTGGAAGTGCATAAACTTTCAAGAGTCTTCTTGCCCTTTATAGGTACCTGTGTAATTTTTAGGACATTGAAAATGCTAACATATTTATAAAGTTAATGTGTTAATATTTACAAAGTCCTTGCAGATATTTAAGAATAGATACAGAGGCCTCTGCTATCTAGTGTGAGAATTTTGCAGCAAATTATTTAGCATTAAAATATTATATTGAATAATCTAGGTCGTGGAAAGTAGTCTTTGTACTGGAGAGAGTTATTACTTCAAATTGTATTTACTGCCCCGAATAAAGTTGCATGATTTTTACTATTTACTTCAGACACTCAGTGAAGGAGGAAAAATCTGGAGATGGAGAGTTTACTACTAGCGTGAGACATTCTGAGAAGACATTTGCTTTTAGAAGCTAAGTTAGTGTACTTTTGCATGGTTTATACTTGGCTGGAGCAAGTAAGCAGAAGCCATTTACTCCTGAGAAATGCACGTATTTCTCTGTGATACTGGTGTCATTTTTTGCTCTGTAACTATGCAGAAGTTTTAGTTATGGGGGAAGTTATGAGAAAAAACAGCTGTCTGGCACATGATACCTTATCTTAAAGTGGGTGAATCAAAGTAAAACTTGCAGTGTTTGACATGCAGATGTATTAAGCGTGATGTTATCCAAAGGTCAAAAAGATATTTATAGATTAACTGGTGTTAAAGAAAATATTAACTATTTGCAAACTTAGGGTACACTTGGAAAAAAACCCCACACTTCTGTAGCTTATTTCTAAGGCATTATTTTATCCTTTGTTTAACAAAAAGACATAAGTTTACTTTTCCCCCTTTTGTTATTTTCAGTAGAAAGCCAAACTATGCACTTACCCAGAATACCAGTGTTTATGGAGGGGTGAAACCCCCACACAGTGACTCTTCAAATGCAGTATTTAAAAGCTACCGTATAGTACATTAACTCTCCTTCACCATTAGCCAAAGATTTATCAGTTTTGTTTCCTGCTAATTAGGGAGAAAGCTGTAGCAATTGGAATGCCGTTTTACAGGAGGTCTGCAGTGATTGTGATTTTAAATAATTTTGGAATAAATAAAATAATAAAATTTTGTTGGCCCATTTAGGCCTTTACTAGAGAAGTAACAACTTGCAGAACATTTTTGAGTCAGGAGCTAGACAGATAATTCTTTGTTTAACTAGTTGTGAAGTCAAAAGAGCCTTTATTTGAAGTAGCTGTGTTGTATACATCTTACATTTGATATATTTTGTCAGTAGCATAATCACAGGGAGGTAGGATTAAGTACACTAAACTGAAACAGCCATATTTAGAACATATCCATATAACAGCTCCTTAATCTCTCATGGCCTCTAAAAAAGGAGCATTTCTGGAGATTTGGATGGTCCCTGAGAAAAAGCAGAATCCAGCCTGGAGGGTTTCAGCTCTTGGACTTCCTTGCAAAAAACACCCAGAATATCACAATCATCCCAAGGAGTGTTGTATTCCANATTTTATTTTATTATTTTATTTTAATTTTTTATTTATTTTATTTTATTTTATTTTATTTTATTTTATTTTACATCCATAGATTTTTAGATTGTTAAAAAAGGTATGGAGAAGTGTTTTCGATTTCAAGCTTCTTGCCAGACAGTTTTGAAGAGAAAAGGCAGCTACTTCACTTTGCCCGAGGTACCTGGGAGGCACAGGGGCATTTATCACCCTCTCACCTTCTCATCCTCTCATCCTCTCCCAACAGCTGCTGCATTCCTGCACTTCAGTGATACCCACATGATGGCAGAAGAGAACAGACAGCTGCAGACACGATCTGACAGGCAAGTTCACTTCTGGTATTTCAGTAAAGTACTTTCTATATATATCTATTGAAATATATAAACTTCTGGAAGTATTTAAATATAAATATATAGAATAAATGAATACATGTACATGTATATATATATAAAAATATATAATGCATTTATAAATATAGATTTCTGATAAGTATGAGGAAAACATGGTTTTACTTTTGGATGGACCTTACTGTTCCTAGTAATCAGAGAATAACAGAGATATAAAAATAGTTGACTTAAATCCTCTTACTTTCATTGCCAGAAGTTGGTGGTAGTTTGTTTTGTCTGTACTATTGCACAGGTAAAAAATCTGATTAAATGAGACTGGGGTCAGACTCTGAAAGGGAGAAAACCATACAATTTTAAGTACTCCCATAGTAAGCGAAACTCCAGTTTTACTAACTTAGAGCATGCTGTTCTCAGTAACTGGAAAAAACAACAAGAAAAAAGTGAAGTTTGTTTTTACCAGTCCACATAGTTTTACTGCATACATTGTGCATACCAATGTTTAAAATCTCTCAGCCTCACTAATCCAATGTGATCTCAGACATGCAATGTATTTTTATAGGCAGTCTTGTAAAAATAATTTTCCTTGTATGTCTGGAAAGTGTTGACTACATTACAGACACCGCATCAGCTAATAATAATTATTGGAGTCAAAAAAAGAAGATTTAGACCAAAATTAGCAAACAAATTATATGTGGAAAGTTATCAGAAATGATGATTTTAGCACAAGATTAAAACTGTCTTCCCCAGAAATTCTCTTCCCAGCTCTGCCATCTGAGTCTTTGTACACCCCCAAATAAACCTAACGTTTCTGTTTCTTATTGTCATGAAGATTAATTAGTGATAGGTTGCACAACACTTGGAAAAACAAAACAAAACAGAAAATGCTGAGCATTGTTATGACGAGGTTGAAGCTCCTTGATTTGACACAGGTGTACAAGCCTTTTAATTGCAAACTCTTTATCAGTGATAATTGCACAGTGGCTGATTTCTGATTGCAATTGTAAACTAGGTATAAAAATTGTAGGTAATTTTTAAAATTAAATTGTAATTAAAAGTTATAGGCATAGGTTGTGACACTCAGTCGTCTTCTCTTGGTTTGTGGAGCGTGCCACTGCTCCAGAGTGTGTTACTGCAGGGCAGCTGCAACACAGAGGGCACCAACTCATTAATGTATTTTAAACACTGTGATACCTGCTCTGAAGGGTGAGAAATAGTGGCTGGATCACCACCAGTGCTTAACTATGCAGAAGAAGGAGGAAGGGAGTGGTGTGAATATCAGCAGTCTGTTGGTAGGCTGTGCTTTCTGCTCTGCTTTTCCAAAGAGAGATCAGCATGATATGGCCGTGCCCACCCTTTTGGGTGCGGTAACGTCCAAGCCTCCGTTCTGGAGGACACACAGAGACAGTGCTGTGCCCCAGCCTCATGCCTCTCCTTGGGCCCATGGGTAGAAAACCAGGACTCGTGGCTGGCTCCAGTAATATCCAGACCAGAGAACTTGGATTGCAGAGGGGTGCCCCTAAACGCTCCCCGTCCTGAACCTACACGCAGTCTGCAGTATTCAAAGCAATCCATCAAACAGTTTGCTTTGCCATTTTTTCTAAGTTTCACTCTTCCTCAGACACATGGACAGAACATTGCTTGAGCCAGCTTTGCTGGAGACCAGCAAACTTATTCAGGAGATGAATTTCTTTCTCTCCTTCTTACTTTCTGCACCAAGTACTTTCTCATGTTCATACACTCATTTACATGCTTTGGTACTGGGAACTCGTGCCTTGTAATGCAATGTGGGCATTTCAGTCAGAATACAGAGATTGAGTGATTCGAGAGCAGTGCTGGAGCACTGAGCCATACTTCTTGCAGTGCCCGGACTGTGGCTGAAGGTGGGCAGCCCTTGCCTCACCCTGGATGCAGGATGGCACTTGGGTACCAAAAGGTGGCTGTTTGGAGCAGGAGAAAGAGCAGCAGGTGCATTAAGGGGAAAATGACAGAAAAAGAGGATCAGGTGTTTAACATATGCTGCCGTGAAAGTTAGAAATTGACAAATATATCTGCCTTATCCTGAAAAGAAAAATGAGTACATCCAGTTGTATTCAAAATGGACTTCTTCTGAAAGATCCATGTGTCATGCAAAATAGGAGCTAATGACAGAAATTATTTACATTATCTACAAAGAACCTTTTTCCTCCGTAATGTCTCCAAGCTACTCTGTATCAGAACCTTCCTTAATGTTGTGGTTTTAGCACACCCCCATCTCATCCCTGGCTAAGCAGAATTTGCATTGGTGGAATCAGGAACAGGAGGTATTTTGTAATCTGGTTTTTTAACACCAGCTGAAAAGGAGTATCCAGATGGATTTTTCTTTTTAAATAATCTGATTCCCAGGACAAATCTAATCACCTGTGGGGGGTTGGGGGTGGGGAAAGGAGAGAGAGATGTGAGGGGTGTGGGGGAGTATGGGGAAGAGAAACCACATCTTTTTGTTGCACAGCATCTGTTCTTTCAAATAGAAGCTTCCTGTAGCACCACTGACAAACGTAACATGGTTTTTCTTTTTGACAAACTTTTTGAAAGTCAGTACAGCAGGGTTGACTTCTTTAACTGTAATTAAGAACTCCTACTGGAATAGATTTGTAATACACAGCTTTAACAAGTTACGAACACAGAATAAGGAAAGTGGGGTGCTGGAAAGCTACTTTAATTCAAAGAACACCATAAATGATTCTGTGGTTTTACAATTCTAAGGAGCTTTAATCAATTGCCAAGGTGGCTAGAAATATTTAAGTTGTGAGATGATTTAGCAGGTGAAAGAATATAATTTGATTTCTAAGTCTGATTTAACTTCTACACTAGGAGACATATGACAACACTGGGTAGGGAAGATTTGTCAGTAAAATTAATGAAAATTACTTAATTAGTTAATTATTCAGTCCCTAAAAGGAAGCATGCTCTGACTGACTTGCTTCTTTGTTTAAAAAATAGCCATACTTCTTCTGAGGCTCTTCAGTACAGCAGTGTTCTTAATTAAAAGTGACATTCTGAATGCATTGGCAGGTCATATGAACATATTGTGCACCTTGAGGAAAATTACGGGAAAATAAAAATCTCAAATTTGATGAAAGCAATCACATTTAACCTGGACAGCTGCTTCTTTGCTGCTAACATAGAATATGGTAGATGCTTTCTTTTTGATGGCATAAGGTTAAAGAAAGCATTCACTATCACTGACCAAAATATTAAGCTTGACAGCTTCTTGTCAGAACCTCTCAGTAACTGGGGAAGATATCCTAGGGCACAAACCAGTAAGTGAAAGAAAGAGAAAAAGACAAAAAAAGTGCTAAACCCAAAGTTAAAGGCAGGCTCAGTGCTGACATCCAGGAGACTTTGTCCCTCTGGATGGTTTTATTGCAATCATGCCTGAGCACAGTTTATCTGCCTGATAAGGGCAGGCATTGGTTTCGGCAACTTTAGTATCGAAATTGATATTCAGATTAAGCTTTATTTTCTCTGTTTCCAAGGAATTCTTTAACATATTTAGCTGTTTCTCAATGTTTCTATATATTTATTTTCTTCTATTAGTAAATTGATACAGTCTTTAAATTTAAGTTGATTTTATAGCTCTTTTAACGTTCAGCTAATGCTACTGTTTTCTTTTTTTTTGTTAACCCCAAATGTGGCTTAGCAGAACATATTTTTTGTTCTAAGGTGCTAAGTTTTATTTAAATCTTCTGTGAAATTTAGTTTCCATCTACAAAGATTTTAAAGAACAATTTATGGTCATACTCCTGCTGGTTGGGTCCCAGCAGTGATGGAACAGCCAAAAGGTCAAAATATTGGTTTTGGTGAGTACTTCTGGATATGTGCTTGACTCAGGAGGTTCATGTGTTTCCCTAAAGGCCTGCCCTTCTTGTTGCACTGGGACTGGACCTTTGGAAGCATCCAGCACTGTACACTATCATGACCCTTTGCATCTTTGAAATGCAGTCTAATTCAACTTTCCACATAATCAGCCTACGAATCCGATGAGGGAAATAACAAAATAAGGCCCAGGCAACAGCTGATTCCCAAAGCTGATTCTTCTCTCCCTTTCCCATCCCTGCAAAGGCAGAGGGGATACTCCCAGAGGGGTCACTGACCTCCTGGAAAGCAGATCCAGGAGGCTGTTCATGGTTTGGCCTTTACTGATTTTTTCACTGATTGTGGGCCAAGCATTACCCCCGACTGCAATTAGGAATGAAGTAACCCGGCTCGTGAGGCCAGCAGAGTTTTTCCCAATTCACAGTTCATGAGGGAGACCAGAGGTCTCTGACTTTTAAAAGATTTATCTTTTGTTGTTTCAGAAGTGCTCAGGACAGACTGATATTGGAAGGACAGTATTTTTTACCAAAGAGTCATGAGAAGAATGACTGACTGAAATGCAGATGTTCACTGCTAGACTGTAAGTTTGGGGAATATTTACTTTGTGTTACCTTTTGCTTGAATAAGCAGCTGTGCATGATGGATTTTGACAGAATCAGGGAGGATATTCTGAAAGGCAAAAATTATTTACATTTCACAGCTGACTGACTAATGGTCTGTCTCTCTATGCTGAATTCAGCAGTGTGAGCTTAGTCTCCAGTACCTCTAATCTAGCTGGGAATGAAAACAATGATGTGACTTTCCAGCCCAAGTGATTTGGGCAGGGAACTCTTGGCAGGGCTTTCTCTGGGAAATCCACGCCACCTCGTCAAGCCTGTTTGGCAGAAGTGAAGTCTGTGCCGTGCTCTGCTCTTTCTGTTGTGCCACCATGCCATGAAAGGGAGGTCTCAGGAATGTCACTTTTGAAGACAACATGGATGCAATCTTCTTAATAAAGAAAGTGAGGTGATATATTTATTGCCATTTTTAAGATACAGTACACCAGTATTTTCATATAAAGTTTCCAGTTAAGCTGGAAACCCCAAAATCCAGGTCAGTGGAGTTACATAAATCTAAGCATCTGGCAGTGCTGGCTCCCAAGATGATTGTTGATACCACTGCAAAACTCTTGCCACTTGGTGAAATAGGCACCCTGGCCTGGAATATGCTGCTTTTTACTATGTGTTGCATGTGTAACATTACTTCTTTATGCATCTGCAGGGAATTCATTTTGAGGAGTCTACTGAGTAGTGTGTTATACCTTTACAAGGTTAGCTTAATCAACATGGAGAGATTAAAAAAAAACGGGGCAAGAGAGACTTCTTTTGATCATTCTATATGAAGTTTGTTGACATTTCAAACTGAAAATTAATATTCCAAAAGCAACAACTGTGAACTCCCCTAAAGTGACAGTGTGACTTTTTCTCACTTTTACCACCTCAGGAATATATTAACATGTACCTGACATCACTGCTTACAGAGCAGAATTAAATCTGGCTGCTCTGCAGCAGTATTGATGTAGTAAGAACTGTACTTGCATAGCCACTAATAGCCAATAAATGCTACTTAATCATATTAGCTATTTTTAAATACTTAATTGTATCTACCTGCGAAAGAAAAACAGCTGACATTCCTTCCATATATCCATTACTGTGTACTACAAATTGTCTTTATTCATAGTAACCTGAGATCACTTTGTTTGCATATGATTTAAATGAAAAGAAATGCCTAAATGAACCCCTTGGAGTCAGGCCAGACTGACACTTTCTGTGTGGGATCATTTTGAGATCCAGATTTATGTGATGTATGATTACAGCGTGAAAATAGCGGTGTGGCCACAATTTTTCAAAGGCAGTGAGTAATATGAGATTTTTCAGGGCCTGAGTAATCTCATGTTTCTTTAATGGTACCTGCTTTTTCATGCCCTGTGTCTGGTTATTTTCAGTGATGCAAATATGCCCAGCTCAAATGTGCCTCACTCCCAAAACTCTGACTACTCATTTTCAGACTGTCTAAATGATGATAGAAGAACTTGGACCTTGTTTTCAAACTGTAAGTTGCCTTGAAGAAGAAAAAACTTGAGATACTAAGCCACAGAGAGATTTTGAAAACTTTCAGAAACCCTGCTCTTCTGCAAGGATGGTGTGGGTGTGTCTCTGTGGATCAGAAGGTGTCTCCCTGCAGCAGATGGCACAAGTCCAAGCCTCACTTGGACTTCAGTAGAGTGTGCTGAAGGCTGTTTCCCAAAAGACCTAATTGCTTTTAGCTATTGGGGCTGGAGAGGTCCTTCCTATGGCATTTGCAGTTGCACCATTTCCTTGTGCTCTGCTGGCTGTTGGGATGTTGCAGCACCTCAGCACTTAGGTGTTACTCTGACCTTTTAATGACTCTCTGTGCTGTACACGGTGTTGTCTTCACACTCGTTTGTTTCAGCCTGTCAAAATCCCACAGGAAGGAGCTGGAAGAAACAAAGCTTTTCGGACTTGGGTCTCATACACTTGGTTTCTCCTTCTGAAAAGTAAATATTTGTGTAATAAGCTGCTGAACCCCTAAAGCAGCTGTGAAATGATCAAGCCATGATATCTCATGAACAGATCTAGGATGTAGGAAAGCAGCCAGCAAGATCTTGTTTACCCTGCTTTGAGAATACGACAGCTGGAATTATGGATAAACATCTGTCTGAGAGGACATTGCCATGTCAGAAATGTAGTGGTAGAATGTACCTGCTGTGCTGGTGGTAAGGGTGAGCAGAGGGGTGCAAGGGAGCCCTCCCATGAACAGTTCATTCCTGATACCAGGAATCTTGTGCTCCTGTGTTTACTCAAACTCAGCTCTCCATGGTTTGCAGAATCTGGCCTTCTCTCAGCCTCACACTGTCCTTGGATGGCTCCCATGATTTCTGACCTCCCACTACCTTTTCTATGCTATTTGTAGCACAACAGCCAGGGAACATTGATGTGCATCTCTGTTGTATTTATATTTTGAAGAGTGACTTTGGTTTTTATTTGCATTCATGTTAGTTCAGTAAGCTGTTTGTCTTCATGTGGGCTTTTCTATTCAGGCTCACTTTGCATGCATTTATCACATTGCCTCCTCCAGTTTTGTTTTTCTTTCCCCTGCCATAACTGATTCTCTCTGTCCTCCAGGTGTCCATTAGCTGTCTCCTTTGTTTGGAAAAAAGTAACTCAGGATATATTTTTTTCTTTCTTAAAAGGGTCATTTGTTACTAGGAAATAAGCATAGAGATCAGTTGGAAAGTAGACCCCAAGTCTCCGTTTGCTCATCTGGTTTCTGGTGACCTGTTTCTTTTAGATGCTGGTATCTTGTTTCAACACCTTGATCATTGTGCACTTTGCTCATCCCCAGTTCATTTCCAACCAAGCTGTTCTGCTTTGTTTTATGTGTCTGCATCTCCTGCGTTTTCAGCTGCCCTTTCGGATACAGCCTTTCAGCTGCACCAGATTTTATCTCTTGGCTATTCCAACTTCTCAGACATAAGCTCCTGTAGTCTGGGTCCAGACTGTGAATACTGGAGGAGTATAGATGGGGAAATACTCAGACAAATAGGTGATCTGCAAGGAGAGTGAAGAATTGTGAAGAATTTAGACTCCAGCTCAGTTTTTTTACTTTTACTTTTTTTTATGCTTAGCAATAAAAATGGAAGAATAATACTGTACATTAATATAGTGTTAATAACTTTATATCATCATTATCTCAAGTGTTATTGTGCTCTTATAAAAGAGTAGATGCTTCTACACGACATGAGGCAGCACAATAGACTCCATATTCAGATCTCCTTTTATAAAGCCTGTGGAGAATACACAACACCTCTCTTCTCAGATAGGTGCGTTCCGTGAGCATTTAAGTGTTTGACTAGCAGATCCACTTGTACCAAGCACAGACAGCATCCTGTTTGTACAGAAACAAAACTCAGTGATGCATTTGCCTGTATTTAGAAAGTCACAAGAGAATATGTAACTGCTGTGATTGGCCTTACTTATGCACCTGAAAATTGCTATTTAAAGAAAATATTTCTTCTAGTGACCCAAAGAATCTGCTACGAACATCTGCAGGCACTGAAATGAAGGTTGCTTATGGGGTGCCTGCTCTGATCTTCCCTGGGGACTTCCAAATGCCCTAAAAATGTAAACACCAAGATTTTTCATTTCGGGTACTCCTAAATAATACTGATTATCACTAATGATTCCCTTACAGCCCATTTCATAGATTTTAAGCATTTTTGACTATTATTCAGTGGAAATGTTAGAGTAATGAAGAAATTTAAATGGTGAATACCATGGGTTTTGCACAGCTTCACAGGCTCCAGTACATGTATTTCTGCAAAAATCAAATACTGCACTGGGAGGCTAATCCATATATATCTCACAGATATAGCAGCACTGGACACAGGTAACAGTGTATGCATGCAACCAGGGTATCTGGCTAAGTCAAAACTGGCTCAGTAAACTGGAATGGTAAGGCTAAGTTGCTGGCAAATTGATGGCTGGAAGTAATGCCAAATATATTGCTTCAGGAAGAGTCAAAGGTTCAAATTTTCTTTAGATGTGCTATAGTACAATGCTTGTGCCTTGCTTCTTTCTAAAATAGTATATTAAAATTCTGGTTTGCCTCTTTGATCTACTCTTTTTTTAAATGCTAAAAAGTAGTTAATATCTGGGCTGTAGACAGAAAGCACTGTAGGTTACGTTTACACCAGCAAGTAGGGCAGGTATTGGGAGCAGACAGGCAAAACATTTGGCATTGGTGTCCATACCACACACACTTCTATGGGATTTCCTTTGGGCTGGTTGTGGCCAGGCCACCTGGACTGAGCTACCCTGTGCCTTTGGAGCCCACAAGGAATATGTTTGCAGTTACCTTCTGATTTTACACAAAGAGACTTCCCGATGAAGTGAATCAAATAATGGGAAAGTTGAACAAAGCATCCTCCCAAAACCCTAATAGCAGACATGATCTTAGATTAAGTTGCTGCAATTTGCTGGAGCTTCTTGTAAAATAAATCATCGTACACTATTCTTGATGCAGTTTGGCCTATTTTCTATGAAATAGTATCTTGTTATTTCATATCTTGACAAGAAATTCTTACTTTTGTGAATTTAAATTACAGTTTTGTAGAAGATGTAAAATTTGCACATTTTGTTCCTTCCCATCCCTCAGAATAAGCTTTAAATATTTACATTCCCTGTGCAGCAAGAATGCTATCTGAAGTGTTTCCTTTGAGCTATGAAAAATGTTCACGAGTCTTCTTCAAACTTTGTGGAGTACAGTAAGTCCTGTCAGCAGTAATCCCTGGGCCATCAGTCTTCAAGCATAGGTAAATACGAACTTGCACGCTTACTATGTCTGTATTACAATGTTATTAGGCCTTGACTGCTGTTGGTGGATACTGGCCCATAATGGTCCATACTGGTAACAGGCACCGTTCCCTGGCCTTTCCTGTCACCTGAACTGCGCTACACCTTGCCTAGGAGAGCCAAAACCATGGTAGGAATGTCTTTGTCGCTCACTAGCCTTGTTAGCTCTGTCTCTACAAGTAAATGAAGAAGGACCAGGGGACAGGATCCCAGCACCACAATTGTCACAAACAATGGGGAAGACAACTGGGTGACCAACCTTGTGGATAAGAGAGAGGCTGTGGGTATGTCCGCCTGGACTTCAGTAAAGCCTTTGACTCTGCTTCCTGCAGCATTCTCCCGGAGGAGCTGGCAGCTCACGGCTTGGACAGGTGTAGTCCTCACTGGGTAAGAAACTGGCTGGATGGCCAGGCCCAGAAGGTGGTGGGGAGTGGAGTTACATCCAGCTGGTGGCCAGTCACAACTGTGCTCACCAGGGCTCAGTACTGGGGCCAGAACTGTTTAATATCTTTATTGATGATCTGGATGAGGGGAACGAGGGCACCCTCAGTCAATTCGCAGATGACACAAAGTTGGGTGGAAGTGTTGATCTGCTGGAGGGTGGCAAGGCTCTGCAGTGGGATCTGGACAGGCTGGACTGGTGGACTGAGGCCAAAGGTATGAGATTCAATGCAGCACAGTGCTGGGCCTGCAGTACTACAGGCTGGGGGCAGAGTGGCTGGAAAGTGGCCCAGCAGAAAAGGACTTGTGGGTGCCAGTCAACAGCAGCTGAACATGAGCCAGGTGTGCCCAGGTGGCCAACAAGGCCAATGACATCCTGGCTTGTATCAGAAATGGTGTGGCCAGCAGGACCAGGGCAGTGATTGTCCCCCTGTACTGGGCACTGGTAAGGCCCCACCTCAAGTCCTGCATCCAGTTCTGAGCCCCGCACTTCAAGAAGGACATTGAGATGCTGGAGCATGTGCAGAGAAGGGCGATGGAGCTGGGGCAGGGTCTGGAACACAAGTCTTATGGGCAGAGGCTGAGGGAGCTTGGGATGTTTAGTCTGGAAATAAAGGAGACTCAGTGGAAACCTTATCACTCTTTACAGCTCCCTGAAAAGAGGGTGTAACAAGGTGGGACTTGGCCTCTTCTCCCTGGGAACAAGCAATAGGACAAGAGGAAGCAGCCTCAAGCTGTGCCAGGGCAGGTTCAGGTTGCTCATAAGAAAAAATTTCTTCGCTGAAAAGGTTGTCAAGCATTGGAGCGGTCTGCCCAGGGTAGGTGGAGTCACCATCCCTAGAAGCGCTCAAGAAATGTCTGGACATGGAACTTGGTGCTGTGGTCTGGTTCACAAGGTGATGATCGGCCAAAGATTGGGGGATTTGGTGATCTCAGAGGTCTTTTCCAACCTTTATGATTCTATGAAGCTATCCTATTATGAAGTGTGAAAGTTGGCCTGGCATGACTGCCTCTTTCTCCCAGTGGCTTTCTGCCATGACATGCAGGACATGGTGCAGATGGGGGCATCTTGCTGCTGAGGGGGCTGGATGCAGCTGCCCACTCTGGGTGGTAGGGGACACCTGTGCAGGTCCCATACAGCTTCAGAGACAGCACTGGTCTGTGTTATTTATCACTGCTATCTACTGGTTAGTTTACTGATGTAGACATAACCTCAGTGGCCTGCCCTGTTCACACTTACTGGAAAACTACTATAGGATAGTAAGCCACTCACACAAATGGAAATTCTTAAAAATGAGAAGGCTTTCTCCTTCCCAGAGAGGGAAAAATAGCATCCTCAGGTGTGTTATTTACATATTTTCTCTTCTGGCTTATCTGTCCTCCTTTAACCACCTCTTCCCCATTACAGGACTCCTCTCCCTCCTTCAGATTTAAACCCATCGCAGGAATGTTCTTCCATCATCGCAGCCACTACTTTAAGGTATATTGGCCTCAGCACAGACTGGTGGGTGGGACAGCCACAGTCCAGACATGCAGATGGATGTGTGAGTGGGGGATCACACAGCTGGGCCACAGGGGGATGTGAACTCAACAGAACACTCCTTTGACTGGCAGGGCTACTACAACGTGCCACATGAAATCCCTGTCCAGGAACAGCCCGTAATTACTGGCTGCAATCTTCACACTTCCCAGGGAGCTGTGTTTTCCAGCCAACATTTCCATCACAAGGAGGGCAACTGGGGCAGAACAACGGAGTACATATGCTTGCCCCTGCTCCAGCAGTGATAATCTCTTCTCTCTTCTTCCTTAGTCGAAGCTTCTTTTAGCAGGCCTTAATCTTCTTTAGATTTTATCATGGCTCCCTCAGTGGTTGCACCTCAAGGCATGGAAAACGCATCTGCACCACTGAGGACTTATTTAGTAGAACAACCCCTCTTTCCAGCATGGAATCTGTGTTTTCCCTCTTATCTCAGAAAGAAAAAGACATCAGAAAAATCCAGGCAAATAATTGTGAGTGAAATTTTGCAGATTTGCTGGGAAAGATAAATATAATTCCAGACTCTGTTTGATATATCATTTTTCACTCTAGAAATCTGAAGTTGATGAACTCTCAAGTTCCACCATCCTTAAAGCGTGTTGCTCAATTCCCCAGAGCTGACAGAAAATGGACAGAACGTGAGGCGTGTTGAAAAGCTACCAGAAGAGCATGTGTGCTTCTCCAAGAGAACATGAAGTGCCCCATCCTCACTGCTTCAGAGGGAGAAAACTATCCTCCTGCTTAATCATGTCACATTCTGGACTTGCTGGAGGTTTCTTGGAAAGCAAGAAGACAACATTTCTAGTTCTGTTTGTTCATAAAAGCAGTCATTATGCAACATTCTGGCAGTAGCGCTTATATCCCATTTCTTTAGTATTTTTATCTCCATGCTGTTTTCTCTATTATCCTTTCCTTGGCTGTTTTACTTTTTCTCATCCTCCAAAATGAGGACATATGGTTCTTAGTTTTCTTTTATTTATTTATGTTCTCTGTATGAGAACTATGAATGTTATTTCAATTTGTTTTTCTGACAAGCTGAAGTAGTGTTTCTGTATGTCTTCACTGCTATGCATTAAAATAACTGCATTAAAATATTTTTCTTCTTTTTTATGCTTTGATTTGTATTTCAGATCTAACACTAGAGCCTACTTTTGTCTCATTATAAAACTTCTGCATCTTTAGTAAACCCAATTCTAATGAGTAAAATAAAGTTTTAAATCTAAAATTCAGTTAAAATTTAACTGAGATCGGTTACTTTGAGTTTTTGCTTCTTTTCTTCTTTCATTTAGCTCAGCACATGTCCCACGACTGACTTGTGGCATTAGTTGTTCCTGTCTTTTACTGTATCTGAACTCAGGTGGCAACTCCTCTCAAATGGTACTCTTTTATCTTACAAGGGAACATGTTCCAGAGTAAACAAAATTTTTAATTTACTTTTAACCTCTGCTTGAAGCTTAAAGGTGACTCACAGAGGCCTATAGCTAACTCCCAGGGATATCAATATTCTCCAGGATTCCTTTACTATTTTAAATATTTGCCTGTTGCAAAAGAAATGTGTCTTTGTAAAGGGAAAATATTTTCTCTGATTGGTTTGGTTCCTCTCTGCTCCCCCCATGAGGTCCAAGAAGTTGATCACTTTGGCTGAAATGCTGGTGCTTCAGCTCTGGGTTTGGGACTGACTCAATCAAACCTTCTTGATAAACTCTTTGGGGGGAAGTGTCAGGCCAGTTTACAATCAAGACAGTGTAAAACATCTGCTTCCCATCTTCTTCCTTTCATTCACCATTAGAGACAATTTTGGCTAAAGTGGGAGAAATTGTAGGATGCCCATTAACATGTGTTACTTTATTTAGCATCTGTATTTTAATCCTCTTTCATTTGTTTCTAAACTAATCTTCATCTGCTGAGCCAAGAACAAATGACAAAAAGTACAAAATCTGGTGAGGCAGTAAAGATCGACAAGTGACTGCAGGGGACAAGAAAAGGGACTAGTTTTGCTGAGATTTTCAGCTGACACCAGGAAAAGCCTCCCAGACCATCAGTGCACCACTTAGAATAAACATATGTTGAATCTACATTTAAAAAAAAAAAAATCCTAATTTTCTATGGTATCTAAACCAGTAATGGCCAGTGTTCAATTCAGTTGCCCACACATTCATGTGTAGACATACCTGAGATACTCAATGACCATGGGCTCGCTTGGCTCCAGAAGGGCATGGCATACCCCCACCTAGATCTCAGCTAAATCCTAAATTTGGGCTAGGAAAAACGTAATCAATCATAGGATTAGGTATTTTTTTTTCTGACATTAGGAGACTCAGTGTGACACTGGTGCTGCTCAGGAGCACTTTGGCCAAGAGACTGTCAAAGTCACCCATAATATTCGGCCAAAGGTGTCCTAAGGGCTGCGAAGCCCGAAAGTGTTGACATCCTCCTCTGCATAAAGCAGCACATTCCCTTCTACAGGAGTTGCTCAGGGGTGAGGTCACCAGCAACTCCCCAATGAACGTGGCCTCACTGTCCCGCCCCCTCCTTTTCACTTATAAATTAGCTAATAAGGACATTAGGGAGGATAAGCCCCTATTCTAGGAAAAACTGCAAGAGTGGCTCTTTTACTTGCAATATAAAGTGAACAGATGAGAAATCTGTGGTTTTGTTCTCTGTCAGAAGCCACCGAGGTTTAAGCACCATCTATTCTGTGTTCCTATATCCTGCACAGATAAAAAAGGATTCTCAAAGAAGGCAAAAAACCTTCATCATGAACTGAACCCTCCTCCTCCTCCTCTTTCTGATGAAAAGGTGAGTTTGCTTATCCTCCCACAATTACATTGTATGGAGAGAATTACTCATCACCATGATTTCAAGAGAAATCTCTTGACTCTCTGCACTGAATGTGATCCTTTTTCAAAGCTCGTGTCAATACTGGCCCATGACATTTGAAATTGTTAGCATTCTTTCCAAAGAGGTCTAGGTCTATGAATGACTTCTTGTAATAACAACCAGAAATAGCTTCATTTCCTTTGAAGTTAACACAGAACCCCCTAAACTGCAGAGTGAATTTCCCCCACCAAAATATTTAACTAAAAAATGTCCACATTTTTCAGCTGGAGACCAATGTATACACTTTTTAGGCTATTTTCTAGACCACACATTTCTATTATTGATCAAGACTTAGAATTTAAGTTTATTTTAGTCTTTCACATAAATAGGCTAAAAGCTCTGGATCATTAGTTCTTTCTGTTTTATTTGCTGGAAAATATTTCACATCACTTTTAGAGATTAGGATTTGGTAACACTTTATTCTAGCTGTCTTATTGTTTTAATTTATGTGGTTTTAGGAATAACAGAAATCATAACAAATTCTTTTGGTATTAAAGAGGGTGGTATGTGCACACAGATGCAGTCAGTGACATACATTTCCTTTCCTTTAGAATCTATAACACTCATTTTGAAGACTCAGACGGCAAATGAATCTGAAGATGTTTATTTTTGCTGAACAGTCAAATGTGTCACTTAAAACTGCACTGTAATAAGGTTATTTTAAAAGCTGAAATGGGAGGAAGTTTGAGCTCTAAGGATAAATAAGATATTGGCAGGACATTGATTCTTAAACTGTCTTGAAAAATATAGGCCACGTGTAAGTCTGAAATGTCTTGTCATTTTCTTTACCCTCCATAGTCTTCACATAGGCTGGCACTGAGTCTGGAGTCTGAATCTGAGACTGTTTCACAAGTCTAAGACAGCAGAAAGATGGAACTCAGGACAGTCTGATGTTTAGAAGAGTTGAAGACTGATTTTTCAAAGGGGGTTGGAGGAATGAGTTGCTCGGTTTTCCATGAACTTCAGTGATACCTGTCATGAGCCAAGTGTATCTGCCCTGAGCACATCTTCAGAGGTTTACAAAGCCTCTCTTTTGCTGAGGACATATCTTCTCACCAGCAACTGTTCAACTGCAGGAGGAAAGGAGCAGAGGAAAATGTTCTTGTCTAAAGGAGAAAGAGAAAGGCAGAAAGTCTACCCTGAGGTTAAATACTAGAGGAGTTCTGAAACTCTGGCCTAAAAGGGGAGGTAAAAAGAGAAATATCACAGGAATCCTTGTCTAAAAAAACTTATTACACAACCATAAATCCTGGGAATGAACAGTGAGCAAGCACAGTGTCCTGTTAAAGCACTGCAATCAGTCTGAGTATAAAGAATACTACTTTTATTTATGTCCAGCTGTAATGCTGTCATCCTTGACACCAGATACGGAGATTAAAGAGATTAGTACTGCACTTATCTGGACTTCCATGGGCCAATGGCAGCTCACAAGGACTGAGGGAATTTCTCCAGGAATCATTCCTTTCTTGAATAGTGGATCACCATAACTTGAGTTCTATTCTTGGTATATTTTTCAAACTGTGATGACCCAGGGATTGCTATAAAGTATTTTCTGGGACTGTGAGTTATTGCTGGAGGGCAGTGGCTGTCACCTGGGCTGTACCTGCATGGTGGCACACTCCCTGGGAGACACAAGGTGGTTGCTTCCAGAATGATCTTAAGTGTTAGTTCTCGATCTGGAGGTGACTTTGGCTTTTTCCCGTCCTCTCTATGGGATACAAACTGTCTGCAAGATCATTTAAGGTGATCTGACCCAGTTGGTTCTCTGCCACTGTGGTCATTTCGGAGTGTCCTCAGTAGGTCAAGTCTTTAGCAAAAGGCACTGTACAAGAAGTCTGACTAACTGATATCACAGCTTCTTCTAGTCTGAAACTGCATGAAATGTTATGAGATTTCAAAGGTAAATTGAATGACAAGTAGCAGATTTTGCACCTAGAAGTCCTGCTGGAGACTTCATTTACTCTATGAAACAGGACAAGGTTCAAACATAACTCAGTATCATGCAGGATAGGAATTCACTGTGCATTAAAACTCAATCATTTTAACAGAAACTTTTCCTCTTATCCATGTTTTAGTCATCCCTATTCCAAGGTGGTCGGAGTGGGCATGGAGATGCATCACTGTTCATGCATATAATCAGCAACAACAAATAAATGTGCTTTTCTGATCCACATTTAGGCAGCTGAATAAGTGGCTTCACTTGGAGCTATGCTGCACACTTGAAGATGTGCCCAGCAGTGTGGGACCCACAGCAGATGCTGATTATTATTGACATTTGCTTTCAGCCAGACACAAACCTCCCAGCTGACAGCTGCACTGGCAATTTGCTATTGCCCTCTGAGAGGTCATGGAGCTGTGTAAAATGTGGTAACCCCTGTTTTTCTTGGTCTGGCACACAGCCAAGGCAAGTTGTGGAGTCCAGGATGCATCACAGAGAGAACAGTAGGGTCATGGAATCAAAGTGGATGATAAAGGCTCAGGAGCACAGTCTGGTTAGGTCACATTTTTGTATAAGAGAAGCTGATGACTGCAGAAGGACTAATTATGGGGCTCCTGGTCACAGCATCCTGTAACTATGATTTCTCTTGGGAAAAGAATCAAAAATCCAATGAAATATTCAGTGCTGCAACTCCTTAATGTTAGCTGTCTGGCACCAAAAATTCCCAATGCTTTGATGGACACCTAAATTGCTATGCCGAAAGTAAATATTAAGTGAGGCAAAAAAAAGGGATTTAAAGCAACCATAAGCTAAATCAGCTAGTAGGAAAAGCTAAGCTGGGACCTGCAGATGAAAATATTTCTCTCTCTCTTTTCTCTCACAGGTTCCTAATTCAAAACTTTTTTCAGTTTCCTCTGAGTGCTTTTCTATTGCACAGTGCATATTTAGCTTCTGGTTACTGAAGTTTGGGCTTCCCATACCCTGGGTCCAGAATCAGTTCTGCCACAAAGATTTTTAATATTATTTTTTAATTCTGAGTAATGGACCTGTAATGACTCAGATTCCAACAAATGTCTGCAGTAAATGAAACAAGACAAACCCATAAGTTTAAAAACATGTGGGAATAGATTTTTTGACATTTCTACTCGCCTCTCTCCTGGGAAATATATCTACAGATATATTGGGAGAAGTATTTAATATTAGCAGGTAAGTACTTTTAATTCAAGACAAGGTATTACAGTGGTACATATTAATGTAATGTTTAAAGACTGAATTTCTGTCAGTCTGAATTTTACTGCCTAGGGTATTTTCATACTAAGAATCAGAAGATAATAATTAAAAAACCCCCAACTTTGAGGTCAAAATAGATTTAATGGGTAAAAAGGAACAGTGAAGAGCCTTAAGGACAGATGCCCCTGAGAGCTTAACAGAGTAACCCCAGTTTATTATTTGCATTATGATTTGTGGAGTGCTTCAGGATCCTTCAGAAATTGCCTAATGGCAAACTGCCATTAAACAGAGTTATGACAAAGCAAACAAGGCAAAGCCTAAAATATATGCAGTGAATAGCTTAGTTCCTTTGGCTAGAAAGGGCTTAAATAATGGAGGGAGACAACATGTACTTCAGAGGAGGGGTTTCACTGGCTTTTTTCTGCATCTGAGTTGAAGGTTTGACCATTTCACACATACACAGTATAGGTAGGCTCACAGTAAGCCAAACTTTTGTTGCTCTGCACAGCCTGAACAATGCTGGACATTGCTCTTGCATGCCTGACTCTACTGCCATTCCCAAGCACTGGGGTGTTCCTAAGGTTTTGCCCCACAATTAAAACATAACCTAATACTTGTCAAACACAAACTGCAATACCTGTGGTCCACAATGAGAACGTACCCCTAGAAATTTATTAAACTAAAGAAGTTGGAAAAACTCAGTCTTTTGGCTAGCTCTTGCCAATCACGTTGGCAAAGAAAAAGGGCATAAAAAACTTGCATTTGACAGAAAAGGAAAAGTTGCTTTTGCATTTGCTTGCACATGTTGTTAGCACAAGTTTTAGCAGCATAAAGTACTTCTCAGAAAAAAAACGGTTTTCCCACTGATTAATATTTTTATATCAGAAATCCCTTCAAGCCCACAAAATAACACTTAACAAATTAAAATAAATGCATTCAAGTCCCATAATTTGTTTTTGTCCAATAAATATCTGAATTTTGTGATGAGAAAATAGTCCAGTTCTCCCTGAGGGTTGCAAATGTGGTCACTTTATGCAGCTGACAGCATTTATTATACAATATGAAGAATCATTGTGCTACTGCGTGAGTGTGATGAATTTCTCCATCTTTGAAGCATGTTCAAGGGTGGAGATTACCAGAAGCTTTATTATGTGGGCCTGGCTGTTTCAGTTTTTTCTTTTGCTCTCCTTCACTTGCCTGCTCTACCTATCCCTTCCTTTACTGCTTGACCTGGGCCCTCAAGGCTGTTCATCCTACTAATGCCATTTACCACAAAACTCAAAGGCATCTCATTGCCCCTCTTCAAATGGCTCCCGCCGCCCAGATTTCTCTCCAGCACTGGAGCTGTGGGTCCCAGCAGAGCTAAGAAGTCCTCAGCAGGTTTTTAGCTTGCAATCCCCATTCTACCTCCCCACTGCTGGGCATATCAATGTTAGAGGTCCCTGTGACTAATAAGGAAGAAACTTCAAAAATAGTGAAATACTGATACCTTGGTGCAAACTGACCTAGGAGAAAAGAAAAGCATCTACAGGCAGACAGATGAATGTATGAAAATATTCTGGGTAAAAATACTAAAGAAATATGTTCATAAAAGAAAGATAAAATAGAAAGAAAACATTAATAAGTCAGATAAATAGGCTTGGAGTCACTGAAGGAAGATCTTGCTAGCATAAAACCACAGTTATTCTGTTTCCTCATTTTGCAGCAAAATCCATCTCTCTGCTGCCACTACCTCCATTTACTGAGACCCACCCACAAACTCGAGTAACTAACTTTCTCCTACTGTTAACTTTCTGGTGGACATAAAAGAACGTGAAAATTCTCTATTTGTCAATGGTGAGAGTAAGAGGACTCTCAGTCCTCCAGAAGGAGACCCAATGTACCTGACTTACTGATGTGCCTGCTGTCTCTGGAGGACAGCAAGAAGAGAGTCCTGGCAGGCAGTGCAGCCTGCCTTGAGAAAACACTCAAAGTTTATATCCACTCTTTGTATCATTAGCCTGAGACTCCTTTGGGTCACACCTGAGACACTGTTCTTCTAGGACTGGTTTGGTTTTTTTGAGATTTTTCAGTTCAGAGTTCTAAAGGTATCAAGAGTACTATGTAAATAGGAGTCTCACCCACTTTTGTCCTCAGATCATTATGTTACACTAAATATTTTATACTGCTAAATAATCTAAATAATATACCAAACGTATCATCATGTGCTTATCATGAGAAACTAATTTCTCACTCTGACTGAAAGGCTTTTTTATAATTTTATATGTAAACCCATATATATGTATTGCTGTATGTGCAATTAGACATAAATATAAGCATTTGAATGAGGTGAGTGGGACGTCCCTTTTCAAAGGAGGCTTCAAAGGTGTCTCTTTCTCCCTATATGGAAGGAAATGTGGACACACGCTCTGTCTGATTTACAGATCCGAATTACTACATTTATTATGGATCATGACCTACTTATTGCACATTATTTCCAGTGGAACCCCTGTAAGCCTAAAGTATCTAAGGTAAAGAGAAAGATTCTTTCATTCTTATATAACAGGTGCAGTAACCATGCAGAAACTCTCACCCTTTCCCCTTCTTAAGCTCAGATCTGCAGAACTCAATTGATGTACAGATGTGAAGCAAACACCTTCGAGTTTTAAAACATACTGTAGAGAGGAGGCTGAAATCCTGTTGCAGTCAGCTGTGTGTGCAGTCTATCAATGCTAAAGCAACAGAAGCCTGCAGAGACAGTGGGCAGTGACATATATGATTTTAAAATTTCATCATCATCATCATCATTATTATTATTATTATTATTAATTTCAGTGGACATACACTGGCATTATTACCAGCTTGATCCAGAAAATAATTACTAGTAAAAACTATTTGTAGAGTGGAAGTGTTAGCAGCCTTTGACTTCATTTTGTGTAGTGCTTGTAGTTTTCCTTTTAAAGCAAAAAAAAAAGTAAGTTTTACATGAAAGAAAGGCAATCTGTCTTATGTTATTTAATAAGTTCCCGAAAATGCATGAGCTCAATTTTTGTTCAGCTTTCAAACAGATGTTATCTTCTTTAAAAATGATCACATCCTAAATGCAGCAGTTTTAAGTGCACATTCACTGTGTAGTCCAACACTTCTTGGGTTTAAAAACACATTTTTATACAAGCCAGAACATAAGATCTTGAAACAGATTGTGTATATATTCTTAGGAGCAGGGACTGAAGAGCAGATGCCCTTGGTCCCAGATGAACCGTGAGGGTGCAAAATAATTGTCCTCTTCTCACTTTACCCTTTTCTTAATTATATGCATGCTGCATATTTGTTTTCCCCATTCATCCAAGCACTCCTCCCACAATCCAGGTCACAAAACCAGTCTACCTTCCAATGTAGTGAATTAGGGCTATCAATTAGAAAAGCTGGATGGAGATGTCCTGGTAGATAATTTCTCTTTCACCTCCTATCCTGCAGTGTGGCCATCCCATCTCTACAGCCAAGCACTGCACGAGTCCAGCCAGGTCAGGGTTTTCAGAGCAGGGGTTCTAAATCCAACCTCAGAAGGGTTTCTGGATATTTTCAAAACTTTGGGATTAGCTAAATGCCTAATTGCTCAGAGCTGTTGAGACATATTGTTCTGGGCATGGCCAAAGAACATGTGGACTTTGAGGCTATGGAGCTTTTGGAAACTAGGAGATTTCATTCCAAAAGTTTCCTCATTTGGAACTGGGAAACTTAAGGAACATGTTGCCTCTTTGGGAATGTAGCATCTGAACAGATATATAAATGCTTTTAATTTCAGCAAGTGCACTGTTCTTTTCTGTAGGTCTGCCTGAGAAGCTTATATGTGATACTGGAATTTAAATTGTGCACAGGGCTTGAAAGTAGAGCAGGTCCTTCCTTGAAGTGCCCTGTCCCAAGGTAGTGGGTGCATTGTCAGAATAAATCCCTCCTGTGCAGGTGGAGTGAGCCTTGCCTTGGGATAATTGGTCCAGTTGTAAACACAGAGAGAAGTAGATTCTCTCTTTGTCCTTTTATTTCTCTATTTTTCCCTTCACTTTGTCATTCATCACTGATAAATCTGGCAGACAGGGAAGAAACTGAATTTTTCTTTTCATCAGAATATAAACTTTCGCAAAGCACTTGTGTTAATGCTGCACAGCTGTTTGATGATCTGACTGTAAAGGACCGAGAAGACATTTAAAGCTTGGACTTTTTCAGACAATGTACTCCTGATTGCTGTTCAGTCAGCTCAGAAGCAGCCTTGTTGCAGGAATAGGCTGACTCTGCCATTCAGGCTGCTTGAAATTGAGACACAAGAATCAAAACAGAATGGAAGTCTGTGTTTGGTGAAGAGCCCAAGTGTAAGGAGAAAAACCCAGGAGTAAGGAGAAGACTCAAGCACCAGGAGGTTTAACTTCGTGCTGCCAGTTACTAGAAAGGGGTAACATTTCTCAGAGTCCATGGCAGTAAGACAAATGAAAAAGGGACAAACAATAAAAACACAAAAAAGATCAAGGCTGCCCAGGGAAGTGGTGGAATCATCATCCCTGGAAGTGTTCAAAAGGTGTGTGGATGTGGTACTTGTGGATATGGTTTAGTGAACGTGGTGGAGCTGGGTTAACAGTAGGACTTGATGATCTTGGAGACCTTTCCCAAGCTTAATAAATCTATGAACATTAGAAATATTTTCGGGAATAAAGCACTGCTTGCCAAATATGAAGCCACTTGAAGGGACCACTTAAAGCCCTTGTATGGAATCAGAAACCCCTAAATTTGTAATTACAGCATAAAAGTTGTTTAAGAAGTTTGTTTCAAATAAAAGATGATGAGACTGAAAAGAGTTGAATGCAGAAAGAATCAGTCTGGACTACCAAGTGATAGAAAGGTCACACCTCAGTGGCATGAAAAAAATGCATTTTAAATAGTTATCAGAGTTATTAATATAGAGTTAGATAAGATTTAGAAAATTATCCCAGATAAAATTGCCTAGACCCTTTTTTATCCTCCATGAATATGCTGGTAGGTTTTGCTACCTGAGTGTTTCTCAGATGACATTCCCAGGTTTTCCCCCGTCCAAAGACTGGAGCCAGGTAGGTCCCAGCTGTTTCCCATCTGGAAAATCTGAAGAGTCCAGCTGTACGTCCTACGTGTGAGACTCTTTCCTTTTGGAGCACGTAGCTCTCTCTTGCAGCCCCAGCAATGAGCGGCACCACTGATGCAGTCAGCATTAACTGTGAGCTTTTTGGCCTGTTAGAGGAAATTCTGACATGTGAATAGAGGATGTTGCTGTGAATAGGGAGAATTACATTTATTTAAAAACAATATGATTTTTTTCACTGGATATGCCTCTTTAGGTCATCTGTCAGATTTTAAAAATACCATTTGCAAATTCTTCAAATGATACTTTTGAAGCATAAATACTGTTGCTCTGAGTTTATAACCACAGTGTAGAGGATTAAACAAGCCCTTCAATTTTCACTGGTTTGCCTGGCCTGATGTTTCTCTAAACTCTTTCCCTGGCACAATTCTGCAAAAGAAAATGCTGAGGTTCTGACGTTAAAAATTAAACAAAAATTCTATTATATTTTACTAATTTTGCATTGGAGGTAAGAGGAATGGCAAGTGATGCACATTGTGCCCCATGTCAGCAGTTTCAGAAAAATTATGTCGCTTTACAACAAAGCTGAATTATTTGGTTTCAAAGTGCAAAGTGTAATTAGACCTTTCCTTTTAACAGAAATTCCCAGTGTGTGTAGGCAAGATCAGCTGCTTGCTTTGTGTGAATTCTCAGACTGCAAAGCTACTTTCTCTCTGTCTGATTTCCTTTGAAAAAGCCTATTTCCTTAGACTGAATTCATCCATTTTCATTGTAAATGAGGTACAAAACATAATTACTTTATAAGAGCTGGAAACTCAGAATGGCCTTATTTAGAAGGCAGAAGCCCTGGGATTATTGGCAATTTGTAAAACTATGACTATGTTGCTGTGATCTGTCAAACTAGTAAATAGAAATATGGTTATGCATGCTTTAAAAAATAACCCCAAGGATCTAATCCTGGATTAGCATATTGCTCATGGGTCCCCATTTAAATCAGTAAAAGTGATTAATCTTCCCTCTTCATTTTCAGAAGTGACAAAGATATTTAGAAGGTTATTAGTTTTCAGTGGTGGAGGGTAATGTGATGCAGATGAGGTGAAAGAGCTTTTTTGTTCGTTGTTTTGAATTAGCAAGAATGGCACGTAAAGGATAGATTTTAAGGATGATAGAAATAGCTGTGGGTGTTCTTGGAAGAGGAGAAAGAAGAGAAGTCAGAGGGTGGTCCAAAGGATTAGAAGCAGAGGAGAAAACGTAGAAAACAGTGACAGAAAAAAATGAAGGAGCAGTCAGAGTGGTGGAATATAATTAGAGGAAAAGAATAAATGCATGAGTTTTTTCAAGTGATAGAAAAACACTAAAATATTTGGAAAAATCAGGGGAGAAAGGAAATGCAAGTCAAAGTGTCCGGATGACAAACCAAGGGAATGATAACAGCATTCTACAGATGACAAAAAGTGTTGTCAGTGGAAAGAACCTCAGTGTGCCGGAAGCAAAGCTGCAGAGCTGAGAGCAACTGCACAGGAGTCAGAGCAGAAGGGAGAACGATGGGAGCTGAAGGTGGAGCTGAGCAACAGCCAGCAGGGGCTTGGCAACAACATCTAATGTCAGACCTTTCAAACTTCCTCCTGCAGCTCTGTGAATGGAAGACAAGCAGGAGATAGCTGGGTGGTGTCTGTAATAAAGCTTTTGACATTGCTTTGTAGAGCATTCTCACAAGAGGGCCTTGCAAATATATTTCTAAATGGAACTACGAAGGGCTGAAGGGTAAAACAGGCTGGAAATGTGTACTCTGAAGTGATAATGAAGGGGGATGCTGTGGAGCACGTCATCATGAGCTATGGAAGGACAGAGAATGGGAATGCTCATTAAACAGGCAGAGGACATGCAACTGTGAGGAGCTACCAGGAGAATGTATAATGTGATCAGAATCATGAAGCCCAAAAGAAGAGAGAAAAAGATAGCATAGGAAAAACCCCTAAAAATTAGGACACGTTGTGCGTGCTGGTGCATGCTTTTTAGGTAGATACAATGAGCCTATAGGAAAGATCTGATGTTGAGAGACAATCCAATCTTCTCAACAGTCCTTGCTAGCAAAATATCTTAAATAAATTCCTTCAAGGAGAAGCTCTAGAAATCAAATAAGTTTTTCTTCTCTCCTTTCCTTTTGCAAAATAGACTCTCTCATAATTCCACTCCTTGATTTTAACCAGCATTTAAAAAATATAATGGTTTTACCATCTGTTGATGCAACCTGATATCAGCTCATCTTTCCCTCACCATACTAGAACTAGAAGGTCTGAAAGCAAGTTTCAGCTATTTGCTCTTGCAAAATTCATTTCCTCTGGAAAACAAGAAATTGAATTATTAGTAATCCAAGAAGCAGCAAGGTCAAACTTTATTCTTAAGAATATGCATTTGATAATTCAAGGGGTTTTTGTAAATTACACTGACAGCTGGACTCACCAGTGTATTTTTTTCTTAAAAGTCCAGTCACTCTTTACATGTTAGATTCTATGTAAAAGGTCAGTAACTGTAACAATCAGAAGATAACTGCCTCTCTTTCCTAGCAGAGATTTTTAATGACTAACACCTCTTTAAATCCTGCTGGTCTTTTTTTTTTAAAAAATAAGTTTAACTAGTGCCAGTTTAACACCTATTCATCCACAATAATGGGCTTTACTCTCCAAGGATTTTTTGCTGGATGATTTCTTTCCAAAGCAAATCTCTGCGCCCAGAATCCCTGAGAAGCATTACAGACTCCTCCCAAGCCAATTCATTCCCCAGGATCTCCCATCTTACTGCTGAGGTAAGGTTTGACTCGGATTAAAAATGCAGCCAGTCCTCTCTTGAAAAGTTTTTAGAAGCCAGTCTAAATGGGGATCCAGGTGCCACATCCAGAGCCCATCCTGGATCTGTGAGAGTCAGCAAAGATGGATAATCACATTTAGTTTATTAGCTGCCGAGAGGTATTTGCATTAAAGAACAGTGAAACTATATAATTTTAAACTATCAAAGATCATCAGGTCCTACATTTTTAGTACTACTGTGATAGTGTGGAAATCTTTGTTTGTAAATGTAATGTTTCACCTTTTAAATGTGGAAATTAGTTAGTAGTATAAGTCCAGAATGCAATTCCTCTTAGGATGTCCAAGGCCTGTTCATTTCCTGCAGTTGTCTTTAATCTCTACACACTCTCTACAGTTTCCATTTTGCCTTAGGCTCCTGGGAACCCTCCAAACTTTTCCATAGATGCCACTGAAGTATCCAAGTAACTTGGTATTTCCTTGTGGGTTGGTTATTCCACAAAAAAACAGCCGAACAACCAAACAAATCCCAAAACACCCACAACAACAACAACAACAACAAGACATCTAATGAAATCCATAGTTATATGTCACAGAGTTTCATGCCAGCATTTTCCACTGGAAGAGGAGAAAGTACATTTAATGAACCATTGGTCTTACTTGATAGACCAGCTCTTATCTATCCTTTTTTTCTGCATGAATGCAATGAGGGATCAAAGATTTTAGGAAAAAAAATCAGGAAACAAAACACTGAGTTATTTCCTTCCTACTGATTGTTCGGTAAATACACTGATTTAAAGGATGTTCACAGAGCTATAGGTTGAGGGTTTTCCTCTTGCATGTTGGTAGACAATTCTATTTAAGTTTTTAAATAGAACTTAAAAATAGATAAAAAATGTGTGCATTGAGAAACATGAAGTTCATTACAAAAAGTAGAAGCAAGAATACTTCACATACTCTGGTTGTTTGTTTCTAAAAACCTTTTCACACTGTGTTCCCCTGGTGACTCTAAAAGCAGGATCAGTAGGGGCAGCCGGATGAGCTCCCACATGTGGGCTGCACATTCCTCGTATGGGGGATTTACAGTTCCAAAGAACAGTGCTAAAAGCACCACTGGGTACAGATGTGTGTGATTAATTCCAAGTTCTGTGTTAACAAAATGACTGTTTTAAGCCTTTTCTTTCCAGTGGGCTTTTACTGAACAAAAAACAGTTGACAACTGTGGACAAAGAGCCCCGAGCACTTTATGTTTGTCAAATTGCTTCTTTAGTGGATACATTAGGAATCAGAAGCATAAGAAAAATTCAAATTACTTCAGGCTTTTCTGTAGAAACTTCTTTACCAGAGGTCTTATTTAACCTTCACAATGCACACATCTTTCATTAACCTGATGATCTGAAGACATACTGTCAGGTTTGTTTTAGGACAAAGAAAAAATAAGAGGGAGGAATCAAAGGCACACAACCCGTTAAAACTCATCTTTTATTAGACCTCTTATCTCTCTGGGTAACATTTAACTTTTTCTGCAGTGACTCATACCCCATGTTTTCACAACTGAGCAAACTGATATTCTCTGTGCAACTTTAATATAGATGGCTTTCTTCTTCTAGTTGTCCTTCATTTCCTCATAATCCATTATCTTCATTAGTTGAAATCATTGCTTTATTGACATAATATGAAGTGGTAAATTAATAGAAACACTGATCAAATTCCAGGTTATAATTTAAATCTTTAAATGAAATGGATGTGATTGCAAAAATTTGTAGTGGATAAACCCTTTTCTATCTATTCTTTGAGAACGAACTTGTCTTTCATAAGAGTCACAGATGGCTCCTGGACTAGAGGCACTGGTCTAAATAAGCTGTGTTGGAAAGAAATAAATTGGTAAAAGAAAAATACTTCACTAAATCATTTAATCATGCATTGAGGATGAAACCCAGGAGAATGTATAATGTGATCAGAATTGATCAGGGTTTTCAATGATCCCAGGGTTTTCAGTTTCCACAGGAAAAAAAAATTAGCCTCCTCATTTGGGCACTGATATCCAGGTTACAGTAGGCCAAGAATCCAGAAATATTAGTTAATTTTTCCAGTGTATGAATGAAAGCTGGAGCAGTGAAGAAAAAGTGACCCCTATTCCTCTCTCCATCATAAGACTTTTTGAACCAAGTTTCTCTAATCTTACAGGCAACAGGGAGGAAAGTTCCTCTGCAGCCGTGAGAAAGACAAATGTATAATATCATACAGAGCATTGCTGTATTAAAATATTGTATAGCACATATAGCACATATACTATGCATGGTTATGTGTATGTAAATGCTGATATATAGGGAGTAATACTACATACAAAATTAGAAGTTCTCTTATTTGATGTAAAGCAGTTGTGTTGGTTTTCATCCAAGAAATGAATGAATGCGTGGAAAACATGAGGTGGCTGTGAGCAAAGGACCATTAAACACATACAAACACAACAGTACAATGCCATACAGCTGCCTGGCCATTAAAAACAAGACTAGAAAATTTCACAGGAGTCTGAGGACACAAGAAGTGAGAATGATTTTCCAGCTTTAGAATAAAGATTTGAGTTACTTCTCTAGATTAAATGCCTAAAGAAAAAAAATCAATTAGACCAGTCCTTGCAAGGTGTATCTCATGATGTGTCAGTTAAAGCTTAAGCTATAATGAAGTATCCAGCTCCTCGTGCAGGCCATGTGGAAATCACAGTAAAGCCAGCTTGCTCAGCTGGGCAAGGGTAAGAGAACATGAACAGCAGCAGCCCAGCTCTGTGAAACTCCTATGGCCATTTCAAACCCAGCACTGATTGAAAGGCATCCAGCATTCCTCTCTGTGAGTGTGACTGCCTTACACACTGCCTTAAAAGGGACAGGGGAGACTGTTTAAAACCAGAGCTTTGCTTTGAGGCAAAGGGCTTGAGGTTTCAAAAGAGGGTAGAGGCTCTTTGTCAGTGTTTCCAGCATCCACAAGTTGCCACCGTCAGCTGAGAGTGGCTGCCCTGCAGCCCAGGCAGGAAGGCTGCCTGTGTAGAAATGAATCGTGCTGCTATGGACATAAAACGATTTTACTGTCTTCACTGATGCATTGTAACCTTCTGCAGTGGTTTAAGCAAGGATATTTTAGTTCACATTACCAGAAGATGAAAACCATGTGCACTTACTCTAGCTCAGCTGAGACTGACTACACCACATATGCCACTTGGTTTCTTGCAGTCGATCATCCTTAGAGGTTGGTCCCAGTTTTACTGAGTTCTGGGCCAACGGCAAGCATTTAATTCCTTGTAAAAGAGAGAACAGAAGAAAAATTTTGAAAAGAAGGTTGTCTGGTGGTTACCTGTGGTTTACCTGGGGTTTCTCTGAGTCTTCTGGCAGGTACCAGCTACTAGGGCATGTAATGCTGTATCCAAGGATGTAGAGCTGGAGTTTACAGACTTGAAAATCATTATTTGCAGTAATTTAAGGTTTGTTTGAAAGTCCGATGATAACATTTCTGTAGAAAGCAGCTAATTAAGCAATCTTCTTTCTCAAGGCTGCATCTTAACCATTTTGTCCACCTTTATTTTCTTTAAAGAGCTGTGAACAAACGGAAGGAAACCCTGTTAGTTCAGGCTGGCTGTTTGAGCCATGGTGGGTGCAAGGTGTCCCAGGGGAAGAGAGATGGGTTTGGGGTTTGCAATGCTGAAACCAAGAGACTGTCTGCCTGGTTTGAGACATGAGAGGACAGACCAGATAATGGTTTGCTGTCTAAGCAGAGAAACAGCAGAAATAGTTAGGTTTTCATGGCTGATTTAGTATTTCTCATCTCTTCAATACCTTGAGCTCATTTCCTGTTATGTTAACGTGAAAGCTGGCTCAGGGTCTGGGTTACGAGAGGCACAGTGTGTATCAGGCAGTGAATTTTCTGATGCAGACCCTGGTCTGGCTGGCCAGGCTCGGGAAGGGCTAGAGTGTCACTGCTGTAACCTCCGAGAAATATCTGCTGTGTCCTTCTCAATGCCTGGCTCAGGAGGGCTAGGGGCACAGCTTGGTACTTGCCAGGAGGAAATATCACAGTCGGGTCTGTGCTCTTCTGCCTCTCTTTATGGCCTTATCTATGTGTAGTGAGCTGCACTCATGGTAGCACTAAATTGCCAGCACTAGAACATGTGCCAGAAGGCAGACTTGCTTCAGGGCCAGCTACAGAAAGTATCTCAGATCAAGACAGCAGCAAAATCCTGTCACTGAGCAAGGAGGAAAGCTGTGACTGGCACCTGGTGTCCTGGGCTCACCTCCAGCTGGGAGAACTGCAGTCCCCATAGCCCTCAGGCTGCCACAGCCCCAGACAGCAGTGTGATGAACCTCTCCCAGTGGTCACATCTGGTTCACCACCTACTGCTGTGAACAGAGACACTAAGTGGGACATACCCACCTAAGAGGAGAGAGCAATTTTCTGTTGGCTAGTGCACACAGCAGAAGCCAAGGACTTGTAAGCTACTAGGCTGAGCATTGGTACGTCTCACTGTCTCTAGTGAGAAACCCTGCACACCTTTGCTGGCAGCACAGATGTCAGCCCTGGGGGAAGGGCTGCCCTCTGATAATCCGTGTGCGGATGTGCTGCCATCTTCCTACACCCTGCTTTTCCCCCTCGGGTTTTACTCCTTGTCATACCAGTGTTTACCTTGTCATATCAGTATTTGTCCTCCTGACTCACGGAC
Organism: Oriolus oriolus; assembly: GCA_013400235.1. Lineage (NCBI taxonomy): Eukaryota > Metazoa > Chordata > Aves > Passeriformes > Corvidae > Oriolus > Oriolus oriolus. The sequence continues at coordinate 1,477,919 of VXBT01002720.1, forward strand.
CTGCCAGTAGTGTCACAGCAAAAATACCTTCCTGTTTCTGCTCCTCTTACCTGGCATGGATTCAGCCTACAGCCCTGCTCTGACCCCCACAACCATTTTTAGGTTAAATCAAGCCAAGGAGGCCTCCTGAAAGGAGGGTGTAGCCAGGTGGGTGTCGGTCCCTCCTCCCAAGTAACAAGTGATAAGACAGGAGGAAATGGCGGAAAGTTGCACCTGGGGAGGTCTAGATTGGATATTAGGAAAAATTTCTTCACCAAAAAAGTGGTGAAGCATTGGAACAGGCTGCCCAGGGAAGTGGTGGAGTCACTATCCCCGAAGGTATTTCAAAAGATGTGTAGATCAGCGGTGTAAAATCAGTATCTGAATGCAAGTCTCCTCAAGTACACGCTTCGGTATCCACACACCTCACGGCTGTCTTCAGCTACCTCCACTCTTCTTTTTCTTGGTGCAGAGGGCCATCCATCAGTTCACAGGGCAGGGATTGGAGGATCAAAGCTTTTGAGTGCTCTTTGGAGAGGAAAGGGAGGCTAATGCAGCTTTGTAGATGCCCTTTTGACTTTTAGGATTAGAGAGTCAAAAAATAGGATAACATAGATTATGAAAACTATTAAAAAAATATTAATCCTTGTCCTGCCCATCAGAACTGTAGTCCTGAAATATGACATCCATCTAGATTAAAATCAGAAACTCTGTGCTCTTAAAATGTTGTGAAACCACCAGTTCTTACACCCCAAGACCAGTTTATTCATTGAGGGAGAGCACAGTCCTGAGTGCTCAGTGATGCTGCTGAGAGCTGTGTTACTTCACAGCAAATGTCACTGAGTTCTGCTTTCTTCTAGAAGGGCTCTCAGCATGACAGCTGCTTCTTCATTTGTTTCACACAGGTTTGAATCCTGGGAAAAACGGCAAAATAGTCAAATTCCATTTATCAGTTGTTGTGTAATCTGTGTTTTTGTTAGTATGTGGGATTGCTTTTTGCTTTTCTGTGAACATAAGGAAAACACTGAAAAGAAAAAAAATTGTGGATCTTTTGGATGCTCCTCTCAAAGTAGTTTTATTAAAAAATCCAAAGTTAAAATTCTTGTCGTTAGGTGGCCTTTGGCAGGTACACAAAGTTCCACAAAGTTAAATGAGTGAGCAATTTGTAGCTTCTTTACTGTGGATCTGAGAGGCTGAATTCCTTGTGCAAAGTGCTGCACATAGAGCTCGTGTCTGCTGAGATTCCTTGGCAGCATCTTTCAGAAACAACCCCTCTTCCCCTTCCTCACCTCCTGCTAAGTAAATGCTCTTGAATAGTAACCCTGGCATCCTGCTGTGGCTGTGGTACATGTGCATGGGTCTCTGGCCAAATATGAATCAAAAGGTGCATAGACACTACTGGCAGTGAATTTTAAACAATTTTTTCCCCAATAATCAGTTAGTAAGTAACATAAAATCCTCTGTATGTATGTAAGCCATACATACACACACTGATAGATATTCAGCAAATTATTTATTAGAGAATCCCGGCTACAAGAAGACAGGTAAAGACATAGCCCTGTTCAGACATAATTCACCCCAAGTGTGCAATGCTCTAAGAAAAGGCATTGACAAAAGGTGATTAATGGTCAGTATAGGTCCTGTCTTCCACCCTGTGCACACCTAAAACAGGTTATAAGGCCAGAAATACAGATTCTTAGTAGGGTCTCAAGATCAGTTTAACACCAAAAGCTTATTCACCTCCACCTTCTTCTACTGTTTAGGCAATCTTCAGTGCTACCCAGAGCAGGTACAGAGGACAAGGTCTCTTCCCACGGCGTGTCCCAGCAGGTGGCACGGTGTGACCGGACAGTGACACACGCGAATCTGGAGCGGTGGCCAGCGGTCCCGGCACTGCAACAGGGAAACAGGAAAAACTGTGCCTTCCCTAGTGGATGTGGCTGTGGCTGCATTTGGACAGGATAAAAGATTTCATTTAACAGAAACCAGACACACCAGCATCAGTCCCCAGATGTAACAAAAATATGTTTTCCTGAGGACTCCCACAGCACTGAGAAGCAATCACGTCCCAGGCTACACCAGAAAGCACTTTCTCACTCTGCAGTGACAAAATCCTGGAGCTCCAAGCCTGCTCTGCTGAGATGAACAGCTAGATGAAATTACTCTGATAATTAGTTCATACAGCAACTGCTAAGCATGGTACTGTGCCCAGTGTATTTGTGGTTTAGTTACATCTTTTATAAATTCAAATATCACATCTAGAACATAAGCTAGTTTATACTGCTATCTGCTAGAAGCACATTCAACAATAAATGTTTAAGAGCAGCTGTTTGATTTAGTCTTGGGGAAAGCTTTTCATGAATCAGAGAGGAATATTCAGCTTCTCTGTAAAGGGTTTCCAGGCCTATGTATTTAGGTAATTTTAATTAAGGAGTATATATTTTTCAAGACTCTCTAAACGGAAGGCCAGCCTGTGTAAACTGAGGAAGCATTTCTGACTTCAGTGGGGTTGTGACCAGTTACCAGGGGCTGGTCCTTCGTCTCCAGGCTGGAGTTACAACCCTTGCAAATGCTACATCAGAGAAATTTTGAAACTGCTTTTTTGACTCATTCTAGACATAGCTCCCATGGTTATGACCTATTTCCCGATCTTCTAATTTGCTCTTTTTCTGTACAAACCTCTTCGTGTTTTTATCAGAACAACAAATGAAACCCACCTCTTTTACCCTTTTGAAAAGCGGCCCACAAGAAACAGGTATCACCTCTGTAGAAACTTGCATTGGCTTTTTCGCTTTTTTATTTTAAATTTCTGAAGGAAGGTACCTCCTTATTTCCAATGTTATTTATGCAGAAAAAGTAAAATGCAGAAAATCACAATCTGTATGATATCTGCTTTTTATCATCCTTTCTCTACTTCAGCTCCTTTTCTGAATGAGAGCCAGCAGAATGAAAATAAAATGTAAAAGAATGTATATAAATGCAGCATGGGAAAAAAGAAAATCTTTCACAAATATTTAGAATCATGTTTATTTTATCTCTTTAATACTTGGTAAAAATAGCCCCCCAAATTGATTGCATGTGGAAAAAATGCAAACTCTGCTCTGTGTCTTCAAAATGCAAATGTGTTAATGGCACTTACAAAACCAAAGCAGCACACTGCAGAAATGGATTTCCATGTGTAATCAGAGCGGATAGTACACCACTATCCCTTGAACCTTTACCATAGAGTAAATGTTGTTACATCAGGTCCTATTCTCACTTTCTCCTGGCACCAAAACGTGCTCAACAGCTGTCTGTTGTGTTCGCCACTGGTATTATGTTCCCAGTTACCCATTGCTTATCACTTGTGCAATTACCAGGGTAATACATTTTGTGAAAATCTGCTTTGGATTCTGTTTTCTAAGGCTTCCATATAAGCACCACCATCCACTTATCTTTTCTCACTCAGCCACGTCTCTAAAGATAAAGGCAAGCTCAAAATCCCCTTGGAAGAGCCCTCAGATTTGAGAAGCTTTAGAGCTGTGAGGAGGAATATTCTGTAAGCGCAGACTCAGGGTGTAATTACACCAGTAATAGTCTGTCACTCATGTAGGTGGGCAATAACCATCTTTTTCTCTTGGGTTAATATAATTCTGAACGCATGGAGGAGGCCTTGAGAAATTAAAAAAGTGATCTTCAAACTAACGTGCAAAATAAATACATTGGTGTGTAAAGAGGAGTGAGGAGATGCCCTGAGCAGGGTGGACAGTGGCCAGGCAGAAAGGGACCTGCGGCTGCTGATCAACAACTGACTGAACATGAGCCAGGTGTGCCCAGGTGGCCAAGAAGGCCAATGGCATCCTGGCCTGTATCAGGAGTGGTGTGGCCAGCAGGACCAGGGAAGTGATTTTTCCCCTGTACTCAGCACTGGTGAGGCCGCACCTCAAGTGCTGTGTCCAGTTCTGGGGCCCTCAGTTTAGGAAGAGCGTTGAGGTGCTGTAGAGTCTCCAGAGAAGGGCAACAAGGCTGGTGAGGGGTCTAGAACACAAGCCCTGTGAAGACCAGCTGAGGGAGCTGGGGTTGTTTAGCCTGGAGAAAAGGGGGCTCACAGGAGACCTTATGACCCTCTACAGCTGCCTGAAAGGAGCTCGTAGCCAGGTGGGGATCAGTCTCTTTTCACAGGCAACAAGTGACAGGATGAGAGTACACAGCCTCAAACTGCACCAGAGGAAGTTTAGGCTAGACATTAGAAAAAAATTCTTCACAGAAGGAGTGGTTGAGCATTGGAATGGGCTGCCCAGGGAGGTGGTGGTATCTCCGTCCCTGGAGGTGTTTAAAAAAAGACTGGATGTGGCACCCAGTGCCATGGCTAATTGATAACGTGATGTTAGGTCATTGGTTGGACTTGGTGATCTCCAAGGTCTTTTCCAACCTAGCTGATTCTGTGATTCTGTGATTCTGTGGGTGAGCTCTGCCCAGCTTGCCCATGGTAAGACCTGTAACTATTGACACATGAGAAACATTTGCAAAGGGAAGAGAAACCTGCCACCATTTACTGAAATATTGGTTATGCTCTGTTTAATCCTTTCATCGTTCTTTTTTTGGACTTTCTTTTTTTTCCTTTGCTGCTTTTCCATGGAAACATAACACAGTGTATTGTGTTTAATTTTTGTCATTTGCTTCTCCTCTATCGACCTCTTCTAATATGTGTCTGATTCTATTTTTTTTCAGACAAGCTAATGATCCAGGAAGAGGAAAGACATTTTCAGGGCAGCTTGAATATAAATGATAAACTGTAAGTCAGATTTGTTTGCACATGGATAGTATTTGTGGTTTCACACTGTTCCAAAGCAGGGGCTCTGCTTCCAAGAACTGGCTGGGTAGTTTGCCTGTTATTTATCACACTGTCCCAAGCAGATGATTTCTGGATGATTAACAGAGCTATCATTGCATTCTTACATGCAGGCCAAACTTATCTTGCTGCTTTTGAAACACTTAGTAATTGTTAAAAATAAAAATAAAAAATGAACAAAATTCCACAGAAATGCTCATCTGCTAACCTTGCTGTTAAATGTCTTCTAAATGCTAGCATTATTTCAGCTGTAATTAAAGCCTAGGTGAACTTTTCCAGCCTTCCCATTGTCCATGGCTTGCAAGCAGTTGCAAACCCAACCTTTCTTTAAATCGCAGTGAGGAGATTACACTAATGGTTACTGACTTTTCAGAGTGGGAAAGAATCTCAGAGACAACGCTGTCTTCAAAGAGCAGAGGGAAGATTACTTTCAGCATCCCAAAAAGGTTAATTTGAACAGTAGCTTGAACTACAAAGTATTTCAGGTAGTTTTTCCTCCCTCAGGTTAGAAACTAGATAAGCAGAGCCCAAATTAAGGATGATGATACCTAGGAAGTACTTTCTTCTGCGTGCCAGGAAAACATCTGCCAGTCCTCCTGTTCAGTTTATGGAAGTGAAAGGCATAATCTGAGCCTGTCCTTGGAAATGCAAATTCAACTTAAAACCCACTAAGTTGTCTGCCTTCTTACTACACGCATTTAACAAATCCCATTTACAAGACTTGCTCTGTACTATGTTGGGGGAGTTATCTGTGCTCTGTTTAGGAACATTTTATGATTAAAGGATAGGAAATGATTATTTTTCTTCAACTGGTTAAATTGTTCACATTGCACGGTGGTAGCAAAGTCTGTGACCTGAGAAAATTTGCCAAGTTCCATGACACATCTCTCAATACAAGCAAGTAGTTTATAAACCCATCTTGGGTTACTTTATTTTCCGTTTCTGGTCTGTGGGAAGCTAAAGGAGAATCCGTGAATGTTATTATTATCATTAGGTTCACTTGTTTCATATTGCTGAGCCTGAGCATCAGCCCCGTGGAAGTAGAAAAGAGTCAAAAATATTCTTTAAATCTCTTGTCATAGATTCTAAGCTGTGTTTATCTCTGTATTTCCTGCTTATCAATGTGATTAATCTATTTAAATATTTTAGAGAGGATCCAATCTTGGAGTATGCAGATATACACTTAAATTCCTAAAGACAAACTGGAAACACAAGGGATTTTTCAAAAGTAACTAAGCTGCTTTCCTGTAAATTTCTTAATGGCTTTTTATTGTCCATAGGTAATGTGGGTGCTGGCCCAAGGGAGAATGGTAAAAAGAAAAAGCTTCATTTTACCTGGAGGGGAACTGGCCAAAACCTGCCCTCTGCCTCTGCACTAACAGGCCTTTGCCAAGAGCAAAGTGCCACGTTTTAACTCTTTTTATCTTTGAATACCTCATATGAACTCAGCAAAACACCCCTCCAAAAGGGCTTGTTTTACTCAATGAAGACAATCTTTTGCCTCGTGGTTAGGTTTGAAATCCATTTCTGTTAGGAAAGTGTTTAATCTAGTGTCTGCTGCAGAGAAAAATAAACCCAGTAATTTCCCTGTTCTTTATCTAGATATAATAGTAGCTTTAAAAATGTAAATAATGGTACTTCATCACACCTCCTCTGTGGTGGAGGTCTATTTTGATTCTGTTTTCATAAGAATAGGACTCCTAACCTGACCTACAGCATTTTTTCTCTTTTTTGCTCTGTTTTCCAGATGCTATTTTCTAGTCTGGCAGTATGGCCATTTTCCTGTCAGAGAAGCCCAGCAAAAGAAGGAAAACAAATGCAAAATTTCCTATTGAATGATTCAATTCACCTGGAATAGCATTTGAAACAATGAAAGCTGTCTCCCATTAGCAAAGTCCTGTGCCCACTATTTAAACTAAACTGTGTGCTGTGGAATTGCAGCCCTGTCTTCAAAAAAAATTGGTTTTCCTGCCTGGAGGACACTGCATGACAAAATACACCCTGCTCAAAATAACACAGGGATTTATAACACTCATGTCAATACAAGAAAGGACTAATTTACAGATTATTAATCAGAAAATTTTGCAACAGTTTCAGTGCCAACTGTTAATGCATTATGCAGTAACATCTCTAGATAGTGATAAATTTTGAATTATTTTAAATTGTTTTTGAAAGTTAAATTGAATCCTGTGATTGCCATTTGATTTCTAAATGCACAGAAGCTGCCATAATCTTGTAAAGATCCATGTCCTGAATCAGGTCTTACTGAATGGTGTTTCCTTCCAAATCACTGATACATGTTCCAAAATTTTAGTGTTTATAAGCACATTATTTGGCCAGATGTTGTAAGGGCAGTTACATATGACTGCTGGCCTGAACAATAGCAAAAATGGTGAACGTACATTAATTCCAGTTCTTTTTTTCAAATAGTTATTCTCCTAGGTTTAGTTCAGCCAACAGTTCTCTGCACTCAGTAGATTAGCTGGTTTAAAATACTTTTATGCATGACAAATTCTGATCACCAAAACATACTGAATCTTACTTCTGGAATTCATGGTGTTTTCCATTTTACTCTGTTAATGTGAAGTGGTACAAATGTGCCTCATGAGGCCTTGAGAGAGAACTCAGATTCAGTCACACAGCAGCGTGTGACTAGTTGCAAGTGTTTGGGCTGAACTGATGGATCCTTCTGGAGAAACCTTAGTGGTGTAGAGAGACCACTTGTTCTCTTTCTAGTGTTTAATTTAATGTGCAATTTCGACATTGCTACACTCAAAAAATATTTCATATGTATAATAAAAGAACCTTTTGTGTCTGTGGCACGTGTCAACGTAATAGTTGACATGTGCCAGGCTTATTTTACAACAGACAGTGAGAAGTAGGGTCAGATCTGCATAATTAGAATAAATTTTGAGAAAACTCTACTGTATCTCAGGTGTAAGCTCAGTTGTTAGCTAGCCCCACAATTCCTGTTGAGACCTCAGGGGACAGGAAGTTTATCTGACATTCCTTTCCCTCAAAGAAGTCCTATAGAGCTCTGTCTAGCAGGCCATCTCTGTTTTTTCCCAGTCTGGCAGCACCCAGAGTGTTTGAAGACCAGCTGAGAAAGAGTCATTCAGATGTAATGTGTTAATTTTTAAAACTTGAAAGATTTCCATGAGAAGTCTCCATGAGAGCTCAGGAGAGCTGTCCTGGGTAACAAACCAGGACACCAGTTTGGTTTATGTGGATCTTGGCTGCTGTACCAAGGCAGGAGACCACAGCTGACAGAAGCCTGTAAGCTGGTGCTCCAGGAGTTGCCTGGGAAAGGATTTTGTTGCTCTCCAACTTTTCGCTGTTCAGAACAGATTGAATTGAAATGAAATTCAGGATGGGAGTCAGCCGTAATGAAAGACAATTTTTGCTGTCTGGTGACTGTTCAGATGCAGTTAGCTGTAATTAGCTTTATTGTTCCCCAATTAGCGGTTGCTGGCCTTCTGCCACCCTGCTTCACAATGGTTATGTTAAAGAACTGAATTCACATGTAGCCTGTTACAATTTCAGGGATGCCAGTGTGGGCTCTGCTTATTATCTTTTTATAAAAATCACACACTGTCATTTCATAAGAAAGCTGAAAGAATGGGGCACAACAAACTGAGACTTGCCACCTGCTCCACCTTACTGTTATATTTTGGTATACTTTTACAGTTTCAGGCTCTGCTTTTGCATGCTGGGAAGATTTCCACCACTTAGATCTGACAGCTGGCATTTCATCTAGGCATCATTTCATTTTTTGGTTCCTTGCTTCAGTGATAGTGTATCTCCAAAAAGAGCTTTGGTGCAATTCATGTGTCTATGCATTACTGGGTGGCCCACCAAGAAACCATCTAACTCCTCAGTTCTTTGGTTCCTAAAGGCATCCTTAATTTTACCCTCAAACTGGTGCTCAGCATCCAGGGAATTTAGTTAGATTTCAGTACTTGCACATGAACAACATAAGCAACAAAAAGGGTACTAAGAAAATGTGTAGGACAGTAATTGCATTACTTTACAAAAATTGAATTTAATCTCAGGCTTTCTGAGCTACTAAATTCAGAAGGTGGCCTTCCATTTGAAACAGTTTAAACTGACTTCCCTCTTTGAGAATTATTGTTTTCTATTCAAAGAATCATAGAATCATTAAGGCTGGAAAAGTCCTCCAAGACAAGATCACCACGTCCAACCATTGACTGAATACCACCATGCCCACTAAACTGTATCCCAGTGCAACACATCCACTCATTATTTGAACACTTCCAGGGATGGTTACTCCACCACCTGCTTGGGAAACCTGTTTCCATGCTCAACCATTCTTTCAGTGGAGAAACTTTTCTTAGGATCCAACATGAACTTCCCCAGGTGCAACCTGGCTTCACCCTCCTTTCAGGTAGTTGTACAGAGCAAGGTCTCCACTGAGCTCTTTTCCTCCTGGCTGAGCAAGCCCAGCTCTGTCAGCTGTTCCTCCTGAGACGTATTTTCCAGACCTTTCACAAGCCTTGTTGCCCTTCTTCAGACACATTCCACTTCAATGTCCTTCTTGAAGTGAGTGGCCCAGAACTGGACACAGTGGTGATCGATGATCTGTTCCATGGCTTTCCCCAGCACTGAGGTCAGGCTGACAGGCCTGCAGTGCCCTGCATTCTCCTTCCAGCCCTTCTGATAGATGGGTGCTACACTGGCTGGCCCCCAGCTGTCTGAGACCTCCTCTGTTAACCAGGACTGCTTCATATCAGAACCAATTTCATCCTCCCATTCAGTTCTCTTTGAACTTGCAAATCACACTTTTTCAAACTTCTTGTAGGACTCTTAAAGCACTGATGCTCACGTTATTATTCATGTTCAAACTACACCTTAAATGGTGCTGAATTTGAGAACAATTGAGCTTTTATGTGTGACAAAAACATAGATCACTATTTAGCCCGTCTTTTAAAAGCTCAGAAAACTAAGAATTACTGTGTGAAAAATTCGAAAAAGTTAAATCAGAAAACAATATCTACTGTACTAAGGCAACTGTAAACCTACACTACTGTGACAACATGCAGTGACTCTATTCTCATGTCTAAAGCATATTATTATTCTTACTTTTACATTAGCTTAAACCTTTTGAAAAGAGTGAATATTTCCTCTTTGTGATTTCCCTCACAGAAACACATGTGGCTCTTTTAGTTCTATATTTTCTTGCCTTGTGTTTGCTGCTTTAATATGTTCTGATTCCTTTTACAAGGAACATTATTTAATTTCTACTATATAGCAGCCTTCATCTTATAATCACTCCAGTTTATCCTCTGTTTTTCCTTTGTAGAGGAGAACAGGATGCCTCTTTCTTTTGAATTTATCTTGTCTTGTAATAAAGTGGAAATAATGAGGTTGAAAGCATCACTATACCTGTGTAGAACAAAGGGAAAGAGAAATCATTAACAAATACTTTTCTACTTGGTCATCAGGTCCATCCAAGCCACAGAGGAGGAGAAATACACCAGTTAACAAGGTGCAGTGCTTTTGAAGTAGGTGGAGGAGGGAATGAAGCACAGCATTTTCTTTGTGTTAATATGATTACCTTTTAGTCTCCTATTATCTTTTAAAATTGTTTTGACTAGTTGAAGCTAGCTAAGCAATTGATAGTTGAATTTTTTACATTGTTTGGTTCACCTTTAATTAGCACATTCTATCGGCCTTTTCAGCAATTATTGTTAATCATTTATGCAGCACCTTAATGATCCCATGTAAGGACTTTACATGTTTCAGAACTAATTGCTGCCTCATAACAGAAAAGGAAAGTGGGACTCCAGCTCCCCAAGATAAAGTTGAATGTCAGCTTCTACAGAGCTTCTGATAAATAACACTCTGAGTCTCTATTGTGTTGTAAAGGCCATTTCTCCACTTAAGAAACACTTTCAGAGCATCTGTCACTGTCTTTGTTTTCCTTCAGTGCACTTTGCACTAAAAGCATTATTTCCACAAGGGAAATTAGAAAATTCACATGCACTATTATCCCTGTATCTCCAAGCCAGCTGGAGAATATTCACAGTGTTGTTTGATTTAGTTAATCAAGAATGCAAAATAAATCAAAATAAAAATAATTAAATAAATTTGTGGGATTTTCTCGCCTTCCTCTCTGACTGACAGTTACATTAACCCTTGAACTTCCTTTCCTTTAGTGCCATTTGCCTTAGGACAAGTCATGTATGCTTTTATAAATGTACTCTAAATTGACAATCTCTTTTGCTCTGTAAGTGAAACTTATTTTCTGCTGGGAAAAGAAATAACTGATAAAAAATCAGTTCTGGAATAGTGTAGATACTTCATGAACATGTCGGTAAAAATCCTCATAACTGTTGGATCTTTCCAGTATGACAATTTTCTGAAGTCTGGCATATTTGCTGGGCTAGAGGAGATAACATACTCTACCTGAACATGTGTCCTGGGACCTTGGTGTTTCAGGACCTGCACAGACAAGAGAAGAAAAACATAGTCAAAGCCCTGACAACTTGGGTTTAATGTGGAAGAAGAAGCAGCAGATCAATAAATGTCTCACATGTGCTTGTCAACAGGAGAAGGGACATTTGCCACAGGAAAGTATCAAACTAGCAAAGAGGCTGTTAAAACATTATGGAAAAGGAGGTTTTAAGAAAGAGTTTAAAGACATACTGGGAAGTTTTGCACATATTTTAAGAGGTTGTTCTCGAACACTAGCAGTGGCTGGAAAGAAAGAATAAAATTGCTTTTTGAAAATCTAGCCAGGTACAAGCAAGCCGCACGCTCTGAACAAAGCCTGAAGCTGGCTTCATGGCCAAGTCAGAAGAAAAATGCTGTTGCTGGCTGGGAAAATCCTCAAAAGCCTTTCTTTTATATGAAAGAGAGGAGGAACCTCAGAGAGAAAATTATCCTTGCAAAGGTCTTCTGGGTGTAGAGGGGAGGCATGGGATTTACTCAGTCCCAAGAAAGCACACCACATGCAGGACAGTAGAGCCTGGATAATAGTCACAGTGAATGAATCAGAAACTGTGTATTTTAGAGATGTAGGAAGACAATGAAGGCCAGGTTATGGTCCTGTGTGATTGGTGGCTTAATAGTTCTGTCCACAAAAAATGAGAGAAAAAATAGAATGAAAAATATTACTTTTATAGTGGCTATGTTGAGCCTAAATGTCTACAAAGAAGTGTTAGAGATGGTCTAGAACTTTAGCTTGGACAAAAGTGTAAGGTTTATCTTAGCTAACTTTCAATAGCTGCAATGTAGATATCACCCTAAATAGTGAAAGATGCACAGTTAGATCATCATTCAGCTGCCAGAGTTTAGAGATTGTTCTTTAGCAGTTGGATTAATTTCCCCCTACAGTTCTTTAAATATTATTGGCTTACTTTTCAGACTCCACAGAGACCCTACAATGGGTTCTTCAGAAATAAATACCTGCATTCAGATATCTGAATTCCAGTCATGGGGACAGAATACGGGGTAGACACAAGGGAGAATTTATGTTTGCAGATGACATTTACTTTAAAAAGACATACACAGAAAGGACAGAGCTGCAGGAGATGCCCAGAGGGGGATGGAAAAAGACAAGGACACACTGAAGAACATACAAAAGGAATGGTTTGAGAGATAGGAGTGTTTATTCACTTTAGGTCAGAAACTAGAGACTGGGGAGAAACACAGGAAAGAGGGCTAAGGATAGTGAGTTGAGCATACATGAAAAAACACACCAGAATGTGTCCATTTTACCTTAGAGTAAATAAATCAGGCTTTCTGGGGAAGTGAGAAGCAGAGGCAGGCACAAGGAACACTTTGAGGAATGTGTCAGTTTGTTGGTAAATTCTTTTTTTTTTCCAAAACTCAGCCTCAAAACTCGTATTTTTTTCCAAAACTCTTCCAAAACCCACCTGTAAAATGGGATCGTAGCAAATACTGCATCCTGAATCATCAAGCAGAGCATGCAGGTACTCTTCCTGGAGGTGAACAACAGCAGGAGCCAGAGCCACTCTGGGTCCTCAGCAGAACTTTTCTAATTCTTTTTGCTTCTCATTGCGCTGCCCAGGTACTCTCTTGTGGTAAATCACTCTCTTTCCTCCAAGGCCGCACTGTGTAGAGTGTCCTGCTTCTCCATGAAGTAACATATGGCAAAACAAAATCTGATTCATTCACTTTCTGCCACAGTTCACACATGAGCAATGGTGCTTCTGTGAAGACTCTCCTCACTTTGTTTCTTTTCCATCTTTCCCGTCCCGCATATCTTCCATTTCTGTCTGGAAGGAAAACAGCCTAGAAAGGGAAAGTTACAAGATGTGCTATTGCTGAACTGTTCATTGGATGCAGTTAAAAAATCATGCAAAGGGTGAGCTGGATGGTATTACAGATACACCAGGAATAAAACGGCTCAGGGCAAACTGTTGCCCATATACTGTGGCTCTGGGACATGGACGTCACAAGCAGTGAGGACAGATTTTCCAGTAGGAAAATTTAAACTGCTCAGTTTGGAACATGCAGCACAGATTACAAATCAGGATTCTCTATTTTCAGTATAATAATTAATAATTTGGGATTCAGTTTTGCAGCAATGACAGCTGCTGATTCAAAGCAATATCCCAGCATTAGTGTTTGAGTTTCCTGGGACAGGAGGGCTGGGTGGTTTTCTTTGGTTTTTACCAGACAGCACTGTATTTCATAATACTGTCATCTTCATCACTGCAAGGTGATTAAACTATTTTGTTTCAGTTTGATCCAAGCAAACTGGTCTTTTGTCCTATAGCAAGAATGAAAAATCCAGAGGAAAATTATTACTTCTCAGCTTGGGGAAAACTCAAGTCTTATGTTGATTCTTTTCTTCTAAAAATACTCTGTAGCTGGCTGTAAGCCTACTTGGCATGGCACTTGTGGGGGTTTTCAGTTTTGAAACTGTGCTTCAGGTGTTGATTGTCACCTGCTACCCTTTTGGCAAAAAAATATACATGGAACTTGGATTTTAGGAGAATAGGGCTTGATGGAATCCCAGTAAGAGTAAATTCACTGGTATGCGCAGCTTCCATTGAAACTTCAGAAAACCATTTAAAAGACTCCTGCCACTTCAGGGGTTACATTTCCAGTGTATTTTAATTCCAACAAGGTTCGTGAGTCTCTTAAAATAGAAAAACTTGTTTTTCTTCTTCAGTTCAGGAGTGATCTTTCTAGTTGGATTACTGCTTGTAACATGGGCACTAATAAGAGAGTTTTCGGTGATGTTAAGACACAGAGCTTTAGATTTTCCCCTAAAATGGACTAATCAGGATAGGAAAAATTCCAAGGTTTTTGAAAATGTGAATGAAAACAATAATATTTTTTTAAAATTAAACCTGTTTCTGCCATGCTGGATACACATATCTCAGAGTATCACACAAATGCATGAGAACTGACTGACTTACGTCATTTTGTATTCTAAAATGAGGGCATAATTTGTTTAAAAAGCCAAAATATATCTATTTTTATACTCATTACTGCTCATGATATAAAGGAAGATAATTTCAAAATGCTTTTCTAATTATAAAGGAAAAGATTATTTTGCTGCATTACGATAGCATTTTCCTCCAAAATTTTTATGCACACTATTATATAACACTGAATGACTTGTATTTCTAAGGAAAATATTTGAATACCTTTGAATCCAGATCTGTGGATTTCCAATAATAAGATTTATCATAGCAATTTTTTTTCATATCTTGTGGTTTATTTACCTTAAGATGTCTTTGCGGAATTGTGAAGACATTATGTTATTACATGTACAATAATATGGGAGGATAAAGCACCATAATAAGGTGCATGCTGTGACTTTTGCTATAATAACATTCCTCGTTTTACCCTCTGGAGCTCAGTTTTCCCCATTAGTCTGCTTTGGAGTTCTGTGTCACTTGCCTGCAATCACCCGTGTGGTCCTAAGGATTTTAACTGATTTTTTTCAGTAGGCTGAAAGTAGCAAATTTGGGAGCTGATGCAATATACACTGTATATAGATGATATGGATAATTAAAACTTGTTCACTGGCTGTAGCTGCTTATTTCCTCTTTGCACTGAAATAAAAAGAAATCTGGCTAAATTAGGTCACAGAATAATTTTGATCCATTCTTACGTGCAACCATCAGAAATGAAAGGCAGTAGCAGGATTGCTGTAGGCTGAGTCCTTTCTTTAGAGGAGGAGTAGTTTTAATGACCTGGTGGAAGGCATGGCTGGACCCTGATGGAGTATTACATGCAAATTTAATCACTGATGTTCAAGTCTCCATGAAAAAAATACAGGCAACCAAGAGGAAAAAAAGAGCGCAAAAGACTCATCTTTAACTACGTGAAGCAAATGGTGAGAGGGAATATCATGGGTTTGGAAATACATCAGAATGGAGGAAAAGCAAAGTGCTGTTAGTATTACTTAATATAACTAACAAGGGAAATAAGATCCAGACTGTCTAGGAATACAGGTGGGCTGGAAGTCAGGGTTAGTTTTACCCATCAAAGCAGTGTGGTCTGGAACAACTTTCCAGTACAATAAATATAGCAAAAGCCATAGAGAGTTTAATCTTGATCAGTTTTTTAAAAATCATGCCATAAAATCTGAGGTCTCCAAGTGATATTTTATACAAAGTTATGAATCTTTAAAATGTCAGTTGAGGCCACTACACAACTGTCATTGCAGACAATGTTTACTGAAAGTTTCTGAGTTGGAAGAAGCATCACTGTTTCATCTCTGGCACAGAAAGCCTGTTATTTCCAGTGGTTAGGAGAAAATAGTATTTTATCACAAACTAAATAACTTAAGAGCAGAAAATATGTAGCAGAATGTGGAGTGTTTGGTACAATCCTATGGCTGCACATTGACAGTATCACATGATTCATAAATATTTTGTGTTTATTTGTTCAACCACCGTAGCAGTTGCTCATTTCTACCTACATTTCTAATGTTTATAATTTGAAAACCTTTGCCAAACAAATACTTCTGAAATGATCTGTGTTCCTAGAAGTGTCTGAGATTTTTCTTTTCTTTTCATGGAGCACGAGTTTCTAAGTGTAACCCATAAATCCTTTCCTCTAAAACTTCTTTTTACTCTAAGTATCCAAATGTGTATCACTATTCATACTTTCTTAAAATTTTACTTATATGCCAAAATATCTCTGACATGAAGATGTATGGAATGTACAAAACAGGTTGAAATTGGGGTCTCTACATGAACAGTATACGTAACGCCACGGTCCACTGAAACCACATGGAAACCTCAGCAACCTAATTTAACAACAGCATAAATGGGATTTTTGGGGGTTTGAAAGGGCCTCTGAATTGTGTCCCATCCATGATTTTAAGGGAAAGGATGAAGACTCTGTATTAGTGAACACATCTGTTCTATGAAAAATAATATGGCAAATACTGTACAAAAAAAAATCTTTATTATTTGAATGGTATTATCCTGACCATACTCCTCTCCTGGTGGGAAAGACAGAGATGGAGGCTCTCCAGTCTTTTAAAGACTTTCACAGTGTCTGAAACCTGTCTTTTGGAGTTCAACCCTACTGTGGATATTTTAGCGTCTGTAATGAGCATTCTGCATTATAATTTTGAGTATAATCACCTTGAATGTCCCAGGTGCTTCCCTCTGCCTCTCATACCACAGAGGTTTTATAACATAGTCCCAAGCACCCTCATACATTTTGGAGTCAGAATGCTCTCTCTTCTACATGGCAAAACTGAATCTTACAAGGATGCTTTGCATACTTTAACTTCTGGGTAAGTTCTTCTAAGCTAGTTCTCCCTGCATTACAATTGCATAATAGTCTCAGATTAAACTCTCTTTAAATATGCTGCTGCTGCTTTCATTTGAAACGAATAGACTTTATTTACATCTTTCAGTTCCTTAATTTATTTGATCTCAGAGGAATCGGTTATTCTTGGGCATTGATTCACACTTAAATTATCTATGAGAAACACATTAATGAGTATTATGATAATAACACTAATACTCTGATTAAGATGTCAGTTTTAAATCACCAATATAAATTGCCTTCAGCCTGAGATTCCATGTGTTAACTTTTGGGAGAATATGCGCTTAGCACAGCCAGATTGGCTCCTTTACAAAAAAAAACTTAGTATAGAAAATCCAAATTGAAAGCTCTAAGTATTTTTTAAATAGTATTGATGGGGGTTTGCATCCAAGAAATATCACAATGTTGGATATGTTCAGTCTTTAAGTTCACTAATGCATGTGATTAGACACAAATATGTGCTTATAATAGAATCTTGCTGCAGAGCTGGGAAAGTGTGTTTGTCTGCATGCACAACAGTTTAAATAATTCAAGGGCAGAGGAAAATGCTGTTACTTGAATAATAGATAGACCAGAAGACTGAGGAAGAGATATAAAATAAAACCAGTTGTCTGAACATCCCTGTTCAGTGACAAGAGAGATAGTTTTGATGACTCAGAGGTTCTCTGTCTTCCGAAATTAAGTGAAATGGCTATCTCAGTAAATAGTGACCACTTGAGGATTTATAATGGAACAGATATTCTGGCTATTTCACCACCTTTTAAAATGTGAGCAAGCCTTGACTACTGATGTATTTATGAGTTTAGCTGCTGGTGTTATTTAAAGTTGATGTTTGCAACAGCTGGATGACTTAAATGATTAATAGTAAAGTCAGGAATGAGATAGCTGCAGCCATCCCAAATGTTCCTCCATAGTCCATTTACCTTATTAGCACTGTGCTTTCCACAGCTGAGGTGTCAGCACTATCTGAGACCAGACAGTAAAAATATTCATGTTATAAAGAAGGTAAAAGAGAATAGTCAGCTTTTTCTATCATAGACATTACCAGCAGGAGTCTAATTTAATCACATGTGCTAACACAGCTAAATAAAGTTGCCACTGTATCTTGAGCTACCTGATCATGGAGAAGGATCTTGTGTGTTCCTCAGTGTGTTGCTGGATATCAGCCCAGGGACCCACAGCTATCTGTAATGCTGCTACTTGGTGTGCTTGGTATTAAACAAAATACTGGAAAATGTAGGTCTGAAGGCGAGAAAATTGGGACTGGAGAATTTTTGGATTCTCCCTCCAATGAAACTAAGGCCCAGTTTTCAGACCTTTATCCTTATTCTGCTTGCAAGAGACATGTAAAGTCAGGCTTTTCTACAGAAAGCTTCCACTGACAGATAAAAGCTCAAAGTGTTTGGGTTGGGAAGGCTGGAGAATTTGGTCATGTGTTTTAATAAGGATCCATACACACCTCACAGCAGTTAGTGCTGGGATACAAATTAGTTATTCCCTACTTTAGTGAATCGTTCCAAATTGTTCTCTTTTCTACGTGTATCTTGAATAACTCACCATTCTTGATACAATTTTGTAGATCTATTTTTCCAAACTTTTAACAGGTAGCTCAGTACAGATTCTTGTGGCACATCACCAGCCAATTTCTCTCTTCTTAAATTATTTATAATTTTTCATTGTCAGTCACTCACAAGCCTGCTTTTGATTGGACTAATTGTCTTGTTGTCTAGGACAAACTGATTTAATTTTCCCCCTAGGTTATCATATGCTTCCTTAGCATATGCCTGTCTAAAATCCAAGTATATCCATGACACTCTCTGACTTCAGTTTTCTGCCTAAAAACTATCAAGTTGTCTGGCCAGCTTTATTTTTAGTATTTCTATGCAGTTTTGTTTCCATGACAACAGTCCCATCTATGGACTAGTGACAGCCCATCACCTGTCACACAGGGACTACGGGGGCTCTGGGACATCTCATGACATTGACATTGCCCAGCCACACTTCGATGTTCACCCAGGCCATGAGAGTGGGCCCAAGGACTGCTCTCAAAGTCCTCTGGAAGACAAGCATCAAGAATAAACAAAAAGCATCGTTGGCTACAGCCCAAGCTCCAGCTAACGAGCCTGACCGGATGGTGAATGGTTCCACTGGAACAGGCACAAAAAGTCTCTCTCCAAACACGGGGAAACCAGTGAGAGAGTTAGGACTGGGAATATCAGAGGCACATTGCTGCAGTCAGGAGCCAAGGGATCCCCTGGGAGCAGGACACAGCCCTTAGCAAGGAGGCTGTGTTAGACCCGCTGCCATCCAAGGTGTTCTCTCCATGTGGTGTTTGCTTCCAGGTGAACTCTTAGCTGAGAGCCAGCATGCATGATGAGGCTGCGTGACTTCAACCCGGTATTTCAAGGAATTCAGGTTTGGCTGAGGTAAAGCAAAGGTTCCTTTATGACATATTATGCATGTGGGAAAAATAATTAATACTTTCATGGTATATTTTCTATCATGATTGCTCAAATATAGAAGGTTGTCACTCTATAGTAAGGGAGGGTGTGTTTATCAGATTAGTGCAAAGTAATTTAAAACTACATTCTAGAATATTTTCTGAGCTTCAAATCTCTCTCTTTCTAACAAAGTCTTTTAAAAAGGAACCAAACTTTGCGTGAATCACATTCACAGAGTGTATTGAAGCATGTAAAAACTTTGTGTTAGCCAATTAAATATAATGAACTGTTTGCAACAACAACTTCTTCTCTTCATTGAAACAACTTCAAATTTTCCCTTTACCTGCCCCCTCAATACCATTCTAAGTGAAAAACACACATATTGAAGTGAAATTCAAAATAAAAGTAACAACAAGAAATAAATAAAATATAAGATCCTTTTAAAACAGCTTGAAGAGCTCCTGCTACTTCACCCAAGGAAGAATGAAGGGATATTTCTTACCATGGCTAAGAGAAATAAGCTTTTCTCTTGAGCACAGGTCCTTAATGCCTAGCTCTAGTCATATAAGCATGGACCATTATATTTTAGTGAATATTTTTTCAAGTTTTTGAAGCCTTGAGGCGAATTTTAGGTGCAGTGTTGACCTAATTTGAGTACTTAATAGTCATATGCCACCTTGTATGCAGGAAAGCCAACTCTTCCAGGGTAGTAGACAAGATGGCTTCCCTAACTGGTGAAAGGACAAATTAGAACAGGAAAAAAGTTTGAACCCAGTACAGTCTCTTAAAAATTAAGTAGCAATGCATTGTAAACTAGAGGGGGCAAAAGTTTTAGAGCAGGGCAAAAGAGGAGGGCAAAAGTAGTGAGGTAACTCTTTTTTTAATGTAGTTTTTTAAGTGAAGCAAAAGTCCTGTGTTTCCTAGCCCACATATGTCCTCACCCTGTGGGATTTTCAGGTGCCCTCTTCAAATTCAGAATATTCTCAAATCCTCTTCGTCCATCATTTATGTGTTTTGCATTTGTTTCAGTGCAAAAAACCCAAATATATCAGTTTTTAGGGTACACACCTGCAAGATGGAACCTAGCCACATGAAAGGAGACAGCTAACTCAGGTCTCCCATTTATCCATCCTCCTATGCCAGCCTCATCCTCAGGTGGGGTCTGTATTATGAGACGGGAAGGACTGAACAGATACAGGTGGTTAACTTGGTTAACTGCAGGAGAAGGTGCTGGCTGTGAACCCTGGAGCAGCTGTGATGCTTCACACTGCTGAGGAGCAGCCCAGCCAAACAGGAGAGCTTTGTCTGTGCATTGTAAAGGGAATCCTGAATTTTGAATCTCCCTGTAGTCAGGGTCCTCACAAGATTAAGCTGTAAGATTAAGCTGTAATACTTGAATAGTGGAACCAAAGGTGGATCACATTAAATTTCTTATCATCCACAGACATACCTTAGATGCATCAGACTTATATCTAAATGAAATGTTTGATGTGTAGAATAATCTAGCAAAAGCTAACTTATATGATATGTTTACCAGAATTATTTCCCCTGAAGAGTAATCAGGTGTAGTCTCATAATGCCCCTCTTACTCAGCTTCTATTTAGCAAATTTGTTGCATCCAAGTTGTGTCTTTTTGTCTGTACTTGCTGCTATTAGCTCTGCTATGACTTCTACATTTTTTATGTTTGAAAGCTACATTTTTCAGACTACTAGTGAGAAGCCACGGGTCAGACACGTTTATATACAAAACCACCACGTGTGGGATGGATAATGGCAATGAAATACCATGAAAATTATTTAGTCTGAAAGAGTGAAATTACATCTATTGTGCTCCCAAGGAAACAATACATTAAGTGCTAAGGGAAGTGTTATAATCAGATACTTTGATTAAGCTTATCAAGAGAAACATGAAAAGCTGCTATTATGAGTGCCCATTCCCACAGCCATTGGCAATTTTCATATATGTTTTCAAACAAACAAACAAAATAAATAGCAACCCTGTCAACTCCTCCTCTAAATTAGGAGAACAAGTAGTACCAGTTTAGGTCAAAGATAATGTTTGTTTCCAATACTTGTAGTGAGTTAGGTATCAAAATTTTGGCTGTTGGTTTTGTCTTAGACTATGCAAAGTCTCAGCGGCTTCACTGAGCTTCTTAAATCTTTAAAGCAGATCTGGAAAGACTAAAATAAAATTATTGTACTCATGTTTTTCTTTTTTTCTCTTTCTAATGAAATTGAGAATATGGCCATGTCAAAAATATTTGTCTAACTCTGGCTATTCATTATCCCTTTTTTTTTTTTTTATGTGAAAGATCTTCTCATTCCCAAACTGCCCCAAAATGCCACTGAGTTATTTTAAAAACAAATGTTCCTCTTTCCTGAGAACTATTTTCTCCACAAAAGTATGAAGCTGTGTTATCTCTTGGGTCCACTAAATCTCCTTCTGGATGAAAGCTCAGGAATAAGTCAGGACAGACTTTCATGTCCTCATTCTTTCGACATGTCCAGAGAACAAATACAGCTTGATGGTCCCAGTGAAAGTGGCGGCACTCACTTCTGGAGCACACCAGGGTCTCTTCTGAGCACTGCAGGACATGGCAGACCTCTGCCGTGCATGGAAAAGTCAATTTTACATTGAAATTGAAAAGCTGGAGAGGAGCAGTCAGGATCAAACAGGGAGTTGCTTGACGAATTCTCTAGTCTTAAGACTTACTGGAGTGGTATCTTACAAATGGATTGTGTTCCCCTTCCAAATTCTACTTTGGTGTCTGTCTACTAAGCAAACATCTACGTGATTTGTCTAATAATGCAACCTGAGAATTCTCCCTAGTCTGAAAAAGTCAAATCCGCTAAGTAAGCCATCTTGAAGATAAAATGATAAATTGCAAAATTTCTAGTAACTTCTAATATTTTATTTTTACGCTACCTTTTTATAACTCAGAAAAAGTGAATTTTTCTGCTTTTGTGCTGTATAGAATAAAATCACTTGCCAGTTTATTGCAGGTCTGACTCTGAAATTAGGATTCTAAAATTATTTCCTTTTATTGTTTTATGTATAATACTCATCTGAGCTCAGTAAAGCCATTTTCCGGGTAATTCAAATAAAATGAAGTCCCGCTTGTTCTGCCTTTTAGAGGAATTAACCTATCAGAGCAACAGGAAGGTATAATTACATTTAATAGGTTGATTGTAAAGAGACTGTCAGCTCACTGCTCTCTGCTTTGTGAGGCCTTTTACTGCTGGGAGCCCATAACCAAATTTACATGTTTCAAAGGCTGGGTAAGTACCGGGTGAAAATTCCGCAGCCATGGACTGGTTATTCCTTTGCAGGTCCTTCCATTCTACAACTGGAAAGTCACATTAGCAATATATTGATAAAATACTTACATACATTATGCTAAAAACAAGGCCTGCTTGACTCAAGTGTTTGATGCAGTAATTTTGCTTAATATAGAACTAATCAAGGCTCCATCTTGACGTGATCCAAGAAAATAACTGTCTTCTAACCATCAGCTCCAGTGGCATTAGATAATTATGCTTTTTCTCTTGCACAATGTGTATTTATAGTGTAGCAGATAACTGCACTGGGCATATTCTTGGAAGCCAAGATAAAGCCCTTACTTTTCTGCACAAATAATCTGGTTTTCAAAAGCATTCAGAAGTAAAAATGATGTTAATAAGTGTGTTGAAGTAACCTCCAGTCACAATACCATGGTAATTTATCAAGCAGGAGTTTAAAATGCCTACATCCACATTTTTATCATTTTCAAAAGGTCCATTTTGACCTCAAAGTGTTACTCAACTAAAATAACAACCTATGCTGGAGTTTTGCTGAGTCTTCAGAAACTAAGGAAAATTTTAATCTGAACTGAGACAGCCTTCTCAAGTCAGGCATCTGGTTTGTCTGTCTGTTCCCTACAAACAGATAATAATCTCCTGCAAATGCAGTTCATCATCTAGGCTGGAAACCAAAGTGTCCCTAGGCTCTGCAGTTGTTGATTTCAGCTGCCAGGACATCAAAAGAACTGAAAGGTTTGCTGCTTTGAGGTTGTTTTTTTTTTTTTTTTTTAACTTTTGAGGCTTCTTTAAAGAATAAACTGTTACAAGGTCTCCTTCCTGGCAGAAAAAAAAATAAATTAATGAATGAATTTTTTTTCCCCTACTCTATTACAGTGCTGCAACATTCAGGAGCTAACTATGGTTATATATATAACTATGGTTATACATGCTACTAAGCCCTCATTCATATCAACAATATAGTATTCAATATCATGAAATATTTGAAAATATCATGGCTATGGCAATGGTTCTGTTTTTCTTTGTGACAATGGAACTATTCCTTGCTTAAAAGCTTTAATTTCTTATGCAGGAGGGAATTTCTCCAGGGAAGATCGCACACGTTATTTAGAGGGAAGGAAAAATTTGTACTCATAAATTTTAATGTGTAATTTATTTGCTTGTTTCTGTGGATTAGTCTGAAGAAAAATGTGCAGGGCAAAAGCCAGCATGGCTTGATTAATGGTCCAAAAGGCCTTTTGGGGATTAGGGATTTGGATGAATTGTTTAAAAACATCTAGAGTTTTAAGAGGGTCCTTCTAAACGATTTAACTTATACCAATACCTATGAAAATTGCATAATAATAACTCTTACCATATGGTGAATGTAACTGTATTCCAAAGGCCTCCTTCCAATTTGACTTGCTCTGCTTTAACTCTCTTTTGAATACATGGCAGTATATTCTTGCCATGTACAGCAGGAGATGAAATACAAATTGGCCACTGGAGATAAGAGAAATAAAAACATGTGCTACTAACTCCTAGTTCATATCAACAATACTGTACTAAAAAAAAAGTTTTGAAATATTTGAAACTGACATGGTTATGGTAATGTACAGTATTGTTAATATGTCCCCCAGAGGTCACTGGCTGGAAGGAAAGTGAGATCTACCTCTAAATTCTAATCAAAATTACATTTTAGTTAAAGAATTGGCAGCACTGGTTGCTCTGACCAAGTAGAGATTAAAGTTTATTTTCCAGGTTTAAGCATAACTCAGTAGAGTGAGAATATGCAGTGAGGCTCTATTGGAAAAACCCCATGTAGACAGTCTACCTACCTGGACATGCCACCTCTTACTAGCACAGAGTCTGGTGATCTGAGAGCCTCCTGATTACAAACATTGTACTTTTTTCAAGTTATATTAAAAAAAACAGTACTGTCAAAGACATTGTGGGAAAATAATTAATTTAAACAAATATTTACTGACTGACTGTGTCTCATTCCATTCCTGTTATAGTATCTAAATCTAACTGTAGGGAGCTTTTGTTTTTAGATTAGAAAAAAAAGAATTTACAAACAAATTAAAAGAAAGGAAAAACAAATCTGAACTAAGCAAAGAATCTAGGCAGGAACTTTTCCTGTTTTCACATAAACTCCAACCCCAGTTTAGTTAAATAAATCTCCAGCAAGGTAAATGAGGAACTTCAGACCCAGTGGCTGGGAAAACAACTCGGAATAAATGTACAAATATAGCTTGAGTTTCCAAACTAGAATGATGCATAGACATCTGAGTTGTTTCTGGCACAGAAGCTCATGAATTATATTTCCTCATGAAGAAATACATAAAGTAACTTGGAAGTGTCCCAACAGAGCTACCAGGTACCATATATGTATCGGAAAAAACTTACATCAATATCTGGCTATGCCACAATCCTAATCCTCAGAACCAAATATAACAAACTATATGCGATAAGAAAGCAGATGAAACATAAGAAAAAAAAAAACCAATGCTGGAAAATAAAAGAGTAATTTGACCACAGAGGACTAAGAGTATTGCTATTTACTGCATCATTTTCAAACTGAACTGAAGATTTCACGTGCAGAAAGGCTTGACTCATCACAGACCATCAACACTGACATCTTGAAGCCCTTTCTCTATGACAGCATCATAAATTCAGGGAAAAAAATAGTTTCCACAGAGGCAATCCATCAGCATGGGTAGATGTAGAGCTCTATTAACCAAAGGAAATCAACCAAAATACAATTCAAAAAAATTTTTCAAAACTCCGGCAAACTCACAACTCTTCACTGTGAAGCAAAATCAATAAAAATCATGTCAATAAAAGCAGTCCAGAAAAATTCAAGAGGATTTACATGAATAGTAAGAAAATTGATATAAATCTTGAAGGATGTGGTAGTAAATCACAAGGCCCACATAAATCTATAGTATTAAGTTATAAGGGCTAAATAAATTATGAAGCTCAACCTAGGAAAAGTTCATCAACAGAATTAATAAGACAAATATGCTACAAATATGCTTCATTAAAAGAATGAAACAAAAGCTTAGCAAGAGCAGGGCTGGTCTTCACCAGTCTTCAAGTACATTTTCAGCCATAAAAGACTATGTCAGAAATCTATCAAACAGCAAAAAGTACTTTAAGAAAATATTTGATAGCCTCCTTCTTGGAATACTATATAAGCAGGAAGAATATGATAAAATGGTTTTATATCAGGGCATATTTGTCAGAGACGAAGTATACTCAATGCCAACAACAGTAGCACTGATGTCAGAGATGTTCTCTCAGTGTGGCATTTGGCACTGAAAATATAAGTTTTTAAGATGAAGTCAGACAAAGTGAGAACAGAGTGATGCAACAACAGAACACTACCTGTGTTTTACTAACGTCAATCAGCTAGCAGGAAAGTGAAACAGCATGTAAGAAAAGGTGATTCAATAAGCAGTCATAAAGCTTTGCGGAACACCAAATATTTTCTAATTTTGGCACTATATTTAAGGGCAATGAGTATTAAGACAATTTGCTTCCATGTAGATATGAGAAATGATCAGATGGAAAAGCTGTTATGAACTGGAGTTGCATCACTCATGGAATCAAAAGAAATGTGGTCACTGCAAATTTAGTAACTCAAGACCAAATTAATCTTTGTTTCAAATATAATTTCCAAATTCACATCGCATGTCTCCATAATTTTAAAAGCAAGTGCTACAGTAAAATAGTAAATATTGAACAGAGATTAATTTATGACAAATCCATAGGTTTATCCTAAAATTCTGTAACTCCAGCATGTGCTGTAATGAAGCTACAGGGAGTATCACTGGCTGACAGGAAAACAAGGAAAAGGGTCAGAGAAAGTAACTTCCCATGCAGGAAGATTTGGGGAAACTTAGAGAACATAATGGGATGAAGGAAGTGGAATAGAAAAGCTTTTTTCTTCTTTTTTCCTAGCTCTTTTCTGATTGTATGGGAGAATCCAGATTCAGACAAAAGCCAAGCCATTGACTGTTTTCACAGTCAGGCCTTTGCAGTTATAGTTACCTTTCATGCCTTGAGGAAAGAAAGAAAGGAGCTGTTAACTTCTCACAAGAGCCCTCATTACAACTCTGAAGTTATTGCTGGTTTTCATGAATGCAGTTTCCTTTCACTTTAATAACTGAGAAATATTGACCTTGGGTATTTTGAACCTGCATTTGTGAAGCTGATGATGCTGACAGAATGAATCACACAGGCTTGCATTTCCATTTAATTCATATGTCTTTTGAATTGGGCCTTTTTCACACATCATATCCTGAATTTAAACCTTGGAAAATTGAATTGCTAGTTGAATTATAGTCATAAGTGGCACTTTGGAATGCCTATAGAAAGTTGTTCGTTTTTTCTATTGGCGATATGCAGTACTAATTTTTGAAAGTCATTAGGGTTAGCTTATCTTTCCGGAGAACTATTTTTGAACATGACAAACACACCCTCCCTCCCCTCTTCCCATGTGCAGCCCAGAAGAGTTGTTTTTGCTGGTGAAGGGATGGAAGCTGAGCCTGCAGAGACACTCAGCTGATGGGTGGGATCCATCAGGAGACTCAGAGCAGTTCACTGCAGAATGGCACAGCTGGAGCCACTGTCCTCTAAGGCCACTGTGGGACCACAACCTGCTTGTTTTGCCTCTGAGCCCTGAGAAGCTGGGGCCACCGCTGCACTGACAGGACACTGCTGGGTACAAGTCAGGAGCAGGGGTGCTGGTAAGCCCTTCTTCCACCAGCAGAAGGGCCAATGCTCCCACCTTCTCCTCCTGCCAGGCAACTCTTTGTGGCTGTCCTTTAGTTTGGCCCTGATCTCTGGCTTTGATTTTATCATTCTTACTTCACTCTCTTTTCAGCAGGAACCAACAGGTCTGAATCCTTGATCCTCAGACTTGGAGCAGGAAAATTAAAATGAAATGGTGTCTGCACTGCTGAGAGGCCCTGAGCTGGAGCTGTGAGTGGAAATTGTGTCTGTGAATGCAGTGCAGACAAGGCCTGGCCAGGCTTGGGTCAGAATGGGCCAGCCACGTACACGACCTGCTGGAGTACACCCTCCTAAAATGATCCCAGCCAGGTCAGAGCAGCAAGGGAAGCACTTCCAAAAATCACCTCCATCCATGCCAACACACTGCTATGAGGTGAGTTACAACTTCTCCCTTTGCCCAGAGAAGCTGTTGATGCCCCGTCTCTGGAAGAGTTCAAGGCCAGGCTGGATGGAGCCCTGAGCAACCTGGTGTAGTGGGTGCCACCTTTGTCTGGGGAAGGGGGGTTAGACCTGGGTGATCTTGAAGGTCCCTTCCAATTCAAGTGTTTCTATGACTTCTTTGATTCCGTGAAACCAATGTATCATTGTATACATTTCTCACAGAGCAAAGTAGAAGAGCACAACCCAGCTTTTTACTGTGTTGGAGGAAGTCTGAGGTGGTACCACAACCTCTCCTGGAGCCACTCCAGTGTCACACCTGTGTAGCCCTGTGCCCAGAGCTGGGGTGGAATCACTTGAGTGTGCTGCCTAGAAAACCAGAGATCTTGTTTCCATTTTATTTCAGGCTTTGTGTCTCTATACTGCTGCTGCCAGCCCTAAGCACATCAGTTCTGGCTTTGCTTGGAAAAAAAAAAAAAAAAGTAATCTAGTGTTTCACTTCTTAGTGCTGGAAGAATTATGGAATAACTATAAATATATATACCCTGCTCCAAGGCTACGTCCCTTCTGAACGTGATCACCCTTGAAAAATGTGGAAGTTCTCAGTGACCATAAATATGTCAGGATGCATCCTTTTTCTCACTTTCTGCTATATGAGTTGAATGTGAAAGCATTGCTTTTTCAATCTGCCTTTTTCCAATCTGGAAAGACAGTTCTGGATATACATTTATTTATTTATTTATTTGAGTGAATGAAAATTCATTCTCTCATTCTTGGTATATGGTTTATTATACGATTGAGGTTACCATAATGGGAATTTTTGGAAAGTTTTTCTTTCTTCCTGATAGCTTTTTTGTTTTTTTTTTTCTCTGTGAACAAATAACTTTTTAGTTGAGTGAATTCAGTAATTTCTACTGAGTTTTCCATTAAGCTTTTTTTAAAGTGAAGTGAAGGAGAAGGAGTTCCAAGGAAGAAATGTCAGTTTAGCCAGCAAAAATTTTTTTCAAAATGTTGTTGACCTACCATGACTATATCTACCATATTTCTGTTGTAATCTGTTCATAGCTCCTTATCAGCTTATCTGAAGATTGAGACTTTGACAGGTACAGCCTGGGTCAGGTATGGTTGTGAGAGATAAGTAAGTCAATCTTTTTCCCTCAGCTGCAACCTGTTCCTTCTGCTTGTTCATGTATAAATTCAGATATTATAGATTAGAAGATGGAGGAAGGAGAGAACTTGATTCAGATAAGGTACTTCTAAGGGCTGATCTAACTTACAGTTCCAGGAAAAAAAGACTTTTTTTTTCATATGTTAGAGTAGTAGGTATTCTAGATTTGCACGAGGGAATTAAAATAAGGTCTTTAAAAAAAACAACAACAAACAAAAAAAGGGATCAATCGATACTAGGATTCACATCCAAAATTTTGCTACGAGCTCAAAAACTGAAGGTTCAGAGACAACAGCAAACAGCTTGTGTTGCTTTGCAATATTGTCACACAGCTTTGGGCCATTTCTAATGTACATCATATGGAACTTCCTTTTTAGCAAAAAACTGCAAAAGGATTTTTGTCATACAACTAGCATTCTAGGCTTTCTGAAAGCAAATACCTTCGTTATCTTGAATAAATAAGTAAATAAATCTAAATGAAGTTCAAACAAGAGAAAGTATGCATATATAATAGTTTATTTGTACACTATTTTTTACATATAGACTTTAATGCATAGGACAGAAGAATCTTGACATTCTGAGCCACTTAGCCTAGGAAATCAGTAAGATCCTAGGCAACAAAGCAAACTATGCTGGCTGGGTCTCATGAGTTGGTGTAGGATCTCCTTGTTCTGCTCTCTGAAGGAAGTCAACCTTAATAGGTAGGTGATGCAGTTCAGGGTAGTTCTCATATCCAAGCAAATAACAAACATTCAGGAAAAAAATCAGTGCAACAGTTATCTGCTTCCTAAATTACTATATATGTTTTAAGAATATTCTCATATCAATATTTTATTTTGATAGGCGACTGGCCCATCTCCTGTGTATTATGATTTTGAAAATAACAGATGGGACTAAGTGATAACTAAAAATATAGGGGAAGTAAATATTTTCAGCACAGAGCATTTGACATGATGAATGGGTTAAATGGGTACAAGAAAGCAACTAAACAAGTTAAAGTTAGTAATAGGCAGCTGCAGGCCAAAAGCTTGCCCAGTTTCTGAGAAGTGGAAAGATGAAAGACAACAGAAACTTTATTCATGTTCTATATGTTTGTGTTTCCCTCCAAAAGGGTTAAGAAGAGTGTTAAGAGAAAGGAATATATTCATACATCCTATATTGTCCACAATTCTCTTGGCAGTATGGACAGCTGGCAGAAGTCAAGAGCCTTAGGAGCTTTTGCTTTCTGCTTTCTGTCCCATAACTCTGAGCTTCTGCCTTTGCATCAATACAGCAAAATCTTGATCTTCTTATAAACCTCCTTCAAAAAAATTTTGGTTATGTATCTCAAAACATAGCACCCAAATGAAGTTTACCCACTTGAAGTGCAAGAAAGCTGTTTGGTTTACATCAGGGTAATTCAGAGCCAAAGTCAGCCAATGTTTTGAGTATTTATTTTGCTTATTTTTCCTGCTTTTTGGCAAGGTCCATCATAGTCTGTTTAGTTAACGCAGTCTTGGTAACAGAAGATGTTGCTTCATCTGTTTTCTGTAGAAGGTTGGTGGCATTCAGGGATTTAAACATGGATAGATTTACTATGAAGCACCGGTGAATTTGCAAAACCAAAATGAGAGCTGGACACCCTGCTTCTCCAGTAGTGATTGCCAACAACACTTTGAAAAATAATAAAAATATACTGTAGTAGTCCTTACCTAAAGTAAAGATCTGAGTTATACCATTGGTTGTCTCATGAAAGATTTTGTGAGTTCCAGAGCACACAGCCCTGTATACTGAAAAACATAGCCCAAGGGAAAGGTAGCCACACAAGATGTCCACAATCTTTGTGCTCACAAAATAGAGGCAAAAATTTTAATTAAATTAAAATTTTAAAATAATTTTAAAAAAACAAAGGCAAGAATTATTCAGGATTTTCATTCAGCCAATTTTCCCATGTAATCAGAACATCCAGGAACTTCCCAGGAGGATTCAGGCTCTTCCTTCCTTCCTTACACAGGAATAAGTAGCAGTACAGCTGTGGTTTGGTGCCTGGGCAACAGAGCAATTGATATTAATGCCATTGTTGTACATTGTGATTGGAATTCATCTACTTCTTTGTCTTTAGATAAAGTAGATTCCTTTAGATTGGAAGTTTGCTCCCCTACATGCATCAGAATGGGAAAATTAAAACATCCTCTCTCCTGCAACACTAAGTGAGGTCCCAGAATGTCAGTGCTGAGGTCTGTGTCCAGATAGAGTCAAATCCTCTTGCCACTGTAGGACTGCTCAGACTTATACTAACATTGTCACTGGAAAAGGTTTTGGGTGGCCAGAAAATCTCTTACTTTTTCTCAACAAGTTTTGACCAAATAGAGCTGGATATGCTTAAAACAGATTTTTTTTTTTTTCCTGTTGTCTGAAATGAAATTCTGCTTCATCTACTTGTATGTCTGGTCCTTGCTGTGTCCCATATTTGGTGTAATACTCCCATACTGACAAAAATTTCTTTGTTATCCAAAATACTTCAATATTGGCATAGGCATTTTCACATTTAAAAATAGAGGGATAGAGCACACTACTCTGACAGGACTGTGAATGGAAATTGAGCAGAATTAAAGCCAGAACCAAAACACAGATAACAACTGAGTAGATGTGGTATTGTTTTTGTAAGTTTGTGCAACTAAATTAAAGTCACTCCATTAACTCTTTTTCTTCCTTATATTAAAATATTTTTGTTTACAAAAATTGAGAGCCAAGATTTTATATTTAAAAAAAAAAAAAGTAGGTTAAACCCTTGTAATCAGAACCTAAATATAATTTTGATATTGGTCAGAATACTACCTGGAACATATGAAATATTTTTGTAAATTAGCAGTTAGAGTTCACTTCACTTAACAACCACCATTTAAAAGGTAGGCAGGACATTTAAGAACCCTCCATCTCAGTGATGGGTCAAAGGCACCTCCTGAAGAGAAACAGACATCCCAGACTGTTGGGATAAGCTGCTTTTTCCTTTCTGTCTGTTTCTATAAATTACTGGAAAAAGGCGACTTAAAAGGTTTCACTCAAATACTTTCCTCTCAGGTGAAGTGAATCCCATTTAAGATTAATACATTCAGAGAAATACTGAAGCAGAAAGAAACCCAAACCAGGCATTCTGCAATGCAGGGCATTTGTGTGCCTTTCCACAAGCAAAGTTAAGGTTTGGATAACAAATGTGCCTATAAATATCAGGTAGCTATGGGAATTTTTAAAGATTGTATGTTGCTGGAAGGATAAATAGGGACTGACTGTCAGTGCTGGTGAGATGATAATCTTTCTCACAGCAAAATACTTGTAAGCTGCTATTCACACATGAAACATCGTAGAGGAAAATATTCAAGAGTGAAATATAGTAAAAATTGGATTGAAGTGATATGGTTATCACACTGGGTAGGTTTCAGTAGCGACCAGAAACTGGAGCCCATCAGACCCTGGGAATTCCTGAATGTTCTTTGAAGTTCATTTTCACGACACAGCAAATTATTACAGCCTTAAAAGGCAATTTAATTCTTGACTCAGTCTTAAATGACCCTTTCCCCTTACCTAGCCTGTTGGCTGGCCTTATTTCTCCACACCTTCTGGGAGAAGAAAATATTCAGAATCTAAGCTTTAGGGATACACCTAAAGA
Source organism: Oriolus oriolus (assembly GCA_013400235.1). NCBI lineage: Eukaryota > Metazoa > Chordata > Aves > Passeriformes > Corvidae > Oriolus > Oriolus oriolus. The sequence goes on from VXBT01002720.1 coordinate 1,510,228, forward strand.
TTGAGGAACTCAACAGTTAGATGCTTTAATTTTGAGCTGCTAAAGCCTGATCCCAGAACAGAGTCCACTACACCTACTGTGCTGCACCAGAGGATGGATACCCAGCTCCTGTCACACTCACCGTGGAGACCCCTCAAGCAAACCAAAACTAAGGTCTGAAGTTACCTGTGAAGCACAACCTACCTCGCAGCACTTTTCACAGGGCTGGACAGAGGCACTCTGCATACTCAAGTTCTGTAGTCTATAACCATTCTTTGAAGAAGTATGTATAGGTCACTCTTCCTCTCTTTTTCCTCCTGAGTAAAACTTTTTTTCTTCTCAAAACATAGGAACTTTCCCTATTTTGACACCTTTGTACTATAGGACTTCCAGCCCTAAAAGAGGGAAAGAATTTCAAGCATGTTTTCATCTCAGCAGTTCTGCACCCATCTTCTAGGGAAGTGTCCTCCCTGCAAAGCTGTGAGCTGCCCAGACGAGTGGTGCAAACCGCTCCAGCTGAACCTGCTCCAAGATACAGAAAGTAGGTAATTAGGAGCTATTATATACTTCCATTTTCTCAAATTATATACCTGGGGAAAATGACAAACTTTGGTGCTCCAGGTGGCTTCATCAAAGTTACCTAGAGGAAAAAAAAGAGTAGTTGTAGTAAGGTTAAATTAAGCACACTTATATTTGACTTGTTTTGCTACAGTTCAGTAATTTTGTATTGTCTTGCCCTTTTTGTTAACAAGAAACATTTTCCCCAAATTTGTCTGGTTTTCCACCCAGATTAACTTTTCTCATGAAAGACACCTACTTCTGCTCCCAAACCTTGTCCTTGATATCTTGAATACACTCAGATAAAAGTGTTCTGAGGCAAAGTAATTTGAGGTACAAATTGTACAGAAACAGCTCTGTAACCACAGGGGTAATGTGTGTGATCTTGCCCTGCCTGTCTGGAGTGTGTAACATATTAAAAGATATAGGTTGATAAGATACAGATATGTAAGATATTTTACATCAAATGAGATCGGTAAAATATATTTATATTAGCACATAAACTTTTTCATTATGTTAACATTCTGGAGTCCTGGCAAACTTTGAATCCCATTAAATGAATCTTTAACCAGTATTTTGTTACTAGAAGTCTGGGAAACTATAATCAGATGATAAGGAAATTCCTCAATCATTACTTGTTGATATATATAACACTCTCCTGAATATGTCCAGTGTGAATTAGAAGTCCTTGTGCCAAGTGATTTTATCTCTTTCCATACCAGGAAACTTCTTTATTTACACTGAGAAAAAGATAAATACCATTTTCCCTCCCTTTCCGTTGTGGGCTTGAAGCTTATCAAAGGATCAGAGAAAATATTGAAAGAAGACTATTGTCCCACCCTTTGCTGTGTATTATTGGCAGGTAAATGCAGAGAACGGGAAAAACCTATAAACTCAGGAAAAAACCACTGCTTTGACACTGCTCTCTCAAGACCTACATTCAAGAGGATTGCTTCTCTCCAAGAAGGGTTACAATTTTTTCCATTCACAGTTTCTGTTTCCCAGGAGTCACCCACGCTAGGGGGTTGTAGTGAGACCTCTCAGCCCCTGAAGGCAGGCTTTGTGTTCAGTGAGATGGTTTCTTTCCCCCTCGCTCTGACCGATGAGGTGAAGACGCAGCATCAAGCATACAGCTCTAGATTCTCAGTTACACAACCCAGTCTGCACACCTGCAGCCAAGAATCATCGTACCAGCAGCAGGAATGAACCAGCAGTTTCTGGTATCTAATATTTAACAGTTTTACAGAGTATTAATCTAGTCTTCACTGACTGTTTAATAAAAGAAAAAATATATACCACATGTAAAACCCAACTGTATTTTGGAATAAAGTATCAGGTTTCATAGAGTGAACTGCCATATCAAATTCATAAGCAACTTTGAAGTCTACCAGGGTAAATCCTCTTCAGGCACAAATGAAAAATAGACAAAACAGCAAAAAAAAAAAAAAATAGACAATGGCAAAAAAAGGAAAACTTTCCCCCTAAAAAGCCTGACAAAATTAAGGTCCTTGATGTTACCTTAAATATAATCAATAAGTCCATGCAAAAATAAGTATGATCTTGTCAATGACACCAATGATTTATACAAATGGTGTTTTGCTAATGGACACTTTATGTTCCATTTTCTGGAATGAGTCTGGCAGGAGCTGATCCTCTGGACATTCACTTGATTCTGCCACTCTCTTACCAACAAACTGCGCCACAGAATACTGAATGTCAGTGTGCTAGTGACAATACAGACTTTGCATAAGGAAGGCTGGTCATATTTCTAGATAGCTACCATCTATGCCACTGCTAGTTTGTGGTTATGAGATTATCAGGTCAGATGTATGAATGGAGAAATTTTGTTTCACTCTCACTGCGTTTAAGAAATGCCTTATCCTAGAGATGAGTCCACTGTTAACTTCACAAAACATTGTTTCCAGGCGTGCCATTCTCATCTGCAGGATCTCTGGTAAGGCACAGGTCAGCCCTACTCATGTTGTAGTGTTCCAAAAATAGAAAATCCATTACACCCAGAAAGGAGCAGGTTAAATGTGGCTGAAGATCAAAAGCTGGGATGTTCCTTTTTGATCATGGATCATTAAAATGAGCTCTTGAGCACAACAGGAAGGATGTTCAAGTTCACTGTTTCTCCAGATCCTGGAGCTGGGGATGAGTTCCCAGCCTTTTACTGGCTGTACACACACAGTGACCATAGGTGTGGCTGCTACCCTGGGCTCTTCAGACTCTGCCTAAGCCAGACTTCACTGCAGTTTAGGCCAACTCCTAATCAGAGTACAACTGATGTATTTGAATGGGAATCACTACATTTGGCCAGAATTAGCATGGAAATCAGTTCATTTACATTTTCCAGGCTACGTAAAAGTCACTAGACAAGAACATTATTTGTGTAGAGATTCTTGAATTAAATGGATGTGTGAGTCAGCATGTCCTTTAACATGGCATTCAAAAAGTTATTTCTTAGACTGTCTTCCAGCTGTTGTATAATATTCTGATTTAATTTATAATATGTGCAGTCACACAAATTCTGTTGACGTCAGTTGTAGTTCATTCCTTATAATTAGTGCATAATGCTCTTCTCGTGTTTAACACAGGGAAGTGGAGGAATCGTTAATTTTTCTAAAATAATTTGTCATCAAAATATAATGAAGATAAGAAAATTAACCAAACTCTGAGTCTGAATGAAATTTAAAATGAATAAAATAGACAACATTCTACATCTGCATTTTTTTTCCAGAAGTAAATAACCTTATTAAAACAAGAAAAAGACAATTCAGCTGGTGCCTTGACAAGTGTGTACATCTGTCACATTAAGAGCAATCCCTAAACATTTAAATAAATGAATAATTAAAGATATCATAACTCTTATGCCACCCCCATAATTATGTCACTTTAGTAATGTATCACTGCATAAAACAGTTGACTTGGAATGGATTCCTCTGGTGCAGAAATAAGAGAGTGCTGACATCTAGCTTAAAGCTACCCTTGTCCCCCATCAGCCCTTCTCCTGTGCCTCAGATCAATGAAATTCACATTGGAATCAACACAAAAGTCTCAGTGATGCTCAAAAGGCTTAAAATAATGCAGATGACCTCATATATGAAAGACAGGAATGATAGCCTATTATTCTTATTCTGTTCATAGAATGGGTTTGGTTGGAAGAGGCCTTAAAGATCACCTTGTTCCATCCCCCTTCTCAGGGGCAGGGGTAATAATTGTAATGTCTTAATTAAAAACAAAACAAAAATTAATGTTTTGGATTACTATTACAGTAAAAAAATGAAATTAAGCCTGGGGAAAAAAAGAAAGCATGAGGGTAGTCAGCTCATTTTCAAGAAGTGGATCAGAAACAGCACAGTCACTGTATCCCTCATCATGCAAAAGCTTCCACTGGTCATTAATTTAAAATCTTTTGAAAAGCCTCTTTGATAAAACTGTACATTAGGAGGAAATTTATCTGGTAATGCCAAGACTAAGCCATGGATGCTTCTTTCTATTCAAGCCTGTTGGATTCATGAAGAATATCTATTTTGCAGAAGAGGATATGAAAAAGTTTTCTTCAAAACATATATCTTCTTCCTAAAATATAAAAAACCCCACTACTTTTCATTGTTGCAGAGGACCAAATTTGTATCTCCTGGCATGTCCATAGGGATGGTTCCATCTTGCAGATGACAACTCTTGAGAGCTGCCAAACCCTGTGATGACAAAAACCCCAATGACTAGGAGCATTATTTGTTTGTCTGACTTTGAAGAACTCAGTGATCCGTGAACAGACGGAAACAAAAGACTCATTTGCAAGGTACAGCCTTGGGTATGTGAAGCTTTTCTGTGCACTCAGTTTCAGGCCCAGTTAGTCCAGCATATACAGCTGAGAAATTGCAGATTATTTTCCAACTTCTAAATAGGGAAAGACTTGGGACCTGATCCAAATCTCAGTGAAGTCAATGGGCATCTTTCCATGGACTCCAATGGACTTTGAACTGGGATCTTTGTTCCAAACACTGCTAGTAAGCAAAGCTGGGAGAAAGTATTATGAGTAGTTTCTCTACTGAGCATCTTTAGGAAAAAACTTGTCGGTGAGATGTGGCTTTGCACGTGCGAACGTGTGGGTGTGTATACAAATTATATGCAAACAGGAAAATGCATTCTCATAAGCAAACTGCTTTCCTTACATGACTCCCTCCTGGCCTGGCTATTTTAGACTGAAAGTACTATAAACAGAGCAGAGCAGATATTCGTATCATTCAGACAAGGATTTCTCTTGGGTCAGCATAAGAGCAAACACAATGAAGTCACCTCCTGAATGAAGCATTGGATATGCACAAGCAACCAAAGCTTTCCATGACCCCCTTGTTTTTGTGCCACCTTTTCATGTTGACATCACCCATACTGGCCTTACTTCCCTCTTCACCACCAAATGCCCAGTGGCTCCTTGCCATTGCTCCCCCCCCACCACTGCACCCAAATCCCACCCACCCTTCGGAAATTCCTGCCTGTGTCCTGAAATAGCTGTCTGTTTCTTCAGGATAATTCTAATTACTCAGAAGGAGGGAAAGAAAAAAACAGTTGGAATTTGCCATAAATTCTCAATGGATTTCCAGTGAATCTGCCCATCTTTCCCTCTTCTAATCTCCCGTTTAGTCTCTTTTAGCTGTATCTGCAATGCAAGATATTTGCAAATTCAGACTTAACCTTGTCCAGCCTATTTACTCCTTCTTTCATTGCCAGGCTCCCTTGATCACCATAGACTCTAATTATTTTTTTGCTCAAGATACTCATCTATGCAAAGAGACAGTTTGAGGACTTTGAATTAACTTAGCAAACCATTTTATTATGCCATAGACACAAAATAAACATTATCCACACAAATGATGTGTGAAGAAAACTGGCCCCCAAACCTGCTGTTAAAAAACCCAGTGATAACCACCTTGTTTGTCTTGCTGAGATGGTTGGTAGCTGTAGTGTTGCTGCAAATACACAAGTTTTGAGTTGTAGCCTAAAAGGAGATGATGTTTCAGCCTGAGTTTTGTAAGTAGGAAATAATGCACTAACCTCCACCAAAGGTCTTGACATTTATCCTGAAAACCCTCAAATTCATCAGCTTCACTGCTGTTTTTCATTTATAATTTTGTTGTAGAACTAGATACTGCTTCCATAAGGTTAATAGGCCATTCAGTTCTCCTTCCTAACCATTTGTAGATTTGTAATTAAATGTGATGGGTATGGCTACAATGCAGATGTCTCAATATGGTAAATCAGCCATAGTTAATGTCTTTCATATCAGAGTAACTCCAGTTAAGAGTACCACAACACTACTGAGTAGGCAACAATGCCTCTGCTCAAAACTTAGGAGCAAAAGCTCATTTTTAGATAGGATTCAGGGAATGAGGGTTGATTGTCTGGTCAGTGGACAGGTTTGGACACTCCTTAGAATTGCATCACTGCTTCAAAGTTCTGTAAAATTAATTTGATCTTTAAAGAACCTAAGGGAAAAAGACCTTTCTTGACAAACTTTTCTGAGAAAAACCTGACTCCAGCTAAAGTCAATGGGAGATCTGCCACTGAATCTACTGAGACCAACATTGCACCTCAGGGACTGTAGATATCTTATAACCCTGCTGGATCTGTTCTTGTTACATCTGACACATTTCTTGTTAGGGAAAACCTGGAAAATAAAGCACTGGATCGTCTCCAGTACCAATTCCCTTTTAGCTTCCAAGCAAGGCATGAAATATGAAAATGAGCATTCTTCTCACCTTCTGGACAGCCTCTGAGCCATCTGTCTGAAAAGCCACTATATGGAAGCTTGAAAACTATCTTTTTTTCAAAATTAACTTTACTTATGGCCTGAAAAGCAAGTTTTACTGTTGAGTGCAACCATAATATTAAGACTTTCTACAGTGAAATCTCCTGTTTCAGGGCAAGATTTTTTTTCCTTTGAAGCTGAAGGGAGTATTCAATACTCTAAACCTTAAGCATGTAGCAGGTGCCTTAATCAGAAGGCCAAGTCCAATGTGTTATTTCTGATGGTTCTAGAAGAAGATGCAAAGCATGTAAGTTAAGCACCTGCCTCTCTTCACTGACTGTAAAATTCACTGTGTTTGAAAAGAAATGTAAAATCTACTTCCATGCAGGCAACCCAATAAAGAAACAAATCTTGATGTCATGACATTGATATTAAATACAGATGGTGGTCAGTAAACCATAAACTGTTGAAAAAGTTCAGGTCTGAGAACCAGCCAAAAGTATAGATAGTTTGTGGAGCAATTCAAATCCATTTTATCTGCTAAATTGGGTTAGCCAGTCTTGTGAGAACTGGGATTTTATGATTTTTTCAAAGTTCTTTCTGCTTCTGGATAAGCTGTAAATAGCCTGAGAAAAGGCTTTCTCATAGAATTTTGGCTATTCCCATTCTAATCCCAAGGGACCCGGGCCAGTGTGAAAACAAAGATGAAAAAAAAAATTAAGATTGTCCAAAGCTTGAAGCTGAAAGAGAGGTGCCTTTAAGAAAGTGGAGGAGAGAGGAGTAAGATAGATGATGTCTAGAAGATAGAAGTTTTTGACTTGAGATGACTCCCCTAATATAAGAATATAGGATGATAACTGACAGGACCATAGAAATGAAAGGACAGCCCTACACAGACCAGAGATTTGTCTGGCCTGATATCTGACCAGCTGCAGAAGCCAAGTTAAAAGCATAAAACAGGCCAGGCCCATATTCATCTCTGCTTGGGGCTGCTCCCACTGGCTTGTCTTTTATGGTTTTCCTGAGGGCCTCCCAGTGCTGAGCACTACTTACCCAGGAGATGGGCTATGCAGCCCCTTCCCGTGGGATGCAGTGAGTTTGCAGCTCCTGCACATCTCCTTTCTGGATGTGAATTCACTGCCCAGCAACCAGCAGCTTTCTTCATGAGGTAAAAACACTCCCTCTTGCTCTGAGCTGATTTTTCCCTGTACAGCAGACAGTTCATAGGGTGTGAACATCTTATCAGAAAAGAGTATTGGGGAGAGGTTTGTCTGGTTTATACCAGCCTAGAAAACAATTCAAAACCACTGTGGGAAATGAGGGAAGGGTGGAGGAGAAGACGAGAGATGAACCTCCCTGCCACTCACTGCTACTGGTAACATCTAATTTCTTGCTGTATTCAGGTCCTGGCTTGTGTGAACTAAAACGGAGGAGAGATCTGTCTTCCAGGACCAGCACAGAGGCAGCTATGACAATCCAAGGCAGAATCATCTGTCAGGAAAGTATCCAGTCGTGTTTGTGTTTCCTGTGAACACACTGGCCCCACAACACCTGCCAGCACAGCTCACCCCAGCCCCACAGTCGCCTCTCGCTCTTCCCTGCAAGTGGAAGTGTCAGCCTAAGGATGGCTGTGCATCTGTGCCTTAGGCAGAGGGCCACAGAGAACATGGAAAATTGCATGGAGCAATGTTTTAACAGCAACTCCTGATGCCACAAGGAGCATTTAAGCTTCACAAGGCAGAGAAGAAGGGAGAAGACTGGCTGATCTTAATCCAAAGGTTTTATTACTGAAATGTGTTTATTACTGTAGTCGTAAACTACCAGAGGTTAGTCGTCAGTGGCTCAAGTCCTGATGGACATAAGTCACAAGTGATGTCCCTCAGGGGTCTGTACTGGGGCCAGTGTTATTTGATGTCTTCAGATGAAGGGATCATCTGCACCCTCATCAAATTTGCAGATGACACCAATCTGAGTGATGCAGTTGCTGAACCTGAAGGATGGGATCCATCCAGAGGGACGTGGACAAGCTCAAGAAGTGGCCCATGGGAATCTCATGACGTTTAATAAGATCAAGTGCAAGGTGCTGCACCTAGGCCGGGATAACCCCTGCTTTCAATCCAGGCTGGGGGATGAACATATCGAGAGCAGCCCTGCCCAGAAGGACTTGGGGGTGCTGGTGGGTGAGAGGCTGGACATGAGCCAGCCATGGGCACTCACAGCCCAGAAACCACCCATGTCCTGGGCTGCACCCAAAGCACCGTGGGCAGCAGGGGAGGGAGGGGATTCTATCCCTCAACTCCAGTCTGGTGAGACCCAGATGGAATATTGCATCCAACTCTGGGGTGCCCAGAAGAAGAAAGACATGGACCTCTAGGAGTGAGTCCAGAGGAGGCCACCAAAATGACAAGAGGTTTGGAGCACCTCTCCTATAAGGAAAGGCTGAGAGAACTGGGATTGTTCAGCCTGGAGATGAGAAGGCCTTGGAGTGACCTAATTGTGGCCTTCCAGTACCTGAGGGGAGCCTGCAAGAAAGCTGGAGAGGGACTTTTTGCAAGAGCATGTGGTGACAGGACAAGGGGAAGTGCATGCAAACTAAAAGAAAATAGGTTTAGATTAGATATTTGGAAAAAAAAATTTATTGTGAGGGTGGTAAGACTGGGGATGCACCATTCCTGGAGGTGTTCAAGGCCAGGTTGGATGGAGGTCTGAGCAACCTCATGTAGAGGAAGGCGTCCCTGCCCATGGCAGGGATGTTGGAACTGGATGATCCTTAAGGTTCCTCCGAACCCAAACAATTCTGTGGTTCTATGTAATATATCTGCATATTAAAACAGCTTTTATTACTACTAAAACAGAAATTATGAAAAGTCCTGTCAGTAAAAAGAAAAAAACCCCTTAACTTACTTGTGTTGCAAGTTTACTTTCTATCCCAATATGTCAAAGGGTCTCCATGTAGGGTGTGGGGTGGGAAAGGACTTCCCTATTTGCTGTAAGTGTTAAAGAAGATTGAACAGCACATATAGCCACAAGAGGTATGCCTTTTATCCTCGCATAGCTGACTCAAGAAGGTAAGGCCAGCAGATTTAAGAAACTGCATAAACCCTATGGCATTTATAAAATACAACTCAGCAACACAGTGGGGTGCAGGAATATTCTCCTTAAAGACAAATTGTCCTTTCTTTAACAGCTCTGCAGCTGGCCAGCAGGGATTACTAACCTCATTAATATCTTGTGCTTAGTTCCAGTTTATAAATAGAGCCGCAATTATGCATGTACATGGTCTATTCAACTAAGTGGTCTTATCGGTTTTTCCCTTCTGTCCTCTTCTCCAGTCTCTCCATTTATTTTATTTGTTTACTGTGTCTGAATTCAGCCTGTTAGCTCTAGAGATCAGAAATGTTTGTTTGAACAGTTAGCATGATAAGATGATCTTGCTCTGATGGGAAATACAAATGTAACACAAATGCTGCTAATTTGTAGTGTTGTTAATCTGGTTGACAAAATCCTTTTGCAGGCATTTCACTAACAAAGGAATAAGCACTCTGGTGAGCTGTATATGGATTAGAGCACTGGAAACCCAGGCCAGAAGTTACAGCACACCTCATTTTCTCCTCCCATCTTCCTTAGATGATACAAGCTGCAATCTCAGTGTTCCTTGTGACTGTTTTTCAGTTCTTGAATTGAAGGCAATTGCTTATTCCTGAAAGCAGTTCACTCTATGATTGCCTCTCCTGCTCTTCAGTGTTGAGGAAGACATCAATGATATAAATGTTCACAGTGAACATAATTATTTCTCAGTAGATCTCATAAAATCAAGCAATCAGTGGGGGAAAAAAAAGACAAAAAGTTATGATCTTTCCTTCTTTAACATAAAAAAATCAAACTATAGGTTTTCAACTATCAAAAAAAGGTTTCATTTGAATATCAGGCCTCAGCCTCAATGGTAATGTAATGAAAAGATGAGTGTGACATTGAGCCCTGTAAACTGAAATTAGGTCATCACCCTTGATTAGAGCTCTAAGGTTGACTCCTCTGCTGTTTTTAAAAGGTTCCCACATTTCCCACCATGTTGCTGCCCTACTCTACAAGAAGTATAAAACATCAATATTGTCACTGAGACAAAAACTGACTTCTTAGGGTGGCTGTTGTCCCTTCCTCTGTGTGGTCATGTTTCGATGACTTCATTTCTGTGATTAGTATAGCACAGTCAGTGGCAGGCTATGAATAGGGGAGGGAGATGCTTGGGAAGTGGGAGAGGTGGATGCAGATCTCTAAAGGAGAAAAGGAAATGATACATGTTCTCCATTCCTTTGGTAAAAGCCTCACTGCTGTATCAAAGGATTCAACCTCTTCCCGTATTTTGTGATTCTAACTGATGATTTCTCTTTCACCGTTTTGATCAGATTAGCTCTAATATAAATAGGAAATAAGTTACTAATAACTTTTTATAGTATGCAATAAGTGAATAATAAGTAATACTTTTCATTAACAACTTCTCTCTGAATTCAATCTGCAATTATAAGCAGTTTGGGGTTATTCAAAAACATACTTTCTAATTAATAAATAGCTTATGCGGAAAAAGTAATCCAATGTTACATTAGCTAGAGATGAACACAATTCTCCCTTAGCTAAGATGTTTTCAAACTGCTGTTGGACTCTTCCTGACTCCATGTTGCAGTTGTAACACAATGACTCTAGAAAGGTAATTAAATCATAGAATTGTAGAACAGTTTGGGTTGAAAGTGACCTTAGAGATCATCTAGTTTCAATTCCCCTGCCATGGGCAGGGACACCTTCCACTAGAGCAGGCCGTTCAAAGCCTCATCGAACCTGGCCTTGAACACTGGCAGGGATGGGGCATCCACAACTCCTCTGGACAACCAGATCCTATGTCTCACCATCCACACAGTAAAGAATTTCTTCCTAACATCTACTCTAAATTGACCTTGTTCATTCTATGGAAACACCTTGTAGCTGTGAATTTACACAGTTCAGTAGTGCTCATCTGCACTGATTTCCTTTTCACTATCACAACGCAACCCTGAGATTTTGCAGATGATTCTTGATACATTCCACATTAGTATTTCAGGGCATCTGAAAATGTTTTCTACTCTACTCTAAATGTCAGAAGAGACATAGTATGGAACTAATGAAACAGCAACCAATGACCACTAGCAGTCAGCAGTCCAGTATATCTATTTTGTTGTGTTTTTTTTTCTTTTGAGAAGCATTACTACAGCTTGAAGTTGTGCAAATAAGTCTTGCAAAAAACCTTCTCATATTACTTCAGGGTATCTATTTATTTCCCCTTTTGCCATCTTGCCTTCTTCCTACACCCCTTCTTTTGACTTCAGGCAGGCTGTAAGAGAAAAATTTTAGGGTCAGATAGCATATGTCTTCATATAAACCTTCACCAAGGGAACAAAACAAAACACTTTGGTTGTGTATGGAGAAATAGCTTGGCACATTCTTGAACTCCAGAAAGTGCTTTAAAATGATTTGTAGTAGTTCATAAAAATCATTAATTCACTCAAAACTTGAGTCCACCACTCAAGCTCTGTTTTTTGGTATTACTGGACCCATGGTGAAGACTGAAGTCTTCTTGGCTTGCCATGTGGCCACAAAAAGTGGTCACAATGCTGGCTTTCATGGGAAAAACCCACTTCTCACTGGCACTGTGAACACACACTCCCGCTCCTCTGCATCCTCTTCTGCCTCCATCCCTGACTGCACTCTCACTCCAGGGCTCAGGACTGGAGCAGGTAGTGAGAGAAAGTGCTTGAAGTCCTGCTGGTTGGCACCTGGAGCTGCTCCACTGTGCCTACAAATACAGCACCATTTCCAATTTCTCACATTTGTGCTCTGCCATGACACTGCAAACTTTTTTTTTAAAAATATATATTTTTACAAATATTCCATTGGCTTAAAAGAAATAAACAAGCCCTTCCATCAGGCATATATGTGTATTAAGGGTTAGGAGTGGACTACTGCAGTAACATTGCCCAGACTGACTGTGGTAAGTTAGAAATGTATGATTCCTCCATAAGAATATGCCTGCAAACAGATATTTAAGGCCATGATTTTGTGGACTTAACTATAGGTTAAAAAACATTTTTACTCCCTCCAATTAATATGAAATTTACAGGAATTAGCATACCAGTGTCTATGTAAAATTTCCATGCGATTTAATTGCAATTAACAAAATGTTAGGGAAGATTATGTGAACTAATTAAGTTTATAAAAAAATTTTAAAAATATAATTCAAAAAGCACTAAATAATAATGCAAAATAAATTAGATAATCATATCCCTACAGTAGTGTTCTCTGTGAAGTTTTAAATAAATTTATAAAGCTTATTATTCTCTGTTCATAAAGCATAGAAATATTCAGCATGGATTTTTTCACTGATTAAAAATGTTGTGTGCTTGGCAACAGAACAGTTTTGATGACAATGGTTTGATACTCAGAAATATCAGCTAGAGATGAAACCAAAGTGGAGCAAACCCAAAGAGAGTGCTTTGTGTAGTATCCTTGAAATGGGAAGATGACTGCTTCCTTGCAGTATTTAGGGATGTTGGTTTTTCAGACTCAGTACAAAAAGACTTATTTTGCTCCTGTTTTGAGCTGCCATCTAATCTGGGTTCACCACTGCAGTCTTCAAAAGGCACTGAGCATGTTCAAGCATTTATGGAACAAATTTATGCATAACTGTGAAGCTCTTAACATCTAGACTGCAGTTTCTTTGTTTCATTTAATTATTCCTCAAGAAGGTACTTACTGTTTCCAAGTGTCTGTAACTTGCCAATTTCCAATGAAACAGGAGTACATAGAAAATATTCAAAACTCACTTGATATTATAAGAAATTGTTCCAGTACTTTTTGTGTCATACACAACTGCAGTTATTAACCGTTTAACCAAAGGTGCAGAAATACTGCAAATTAATAGTTTTGCTTGCTAAAAGCCCACCAATGTTGAGACGATAAGGCAAAGGTAGCATTACAAAACATGTTTTGAGCACTTCAGGGCTGATCACAAGTAAAAGGATGTTGTTAAGGGCATTATTCAAATACCTCTTAAACGTTGACAGGCTTGGGATGGTTGTGAGTGGGCATAGGAGGTGTGCATGTTATAATTGCACATTAAAACAATCATTCCACTGAATGAAATTAGGGGACCTCTGTGGTTTGGAGGGTTATCCTGGCTTCACTCACACGTAAGTCTTCCAAAATTTGTGTATGTTGTGAAGTTCTGAAAAAAATTAGTCAGCAATAGAAACTTGTCAGTATTTAATAACTGGGTACGTCTCCTGAGATTTTATTAACACTCAGTATGCTGCAGTCCATGCCTGCACAGCTTGAGCTGTTCTTTCCTTGCAATTGCTCTTTTTTCATGGTGGTACTGAAAGCATCAAGAAGGTTTTGCTGTTCTCTCCATATACCTATTGGTATTATTGTATGGAAGAAAAAGTAAAGGCATGGGAGCGAGGGGGAGAGAAAGAAACAGAAGAAACAGGGAAAGAATATTCAGGACATAATACAAAAATGATGCATAGTTAGCAAAACCAGGAATCCTGGACACATTGCAGAACAGCATGGTGAAATCCATGACAAATACTTCAATCATATTAAGAGGAGTAATAGGAGGTGATGTTATATTGCCATTTTCAGAAATTGACATGACATCCAAAGTTAGCTTAAGTAGTATAATGGTTGAAAACTCAGCCATTCAAAAGATAAGAAATAAAACAAAATGTAAAGGTGTCGTGTGCACAAGTGTTATTTTGAGGTCCAGGAGACCTAATTCTCATTACCTCTCCTTCCCACCCAGAACCTATTCCCAGGCTGGTGGGAGCACTGCCACACATACCTGGGGTGGCTCCAGAGTACTACAGACACAGACAACAGGGTGAGGATTTCTCCTTTTCTTTGGCTTTGGCCAAAAGATGTGGCCTTTTTTACCTCTCCACGCAAAAACTTCTCTTCCCTTGCTCCTCTTAAAATTATTATCACAGTTAGCTCTGTCCTGGGACTTCTCAAGCTCACCACACCAGAGAGGGAAAGACCATGTCTTTTTATGAAGTTTAAACTGGTTTCTTCTCTATTTCACTGCTTACATTCTGATAACAAGGTCTGCGAATAACCTTGGGACCCGTTGTTATATTTATCACAGGAACACTTAGGCCAAATACCTTCCTCATGCCACCTCTGACACCAGAGCCATGTAAGCTGAATGACGACAATCAAGAGTTTATATGTGTGCAACAACCAGGGGTGCAAGGCTGCTGCACGCTGGAGGTGGGGATGTGCTGGAGCTCATTTGGTATTTTCCTAATCAAGAGTGGGTTGCCTGCCTGGTCTTTTTCTACCTGTTCAGTTTCGTGGTACAAAATAAGCCCTTGTTTTGAGCCGAAGGCTGAACTACAAGGAAGGGGAGGCTTGAGATAGGATTTGGTGGCTTGCTTGTTTTATTTTCTTAGATAACAGGGGAAAGTGCTTTTCTGGTAGCAGCAAAGGCATCAATTAATATTTAAAGATGGTTATCAGGGTTTCTTATTCTACACTCACTGGGGAGATCAGAAGTGCTCTGTCCTGGCTAGTGTAATAATGGTTTACCTCCCACATTCACAAAAAGCCATGGAGGGTTGCCCAGTTGCTGTCACTGAGGGACCCTGGAAGGCTCTGACACGGTTTGTTGCTTTACCCAGGCATGGAGGCTTCCAGCAGGACGTGGCATTCACTCCCCAGAAGATGACACACCTGGGGAATGTTGGCAGGCCCGCCCTGAAGCCTAAGATATCAAAGAAGTTCTCTCCATGCTGTCCCTCAAAAAAGCTGAGACCAGAAAGGAGGTTCCCCCCTTGCAGCAGTCTGCAGGGGCAGAAGGCCCTTGGAGGTACAGTGGAATTAAGTGGCACCACAGAGCCTGGAGTTGAGTCTGGCTTCCCTCTCTGCCACAAAAGTCTGGCTGATCCCATCAAAGGCAGGAGGCTGCACTGCTGTGCTGGGCAGGAGAGCAGGCCCCAGGCTGAGCAGTGTGGGGATGAGGGGGTAACACTGCAAAGCCCTTGCAGGGCGGCAGTGAGAGAGATGCCTTTCTGGGAGCTTCTGCCTGACATTCGGTGTTGATTTCATTGGGACTGGCTGAAGCACTCTCACCAGAAGTATCTCAAAATTGCAGTTTGTAGGTTGATAGAAAGTACCATAGGAAGTCCTAAACAATTAGGCTGCAGGCATTTTGGCTTGGAACACAAAATTAGGTAGTTACCTTTTGATCTTCATCTCTAGGTCCCTACAAAGGGCTAATAATGTACCGCCTCGTCTGGGTGCTGTGGAAATTAATCCATTCCATTTGTGAAGTATCCAAATTCTCTGACACTGAGCACATCAGAACAGCCATTGAGAAAATTGACATATCTCTGTTCTGAGGAGGGCTTGCATAGTGTGAATTAAGTAAGACGTCTAAGGTCACATACTGAATAAAATAAAATAAATTATTCTATTTACATGAACTGAATGAGGGATAGATAACTGGGGGAAAAATACCACCATGTAATGAAGGTCGTAATTGTAATGCACACACCCAGAAGGTCAACAGAAATTACAGGCAACCTTTAGTCTTCCCTTCTGAAACTTTTGAATCCTTGGCTTTGCAGCTTTGGTGCTTGGGAAATGCATTTCAAATACATTTTGTTTTCATTCTTTTCCTTGAGCCAGGTTACCTGGTTGAATTGCAACTTCCAAGGTGCAATGTGATCTCTATTCTTCTCAAAAGAAGCATAGCAGGTCATTGGAGAAAAAAGGGAAGTAATCAATCGCAAGGTAATCCATGTCCGGTTGTCAATATAATGATTCTACCAAACCCAAAATATTTGCTATGTGAGTATTTATATTCAAAATCATATGAAAAACAGAAACATAGTAAAATATAGAAAACTGGATATAATAGGTAATATTTTACTATTTTTTCTTTATTTTATTATTTTACTAGTTTCTTCTTATTTTGTGTGTCTCTCTATGAAACCAGAAATATCAGCTGAGCTCTGAAAGCAAAGGCTACGCAGATACTCAGTCATTACCACTGCTAGTATGTAGGATCATGTAACTAAGGCTGACGCTTAAAATAAAGCGAGACCTGAAGATGTATTCTTAGAACAGTATAAACAAATTTTCTCACTTAAAGAAGTTATATCTAGAATAATATTTTTGTTAAATTCCATTTTTTCTTTGTTTACAGTGGATTTTTATATGTAGTGTCATTTAACAACGACAGTTTTTTGCATTCAAGTACAAGCCTCAAAAAGCCAGACCATCCTATTACTATGGAAAGACAGATACTAAGTTGCCAGAAGTTTTATGAAAATGGCTGAATCAAAAAGGGAAGAATTCCATCAGTTTATCCATCCCCAGAGAAGAACGCAGCAGTAGTTTGGGCCTTGCTATGAAGAAGAGAATTCATGGAATACAGAAATATTAGAAATATTCTAACCATGGGAAAAATGTCAGTGGGAGCTTTACCCTATTAGGCGCTGATGAATGCATTCCTCCCTCAAGATTTTTCTTCCATGTGAGTTCCCTTCACTAATGTTCTCATTTAAAGCTAAACACAAATCCTTAAAATGCTGTTCTCTTCCATCAGTCCAGCAATTACTTTTTTCCTGGTTGATCCTATTTGGATTTTAAGATTCTAGGAGCTTATAGATATCTAGAATAAAAGTTTTATAATTTGGAAAATTTCGTGGCCAGTTTTGGTAGCAAGTTTTCAAGTAGTTGAATCAAATGTGTTAGATACTTCTGGAAAACCTCAGCTCTTCCTGTAAGGTTTTCTTTGCTAGATAACACAAGCTACAATAAAATTTCCTCTCTCTATATTACATGGGGTTTAACGAGGTTGCAGCTAAGAAGTATATCCCTTTTATTCTAATATGAACAGACTGTAAAATCTGTCTGAAAAGATTAGTAAAATAGTGGCATATTGTACATCACAAGTGACATCCTGAGACCAAAGGCAGTGAAACTGGAGCTATTCAGAACAGAAAGGATTTTCTCTCATAATAACAAAAAGGTTTGGGGTTTCATGGCTCTTTATTTTTTGTTACTTAACTTCAGGAGGCCTTTTGAAAACTATTTGGCATCACATCTGAAAAAAGGTATTAAAAGATGACATCTTTATTTTCTCAAAATAATGATTCAACAAAACAAAGTAAGACTAGATATTTATTGTGAGTTTTTTAAGTTAACAGGGAAAAGAAAAAACCAAACAACTCCCCCAACAGTCTTCTCTTCAAATCCCATATTTTTTACAAATGGTAGACAGTACATACGTGCCAGCAGTGTCATCACAAAGGGCTCACAGGCTTAGAAAAGCAGATAAAATTTTTGCAGACCACCTTTAGGATAGTGCTTCAGATTTGCAAAATATGTCCAACAGACCCCTCCATCTTAAATCTTAGTGAGTTCATGAGACATGAGTTTTCTTATTTAAAAGGCTGACATCTCAGCTGACATATGCATTACAGTCTATAAATAAACAGACATTTCTCTCCAAGTCCAGCAAATGAAAAATATAGTAAAGAAATGTGTATAAAAATATGAGTCTAAAATGAAAATTTCAGCTTAATACTATAGAAATTGGAACCATGAAAACAATTTTTATTATTATTTTGAGGTCAGCTGCGGTGAAAATGAAATGACCTTAATCAAAATTATGTTGACAACATTTTAAAAAGTTTCTGCCATCTTTTAATCCAGTTATTTTAATACAGCTAGCTTTCATACTTTTATGCATTTGAGGGCAGGAATTGGTGGAAGATATTTTACTAGCTGGGGAGGAAAGTGAAGGATATCCTATATACCAAGTTTAGTCACATGTGTGCTTGTGCATATACAATGGAATAAAGAAATTAGAGATTTCAGAAAGTTCATGACAGATACTAAAATCTCATTTTGGAAACTGCTGAAAGAAATTTTAGTTTTTGTTTAATTAGCAATTAAAATATATAAAAAAAACCCAGAAGAATTGTGTATTTTCTGTCATCCTGGTATTTTTGGAAATGCATTTTGGAAATGCAGTTTATTGGTTCAAACTTCCCTCAGTATTTTTAGCAGATGCTGCAATTTAACGTCAAGGAAATTTTAAGAAAAGCGAATCTTCATTTTCCTATGGAAGACCAGATGTTGTCTTCAGGCTCAGAAAAGTAAAAGTCAGCCCCCAGCCCACAGACTGAGCTCAGGAAAGCCATGTCATCTCTGAGGAACATTTGAAATGTTTGCAATATTCATTCTGTCAGAACTTTATTTAAATATGGTGAGTGCAGATCAGGTAGAAAGACACAAAAGCCATCCAACGCCCAGTATTTGGTCCCATAAACAAGCATCAGTACCAAAGCCTTCAAACAGAATATCTGGGCTTATTCACTTCATCTGGAATGAGGAATTGGAAACAAAGTCCTGTGTTAGCATTCAGGAATGTATTTAATTTTCTTTAACCTGATACCCAATTATATGTTTTAAAATCTCTGTTTTCTGTTTGTGAATGGAACTAGTTTACAGCTGTTTTATCTGATTTTTTTACAATTCAGTAGGAAGGATTTGGAGATTAGATTTATTCTCTCAGAGAAAGTTATTACAGAGGAATGAAACCATTTGAAACAGAAATAATAAACAAGGATATGTATTCATCTCAGCAATATTGACCTTGCAGGAAATTACTTTGTATTTCTCTTTCTGGGCAATTCCAGAGAAAATGTTACTAAACAATACACATTTTTTTACTGAAACACATTTTTAAAGTATAAATATTTGGAGGTAATTAAACAGTTTGAGCATTTGTTTTGGGACCCGATCCAGCCCTGTGGTGTTAAGGCTGCTTAGTCTTCACCCAACAGCACGTTTTTAGGATGGGATCCTAAAATCACAGCCAAAGTCTACCAACACATGGACGTACACTTTTGGAAATTAGAATCTTTCAGAAGAATGAGGAGGAACTAGCAAGTCTTCTCATTCGGGTACCCTGCAAGTACAAAGACCGAGCCCAGAATTTTCTGAAAAGCATTTTTCTTTTGTCCATTAGCAACAGATTTTGGGGCTTTTGGGACTGTTTCCATTTAAAATTTTCCTTCTGGCCAATTCTTTGGCCAACATTTTTTAAACTTAGGCTCTGCCATATTTTTCTTGATTTCAAAAAAATAAAAATCAACTGTGAGAGAGATCTGGATAGTCTTTAGAAATAAGACAATCTAAGCCATCCATACTGTCACTATATCTAGACATGCCTAATGAGATTCAAGGAAGTAAACAGTCCTTTCTGTGTGCACAGATTTTTTACCAAGACACCCCACATCTACTTTGCTGCAGCAGCCCTACCACCTCAAACTGGTAAGCAATGTTAAAGTCTGTGAAAAAGTATCCCATGTTCCCACACCAGCATGGAAGCAATTGATTCTTTCTATCCAGTTACTTACCCAGCACTATAGAAAACTACACGTTCCCAATACTAACTGGTGTTGCTTAAATCAGTTGCTTCCCTTTTACTGATAAAAGCATCCACAAGAAGCTCTTTGAGGATGATGTTTACTGAGTGTCCAAAATCACTGATGACATTCATATGAAGACAGCTCTCTTCAGGTTTTTCATTCCTAACAGTACCTGTGAAAGTCATTCTATCCTGTGCACTTTATGCTTGAGCTGTGAGGAAGCCTTTTTCTCCTAAGTGTGTTTTTACCTGTAGCACTGTACCTGAGAGTATCATCCTTTTCTTCCTCACATCCCTTTGAAAAAACATATCTTGATTTTCCTTTACAGAGGTGTATTGTCTCTCTGTACATTCCAGCTACTTTTTGTTCCATCACTTTGTAGTGCTGAGCCTGTGTAAGGGGTTGTGTTAAATGGACATTCCTTGCATTTGTTTGGCTTAGGAAAACATGATGTACCACAGGAATATCACATTTGTGCTGCCAAGCTCTAATAAAGACCATGTTGGAAAGTCTTTCAGTTCAGCCTCTGAGACAGGCCAGCCATGCTGCAGTAATTGGTGGCTAATGCAAATTTTTGGGGGAGAGTAGTGAAATACTGTGGGTCATTGCAGACACACTGCAATTCTTTGGAGCTCCTGTTGTGAATATTATTTTAAACTTCAAGGATGAGGGGACTCATAGAGTGTATGAGGTATGTTGTACCTGATTAATTTATGGAATAAGTGGTGTATGCCAAATAAAATATCAATTGAAATAGATCTTTCTGTGCTTGCTAGTTTGGGAACACAGCGTACAACAGACTTGGCTAATACATATTCCTAGTTGCTGTCTCTGCCCTTTAATAAACTCTTTTAAGGTTGGTATGATTTCAGTTTTCCATTTCCTTACAATTAAGTGGACACAAAAAGTGCTTAAGCAAACTTACAATGACAAATATATTGTCATAAAAATATTAACAATCTTGCCTTTTGCCAAGAAATAAAATAGTAAACAATGTATTTACTAACGTGTATACACTTACTCCAAGTGTATGAAAATCAAAAGAGCAAATTAAAACTAAAATTAGTGTGGATAAAAAACCAAAACTAAAAGGCATAGTTTTGATGCTGCCTGCCCTTTTCCCATTCTTTCTTTAACTTTCAGTTTCTTCTTACATATTTTGCATAGAGCTGAAGAAGAGTTAAATAGAGGGATTATTTGTGTCATTGGTTCATCTCCCAGAGCATAACTTCTAATCCCAAATCCTGTGCAGATACAGGTTATTGAAGACGATTCTGGAGAAGGAATGTGCCTTCCTCCTGTTAACTACCTCCAAAAAAATTAGCAGAAATTAATTTGCTTCTTAAAACCACTGGAACATAAAATCTAACACCATTAGGACACCATACTAGTCCAACACATTGTCTCTGAAAGCAGCAAACAGCAAATATGTACAGAAGAGTGTTAAAATGGGACAAAGGCAGTTAGTCTTTGATGAGTGTTCTCCCAGAATCCAGTGATTTGCATTTAAAGTGTTTTCTAAGCCAGTGGTAATATCTTTGTACTTAACCCTCTGAGGGCTTTTCTTCCACTAATTTGTTCAGTTTCTATCCTGAATAAATTTTTGGCAACAAGCATCCTCTGGAAAGGTCTAAACATCATCTGTGCATTGTGTGAAAAAAAGTAGCTGGTAGTTTAATTTCATGTCCTAGCTAATCTTTGTATTGAGAATACCAGTAAACTTTCATGGTTCCTCTTCATGACATCCATACCCATCCCCTGGAATACCATTTAAAAGTTTGCATCATATTATCTCACTGCCAGCCCTCTGCACCAAAGATTTAAGTGAAACATCACACACTATTAGCAGCTCAGTTAGCAGCTCAGTTCTTTCACTTGGAAATTCATCTAAGATCTTTTGGGAATATTGCCAGACCTTGTTACTGTTCTTTTTGTCTCTTTATTCCATAAACTTCTACCAAAATCTTGAGTGGAGACAGATTTTCCTGATGTATCACTTATAAGCAAGGTTCTGCCAAGGTGAGCTCTCTATACTCACTCTTTCACTGTGTTCACAGGTGGAATGAATCTATTTGGGTTTTTTCTATGAATCATCTTTTTTAAAATATTGATGCATCTTGATCTTCTATTTGCTATATTGACGCTCCATCAGGCTTGCTGCTTCTGATGTGTTTGAGAAAGACTTTCATAGTACTGATGCCATTTGGAAGTTCATCTACTTTCCTGTTCTGCTTTTTTATGTTTATTATATGGAGTTTTATGATTTTTCTGGTTATTCTATTTTGGACACATTTTCAGCTTTTGAAGGTTCTTGCTTCTAATAACCTTCCCCACCCTTCTGTTCATCCATGCTGGCTTTCTATTTCTCTTTCTAAAATGGGATGCAGTTGGCCTGAATTCCCATATGATATCTTTGAATAGCCTCTTTGCTGCTTGCCAGAGCTTTACCCTTTGACTATCCCTTTAACTGAGCTTCCTCCCCTGTGTGTAATTCTTGTTTTTGAAAATAAGAGGTGTGGCATTCCGGTTTATGCATCTTCTACCACAACTGAAAGTTACATCAATATTTATGCCTCACACAGAGACATCATTTATTCTTTAACCCAGAGACTCAGGGGCATCACACTCCATAGAAAGTGACAGACTGTTGAGTATCATCCTATAGACGTGTCCATACTTTATAATTCCATGAACATTTATTGGATTGGATCATTCCATGATCAACTGACTATTTCTTCAACTTTGTATTACCTCCATGAATTTGATTCTTCCCTTATGCATCATTTCTGCAGTGTCATCATTTCCTGCATCTTTTTCTGCATTAACATAATCAATGCACTCAGCCCTTGGCAGAATGGCAAGCCCTTCATATTTAAAAGTACCTAAAAGAGAAGAGAAAAACATACCATTAATTTTCAGAAACACATAATTCAGAAATAACTGAAAGGCTCTTAGTTTCAGATTCAGCTAGGTAAGTGACCTCTACGAACAATATATTCACAATGAAGCAGAACTGAAGTTTCTGTGGCTACTGCAGTCAAAATCACAGCCACTGGCTATTCTAAAATCCAGATATTGACCAATTGCACTCCCAAGGCATGTTACCATCATGGCTTGACAAGGGAGAGTTGGAAAATGACCTTAAGAAGATTTTGAGGAAAAAAAGAATGAAATTGCTACCAAATGCTATCTAGTGTCCAGCCACTACAAGGGGGATAGAGTGCAGTGCAGAAAGGTCACATGACAACAAACATTGAGATAAACAAACACAATAAACATTAAGAACATGAGTAAATGACACTTAGGGTCTGAAGCCTGTAATTCAGCACCATTCCACAACCGAAACACAAACCAGCAGCACAGGGTGATGACCAGCAGGGAAGGGACAGAATTTAAAAAGACTTACAGAGTGTGAGAGTTTGGGGCTGTTTCAGTAATAGAGAAGGAGTATCAAGTACCACTAACATGTGAGTTTAGTACTGTGTGAAGGCTGGTATCAGCATTTGATCCGACAACCTTTCATGTCTTCCTGTGCTGCTGTGGACTGAGATACTTGCAGTGAGCAGATGCAGTTAGTTCAAGCAAAATGTAATTTGAAGCTCCTCTACCACAGGCCAGTCCTTGCAATCAAAGCTCTGTGATGAAAGCTGTTTTTCAAATAAAAAGCATCGACATTAAAGGTTTGTTACCAGTTGGCACACACAAATACATTAAGAAAAAGCAGGGAAAAATGGAATGACTAGCAAGGGAAAGCATGCACTGTGTGTGCTCTTGCTATGCTCTGTTTGGACAGAATGTCAACATTTCAATCCTGCCTAAAAAGAAAAAAAGTAAACCTTAAAATCTCTGCAGACAATTGCTCATAATCACCTTCTAAGACATTCTGAGTTCATTCCTTTGTTTTGTGCTCTTGTCTTGTTTTAACTGCTTTGTGCCTTGTCTCATCGCTAACAAGTTTGGAAGGAATATGTAAAATACCACCAAATTTGGAAAATTAGCACATTATATCCACTCCAGACATTTTGCTCCGATGTAAATCACTGCATAAGGCACAAGATAATAAAGACTGAGCGCCATTGTTATTTCCATAGCCTGACCTTAATATTAAATCCTATGACTGGTGAGTCAGTTTCTGTCTGGTGTTTTGACATTTGCCTCTCACTAATCATTCTGCACAATTCCATTAAAAACAGTATATACTAAAGCAGGGAAATTACTTCTAGAATCAGTTTCTGGGTTCTCAGTCCAAAACAGCATTGCAGTTGGGGAGAAGTTCTGCTGGCATTTCAGTTGTGGAGACTGGGTTAGCTGCTTGCTGGGGTATTTAGTTAGTGCATATCATTCCTCAGTACATGAGGTGCCCCACACTATAGCTGATGTAAGATACTTAAAAAGGGAAGGGTCTGTGCCATCATTCCTCTGGTGATCATAAGCCCAGCCAGCTATGTGCTCACCTCAAAAACAACAGTGTGATTTATAGAAATTTTAGATTTGAGTAGAATTTACATGGTTTCACAGCCAAGTGCTTGGTTTTGTTCCCTGCTGAAGCCAATGGGACTATTGCCATTGATCTCAAGGTGAACAGGGCTGGGCCACAAATGAAGGATTAAGGCAATACTCAAGTTTCCCTTGAGAGTTCCATGATTCCAGTCTGAGCTTCCTCCATATCCACTACACAAACCCAAGGACTCTCAACATGTCTATAGCGCCACAGGAAGAGATTTCAGGGTTACATTCTCAGGGTTTAGTTAGCACTTGTTAAAGAATGACTGAGAAAATACGGGGCAAGATCTGGTCCACAGACACCCATTTTCCAGCAAAATGAAAGCATCTAGGGCCTACAAGTACTTTATTACATCTGTTCAAAGATGAAGTTGTTAATACCTATATTTTGTGTAATACCACAACAGTAAATGCACTTTTCCACAAAGTGGGAAATGTAGGCATCCAGGGTTATGTAAGCCTGAGAGGTCTGAGCACACAACTCCTGGCTGTCCTATCCACCAGGCCCTCTGCTCAGTGACAGCCCCCTGTGTCCCCCTGAAGCTGGGCCACTATGCAGCCATGGGTCTGGCTCTCGTTTTCCATCCAACCATTTCTAACAACTTTCAAACCAGGTAGCTCATCTCAATCCAAGACAAAGTACCAGAGTTGTAATCTCTAGAGAAGGACAGAGCACACCTCTGCTCCTAATACTGCATTTTCCATTTACGTGCCTGCTCACCTGAGTGCTTGTCTGTCTTCACCCACTAATGCTGGCAGCCCACAGCACAACTGCCCTGCCTTTTCCTGCCTCCCAGGTGTTTTCTGTTTAACTTGGGACCTGAATTCCTGTGGATTACAAGGGCTTGTTTTGTCAATATGTATTTCTTTTACCCTCCTGTTACATGGGAAAATTCTTCATACAAGCCTCAGTAATCCTTTCCTGAGTAGAGTGTCATTCAGATCACATTACACTGGACAATCAGGCTTCACTTACAGTCTTGCTATTTTGCTACCTGATGATTTTTTCTCTTAATGGAGACAGTAATTTTAGAGTGTTTAAAACTTCGATTCCATCAATGATGGCATTTTTCCTTTCATATTTCCTGGGTAGGCTTGAGCTAAGCAACAGAAACCAAGCCTCATATTGATAACTACTCTGAAATCTCATCTCTCCTCTTTCTAAAATTCTTGCTCTATTTATATCCATTAGGCTCATGGTTAGTCAAATTTTTTGACAGAATCATGTTCTTAATTTCAAAGGCATTTCATTCTTCTTGAAGTGTCAAAAAACCCCACCACAGTGTAAACACTGTTTTATCCTAAAGATACAAAAACTTGACAATCGAAACAACCTCAAACTGCAACTTACTCTGACTAAAAATTCGCTATATGTTCCCTTGGCTCTACTCCAAGATTTTAAATAACGCAAAACTAGCACCTAATCTTTTGACTATATAAAAGCAACTCTTCCCCTCTCCCTTTACCAAGACTAGTGATGACTGAGATTTTTCATCTCTTTTTTCAATCGTCCTTTAGTAAAAGCCTAAATGTTTTATTTTCCCCTATTTCTGGAAGAGGCCAGTACAGGTTTTGTGATACAAATACTCTCAGAATACCAAAAAATGAGGGTCCAGATGCAGTTTTTGCAAATTTGCCTAAAATCTGTTCTGCTTCAAGAAAAGGTTCCACTGAACAAAAAATTCAGGAAGTAGAGCCTAGTAGTGACTTCTGTTTCCCCCTCTAGCAAAATTTATATTTGTTTTGAAAAGCCCCAAATCGAAATAGTTGTCCAAAATCTAAATATTTGTATTTCTGGCAAAAATAGTCAGATTTTTGATGAAAAATAGAATTTTCCACAAAGGCGTGCACTCTGTGTAGAAAAGTACTTTTTCTATGTAAAAAGACAAAAATTCCAGCAATTCGAGAACAGTGATTTTGACAGAAAATTTGGAGAAGGACTATTTATGACAAAGTAGGACAGGGGCTTGGAAAAGACCTACAGAAAACCACAGTCTATTGTTTGTGCACACAGCCACAGTACAAAATCCTTTCAACTGGCTGATCATGTCCTGTCTTGAAAAAAAAAAAAATTCTTCCCCTTCACTGTTAAAATATTTGTCCAGAACAGCCACATGGATATGAATCTATGCATTTACTCTCACCTAGCTTAATCCACCCATTTTTCTGCCAAATTTCCTTTAGTCTAATAGTTCCTTTCCTGACGACATATTTCATCTCAGTTTACATTTTCACAGGCAATTGAACCAAGCATTCTCTAAAATTCTAAAAGGCCCTCATTAATATGTTCTTGATCTGCTCAATTCATCTTTTTTGACTGCAGATTGCTAAATTTATATGCAGTACTCCAGGTAAGACCTGACCAGTCCCCTGGGTGTTACCTGGCCTCATTCTTTGCTTTTTTAACTCTATAGCAAGCCTCTGTCCCATGTGTCCTGAGATCATGTTTATTGTTCACAGCCATGTCACATTAATACTCATATTTGCCACACACTGACATGCACACACAGGACTTCCTGCTATTGCCCTTTAGCTCATGGTGGTAACGTTTGTCAGTCCTCAGCACATGACTTTCCATCTTGCTTTGTTAAATTTCCAACTACTTTTTAGGACTTCATTTTCAGGTGATCCAGTTCTGCAGGATTACCTGGATACTGCTTTTGACTGAGAGCACCTTGAATCAGTAGCAAATTTTGTTTTGTTAAAAATGAAAATAATTACTAAAAGGAGTAAAACAGGATCCCAGCCTGATCTCTGAGGAACTTTACTGCTATTTCCTTTTTTCTTCCTATTTATACCTCTGCATTATTGGTCAGGCTTATTTAATCACATTTTAACCAAATAGATTTTTCATTAAGCTCTATTAATTCAACGAGGAATTTCTATGGCAGCATACGAAACACATTACTGACAGCTATCTAGAACAAATCTAAAGACTTTTCTTTGTATAGAAAGGCATTTTCTTACTTTTTCTCAGTAAAGTATCATCTCATGCTAGTGCAAACTCCCTTTGATAAACACTACGTGTATTTTATTTTATTTTCCATTTGTCTTCCATTCTGCACTTACTCTTCTCTATTCTTCTAAAGCCTTTTATGCCACTTTATCAGTTAATTTTTTCTGTAGTTTTTGTGTTTTGTCTTTAGAGTTTTTTTGGGAAGATTTACCCTTTACTTTAAATTGTAAAAAAATAAAAATGAAACCTATCATCTTAACTAACCATTACAAAACTCCTCAAACTAAATGGGAGAATTTTCTTCTCATTATATCAGAAGAAAAAGATTTTATTTTTTCATGTCCAGTAAACTCTCAAAAAAAAGCACTGACCAAATCTGGAGCTTTGAAACAAATTAGAGTTAAAATGACATTAGCCAAGTACTTTCCATTATGCCAAATACCCAACTTATTTATTTTAAATTTAATATATCTATTTAAAAGATCAAATTCTACTTCACCTACACATGTGAATGTAACTGAATGCCTATTAGTTTAATGAGTATAATAAGTATTAAAGGATCTGAGTATAATGGAAATCAGAAAAAGTGGATACTCTGGCCAAGAAATTGAAAAAGTTCATTATACTAAAGGGATCTCTCTCACTCTTTTGAAATTACATGGAAGTCTTCTAAATTTGAGAGAGAGAAAGAACAAAACTGCATACTTTACACTAGGTACTGTAGACTACACTCTGTGTCTTTGGTGAAAAATGTCCCTGTGCCATTTTCTGACTGAGGATTTCAAAGTCACAGACATCACAAGCTATTTAACAGGCCTGAGCTTAACAAACCAGAAAAGTGTCTTTGTTTTCACTGAATTTCTTTGCATTTGTGATCTGTAGAAACATCTTTTTGCGTAGCCAAGCTACTTGCACATCACAGAAAGACCACTCCAGAGGGTTCTCCATATCACTGTTGCTGGTTGGGAGTCTCTGCTTTGAGGTGGAGCTGGTGTGCTGATATTGGCAAACTGCCATTTCACAGGCCACTGCCAAAAAGCATTTTGTAGAGCAGTTCGAGCCTCACAGAAGATGCACCCTCAGCTACATAAAGCTACTCTTCATGCCCAGACACAGCAGGGCACTGTCAGGGATGCTCAGAGGGAGGAGAATGAAAAAGCTCAGGTGAATGAAAACACTTGAGGACAGCCTTTCCTTAGAAAACTCTTTGCATGGTGCTGCTTCTCTGCCTAGGAAATAACACAGGGTTCAAGAGATTATGGGGACATAAGACAATTGGTAATGGTGACAAAAGTTTGAAATAACTAGAAGAACTTCTGGACACCATCTGGATCTGCAGAGAATCTGAATTGCATCTTCTCCTCTTACTGCAGCTACAACATTTGATGCAGGGGGGTTGGACAGCAGCACACTGTGCTGCTTGTCAAAGGATGGTGGTGTAGCCACATGTCCCCAGGAGCCTGCCAAGGTCTGAAATCCCGTTGTCATGAGCAGGATACATACTGTTTGCCTCACTCAGACCTCGAACCTTCTTCATTCTATTCCATCTGATCACTGAGAGAGGCTCAGTAAGAACAATCATGTTAATAGTTACTGATGCTAAAATTTTACAGAACTTTAATTTTCTCCAGTATAAGAGATCCAAACTGCACATACATTAGTCACAATCCTTTTCTCCTGGAAGCCCTTTCTAAAATCTTTTTCCAAGGCTGATGAAATCTTTCCTTACGTAGTTGGGCTGCAGGAAAAAAAAACCCAAACAACCAACCTAACAAAATGCAGGATGACAGTAGAGAATGCCTTTGGGAGATTTATGAATATCTGATGAAGACCTAGTGTTTTTGAAAAGTGTGAAGACGTAGGAAGAGCACTCCTTTGGCAATGAGACTTAGTACAGCATTCCACATAAACTCTCTGTGGTCTGGAAAGAAGGGCTCAAAACACAGGAAACAGGTTGAGCAGCTCGAGAGACAGCCACTCTTGCAGGAGGCACCTTGTCCAGGATGGCTCGTACACATGCTTTGAGGGAAACCCTTCAAGGTTTTTCAAGCAATTTAGGTATTTCTGGCAACTGTATGTTATGCATTATTCAAGCCATAATTGTTAGATGATTGAACAAAAGAAAACTCTTTTTAAACAATGAAAGCAATGGGTTTGGAGTCTTTATACACGGGACATGAACAAGATTTGTGGGTAAAATACAAATTGTCAAAACACCTTGAACTCCATAAACAATTTAAATAAGAATTGAGCTCAAAGGGGATTGGTGTCATCGCTTCAGCATGGAAAGTCTAAATCAGCCACTTATTGCCAGCACTGTGTATTAGAGGATTCTGAAGAGGCCAATAGCCAGGCAGCAAGTACTTGTTACTTAAAGCTCTACTGGCGTGTACCTTTCCTTGGCAGGCAAACTCTTCCAACAACTGGAACTGAAGAAAAGCTTTTGGGTCCTGAATGTGTAGTGAGAGCAGAGAACTTGCTGTACCTTGGTGCTGCCTGCCACTGTGTCCATTACCTGTCACTGAACTTTCCATTTCCACTTTTACTGCCCTCTGAGGAACACCCAGGCTCTGCTGGTCCAAAATAATATTTATTTCAACCAAAATGCATTTCCTTCTCTACCACCTCTTTTGTGATGAATTTCTGTCCATGTTTGGACATGTTTGATCCATGCCTCCTTTTTCTCCGAACTGTGACAGTCCTTCTGTGCCTCATGGATACCTCCATAAAATCTTTCCTTTGACTTTGACAGGCCCTTCTTTGAAATGTCATCAAACCAACTCTGTCTGTCTAAATTTATACAACTCATTTGTTCTTTCATAAACCTATGTGTTCTTTGCTGATTAAGAGTATCAGCCTCATTTGTATATACCTCTATATATCAACAGCTGTTCTAGTTTCATTCTTGTTCTTTATTTCCGTTCTACACCCACTGTAACAGGGCACTGAACTGTGATATGTTTAAGTGAAAAGAACTTGAACCATGTTTTCTGGACTTCATCCATCAAGAATTTGTTTTCTTCTTAGGAAAAAAAAAAAGCACTTAGCTATATATAAACAAAAATATTAGTATTTGATGCATCTCCTTCATCTGGTGTCTCTTTCATGTCAAAGGGTCACTGGGAATAGCAACAGAGGAAAGGGTTGAGAAATTACTGATGATATTTCTTTTCACCTAAAAATGCTGATTCATTGAAAACAAAACATCACAAAAATCTGACTGTGTACAATCTTCTGATAGAACAGATGCAAGTTTCAAAACTTCTTTGCTAGTTCTAGGATATGAGAACTACTAATACTTGAGATACTAGTTTCTATCATTCCACAGAAGGAATAATGATGACAGTTCCCAAGACTGTTTCTACACAGAACGTTAACAGTAATTTGTTAATTGGTTTCCCAGGCTACTCAGCTTCAACAGCCTAATGAATCATTTGCTCAGAGAATCAAACACTGGGGTCTGGTGTCTGGCAACTCTTGTGTCCTCAGCTGCTGGGGCAGCCCAGCTGGGGGACAGCCTGCCTGGTGGCTCCTCTGCACAGGGACTGCTCTGGGGTTTATTGCTGAAGAACCTGATGAGCCTTGGCATGTATTAATTCCACTCATGAGAACGACTGCTCTCTTAGCGGAATGCCAGTCATCACAAAGTGCAAGAAAGAACTTCTAAAGAGAGAAGACAGGAAGGATTTTCCAAAGCCTTGCAGTAATGATAAAACATCAGATTCTTGTGAATGATAAAAGAAATGTGGTTTTGAGATTTTTGTTTTTTGGAAAGACTGGTAGCCGTTAAGAAATTGTGAGGAGCACATCCAGACTGCCTGTGTCAACCAAGAGCCTGAAGAGGAATCTCGGACACCAGTCTCAGGAATCAGAGGGATTGCACTGTGCAATTCTCCATGGCCAGGAGTTCTGACCAGAGAGTCTGCCTGGGAATCTCAGAGCTAATGGCATAACCAGCCTCTTCTGCAACCTAGCTGTGCCAGGAGCAGGTGCAATCTGGCCTTTCAGTCCACCTGTCCCATACAGATCAAAGTCAATCCAAAGAGGTACTTTTTTCTGCTACAATGAAAATACTTTCATTACCTGACCATAAACCATCCTACAAGCTTTTCTTTCTACATTAGTGTTTCCCTCTGCTCTCAGCATGCAGGTTATAATACTGCTCATTCGTTTGTAGTATTTCTTCTTTATGATATCAAAGATGTTATAATCACCTGTTTCTTCTTAATATATGAAAATATTTTTTGCATATGCATTAAAAAGTTTAAATTCTCTTTAACTTTTCTCATAGGAGTGTCCTTGCTTTGCTTGTTACTTTGGGTGGCATATGGCTATTTAGGAGAGTTTTATGCTGCCTCCTCAGTCCCTTTTAATACATAATACTTATATTACAGCACATATTAAGTCAGTGGAAAGGCAACTCTAATATATTCTCATTCTCAGCTAAAAGCCAACATATAAACGCTTATTTTTCTGCAAAAGAAGGCATGGGCTCACATGTCACTTAACTACATACTTTCTATGCCTTGTGAGGCAAAACTCAGATCCATGCCTGATGTAAACTGCCAGGCAATAACATGGAGTTGCCTCGAGCTCTTGGTTCTCTATTCAGACCTCGAAAAAAAAAAAAAACAGTTGGGGGGGGGAAAGATTTAGTAATACAGCTGTTGCTCTGCACAGTGGTAAGACTGACCCTGCCAGGGATCACTTCACTCACCCCTCAACATCTTCCGTGTGTGCCTGGCTTGAGGGGACTGTGTTCGATGATCTCACTGGTTTCACCGGCAAAAGGCACACCGGTGAGAGCACCGATGTGCTGTCGGGACGGGCTCCAGGGTTCCCTGGGCGTTTACCATGGGAAGACGGGTTCCCCGGCACCTGGGAGCGGGCACCGAGGGGTAAGAGCCATCGAGTGCCCGGCAGCAGCCCGGGGATGGGGGTGAGCACCTGCGGGGTGCAGAGATGGGCGGGGGGCGTCCCGGCTCAGGGCAGCGACTCGCACCTCTTATGGGGGAAGCGCCGGCGGCAGCGAGAGGGAGGAGGAGAAAAGGAAGGCGAGGAGAGGGGCTGGGGACTCGCGGGCGGGCAGGAGCCGGGGGCTAGAGGAGGAGCTCCGCGCAGAGCGACGGCGGGCACGGCCGCGGTCGGGCCGGGAGCTGAGGCGCCG